>CM042141.1:8402089-8534589 GCA_023376005.1 Doryteuthis pealeii | reverse complement strand
GAGCTAAAATTTGAGGCACAAGTAAGCTTCAGATATGAGGATTTTAATAAGTTCATTAAAAACATTTAAGTTTCCAAATTTTCATGCTAAAGAAAAGTATTATTCATAAAAATATAAATATTACAACATATTACAGCACATAATTCATTACATTCTATTTTATCAGGTTTTTATACTATACAGTGCTATTTTTCTTATCTAGAAAAGACATAAAGATTAGGGGGATTTTTCATATATAAAGTACATGCAAAATTACCACTCCTACGTGCAACTCAGGTGATATCAATAACAATTAATACGAGCACATAATGTCATTAACGGGTGAATCAAAGTTAACGGGTTGACCAAAGCTGCTGGTGGTGCCAGGAGTGACAATACCGCCTTAAGTCACCAAAACTGGATTACCACCCCTGGTTTGCAGCTGATATGGAGAGGATATTGCACATGGTATCACACGTATGATAAAAACTTGGTTTTTATGACATTATTTAGATTAATGAAAATTGGACCATATGACCTTTAGGCACCCCTTTTGTGATCTCATTTCATAAGGACATTTTTTTCATTTACACCATCAACATCCGGTTGTTTGTTAACAGATGATTTTTAGAGGTTTTTTTTTAAATTATAAAACCAACCCTAACCCTAACCCCTAACAAACAACCAGATATTGACATCGTAAATGAAAAAAATGTCCTTATAAAACGAGATCACAAAAGGGGTGCCTAAAGGTTATATGGTCCGAAAAATTCAGTATCAAAGAAAATAAGTATGGGCAGTGGGGCACCTCACATGGTGTAATGGTCAGCAAGCTAAATTAGCAAAACATTATTAGTAAGTTTGATTCTCATTAGGTGCCTCATACTTCAGGCCTTGTACCACAACTAAGCTAAACTTAGTAAACAACTAAAGAAAATAAACACAAGAATTTTCTGTAGACTTTCATAGTCCTTTAGAGATTGTTACTTCTAAATAATTAAGAAAGCCTCTTGAAAATTAGAAAAAAAAAGCATTTTGTTATAAATTAAGTCTTTTTTTTTTTTTTTTTTTTTTTTTTGCATAATTAAATTCCTTTTATTAATCTGTTTATATTAAATATGCCAGGTTTCTTTTTTTTACATTCATTTAGCATTTTAGTTTTAGCTTACTTGATCCTATTTCACTGTGAATATATTACTCTAAACAAAATGGATCTCACTGCAATTTAACCTCTAGTTTAATCTAATTTTTTTTTTTTTACCAATAAAAGAAGAGAACACCATTCACCAATTTCTAATATAAAGAAAAAAATAAAGAATGACATAAATATGGATTTTATTTAACATTGCACATGTTTATGGGAAAAATCATTATTACTTACAAAACCTCATAAACTTTGAAATCTCAAATCTAAAAAGAGAAAATATGTTGAATTATACTAGTACTTTTCAATTTCATGTACTACAACTGGTATTTATATAATTGGTATCATAGGTTTTATTGTAAATATTTTGATACAGAAAAATTCTCAGAAATTAAATTTCAATGTTAATATATATATATATATATATATATATATATATATATATATATATATATATATATATTTTATAAAAAAAAGAAGGTCCGCAAAATGTATTATGTTTTCAGAAAAAAATTTTTATTCTTTTTATCTTACATATGCGACACATGTTTCTGATCTGTTGTCTTCTTCAGGCATTGAATTATTATTTTGGCAGAATATGTCCGATATTTGATAGGTTGTGTGTGTTTTTGTAACTTTTTTATTATAATGGTTGTGTAATAATGGTTGAACGCTATGTTATTTTTTTCAATCCTTGCATGCGATTTGCGTGCAAAAATTGAGAAAAAATTCTATCTTCAGTATTGCTATCAATTTAATTATAGTTATATTATTTATAGCTATAATTAAATTGATAGCAATACTGAAGATAGAATTGAGGAATGAGTACATGTGTGGAACGTTACATCATTTTTTCCAATTTTTGCTCGCAAGTCACACGCAAGTCACGTGCAAATTGCATGCAAGGATTGAAAAAAATAACGTAGTGTTCAACCGTTATTACACAACCATTATAATAAAAAGTTTCAAAACACACACAACCTATCAAATATCGGACATATTCTGCCAAAATAATAATTCAATGCCTGAAGAAGACAACAGATCAGAAACATGTGTCGCATATGTAAGATAAAAAGAATTAAAAAATTTTTTCTGAAAACATAATACATTTTGCGGACCTTCTTTTTTATAAAATATTGAATTTTCTCCCGTTGGAACCATAACAACATTTATATATATATATATATATATGCACTAGGGAAAAGAATCTGTCTGTTCTACCCCCAGGTGTGGGTAAATAGTAGGGTTTTTTTTAGCCTTGGTTTGGCAACCTGTCTAGGAGAAGGAAGTAAAACTTTGAATTTAAACCAGATTTACTCCACTTTAAAAAAATGATCTTACTCATTGTAAGAATCTGAGAAGAATAGATAAGATGTTAAACAGGAAAGAAGAATTCATTGTATGTATAATGAATTTATATACAGATAGATATAGATATGTAAATAAAGATAATCCTTGCAAAGGAAAAGTTCTTATAGAAGGAAAGTCTTATGTGTAAGCACATAGTGTGTTTTTCAAGCAATATTATGGAGTTATTGAATAATTTACTTGGTGAGAATCTTGCTTGTTAATTCTGCTCTGTGGCCTATCCACCAGTGAATGTGCGTGACTGTTAACTGTAGTTAAACCTATCAACTACCCTGATACATCAGTGGACTATGGGTGTCCTCATTGATCCATATTGTGAGGATGGCTGTTGACTGCTGTATTTGACATGTCTGCTCTGTGGAAGGTTTGATTCGCTGCTTTTATAGTAATCCACTAACCAAAATTTAAAACTTTTTATCTTTATTGCCATTGGTTGTTTTTTTCGAATCACATGGTTTGTTTACAACTATGTCTGTGTGCTCCAAATCTGGTGCCTCCAGGTCTGAAATTACTGTTCTATTTTTAGACTTGATGCAAAGTTTATTTTCATCTATTTTATTATTTTTGTAAAAAGGCATAACAAATATATGTGTGCGTGTCTGTGTATACATGTGTATGTATGCATCTATGTGTGTTTATGTGCATGCACGTGTGTGTGTGTGTGTGTGTGTGTGTGTGTGTGTGAATTATAAAACACCCTGTCTACAAATCTTCACATGAAATATGGTAAGATGTATTATTCTGGTTTGAAATAAGTTTTCCCCTGGTGATGGTATTGTAGTATCAACCCAAGAAAAGGCTGACTCATTTCTTAGTATAAGTGATGTAGAATTTTTAGAATATTTTTCTTTGAGTAATTTAGAACAGAAAAGATTACTTAACAGTGGTAGACATCAGGTGTGAAATGTTTCCTTCTGTCAAGATACCCATTGCAAGTCTTGTACCCATAGAGCTATACACCCTTTCAGCAAGGGCTGTAGAATACGCCGACTGCATCTCTGCAGAGGAGTAAGATCACCCCTGAATGTGGCCAGCTGTTGGTCATGGGTGGCAACTGATGATGCTTAAGGATGCAATCCTGGTGGCTTGAACAGTCCATGACATGCAACACTCCACTTTGGCCCTTATTTGGGCTACATGGATGGTCAGAGAGGCCCCATTCGATCATGTCAAGCCTTAGCATTTATATGATTGTCCTGACTTTATTACTCTTATGACAAACCTCCAACCATTTTTTATCATATATGTGCTAGAAGGTGATGGCTGGGGATCTTAGAGTCCTGTCTATGATGCTAAAATGCATCTAGTAGTGAGGTTTCAATTCTGGGGTTCTGGGGAAATGTGGAGTACCCCTTCATTGCCATTACACCCAGGACTTAAGAAGCCAAGCTATGAGTAATTCTGACCGTTTGGTTATGTTCATTATGAAACACTCTTATAATTCTCAGTAGTAGTATTAGTATAAAATAGGTACTCTGACTAAGTGAAATAGTAATGTATGTGTATAAAATATTAGTGTATGTGTAAGTGAAATAGTAGTGTATGTATAATAGTATGTGTATGTATAATAGTAGTGTATGTATAATAATAGTATGTATAATAGTATGTATAATAGTAGAATAGATGGATTCATAGTTTACCAAAGATGTTAGTATGAAATGAAACACAAATACCCTCATCTAAGATTTGAACTTGGGTCACTGATTCCATTTTCTATGACAATAAACGTTAAGCGTGCCTATTTAGAAAGTAAAGATATATTTCAAATTAACGTAGATATTAGACTCATGTATTCCTATCTGTGCTGATCATTGCACTCATCTAAACTTTACTTTTTTGGCAGATCAGAGATTGGTGACCAATGACCCATTATATATGACAATATGTCATACAAAATATAAAATATAAACAAAAATTAATTTTGTTTGTTCCCTTTAGTCAGTGGAATTATTGTGTTAAATCCATAGACAAAACATTTAACTACTTTCATGAACAAATAAAACTCTCTGAATCACTGACGAAACAGACCTCATGGAGAGATTGTTGCTCACCCTATATATATAGATAATCTGATTACCTAAAGGTTTTCGTTTATATATATATATATATATATGGAGAAAATGCAGAACAAACACGGGATGTTACAATGGATGGAAATTTATTAGTGGTAGTGTCGATGTTCAAACATTTCGGTTTATAAAGAAACCTTCTTCAGGACAATGAAACTAGTCAAGGAGAAAAAAGGATTTATGTAGTTAGAAAGATGGTGGATGTTTTGAATGTATTTACTTCATAAAATATGTAGAAAAGGTTTGTTACTGTTATACTGTTGAACTAATTTCCTCATTTTACTCCCATATATATATATATATATATATATATATATATATATATGTATATATATATATATATCATTTATATATATATATATATATATATATATATAATTTATATGTACATTGAGATCTCACTTTCTTGATGAATCCTATAACCAAAATATTCAATATCTTCCTTGTGTGAAGTTCACACAGTTATTAGGTTTGAGTATGCAAAAGGCATTAAATCAAGTGAAACTCATAACCAATTAATGGAAGTGTATGGTGAGTTGTGCATAGATGTCAAAAACGTCCACAAGT
Organism: Doryteuthis pealeii; assembly: GCA_023376005.1. Taxonomy (NCBI): domain Eukaryota; kingdom Metazoa; phylum Mollusca; class Cephalopoda; order Myopsida; family Loliginidae; genus Doryteuthis; species Doryteuthis pealeii. The sequence goes on along the minus strand of CM042141.1, from coordinate 8,529,462 downwards.
GGTATGGAGAGTTTGCTATAATGATGATTCAATGCTCCTTCAATGACATGGCGGTGAACTGATATGACATGAGCATATAAAAATGCATTGATCAAAATGGCGTTTTATGTAGAAAAATAGGTACATTTGACAACCAACCAACCAACAACTTTGATGGTTATCAACACAAACATTTAAAGTTTCTTTCTGTTTCTCTTTTCAAACTGCAATTTTCAATTATTTAAAATGGATTTTATGGACCGTATGACCCTTTTGGGATCTCGATTCATGAGGACATTTTTTCCATTTACACCATCAAAATCCGGTTAATTGTTAACAGATGAATTTTAGAGTTTGTTTTTTTTATTATAAAATTAACCCCTAACCCTAACCCCTAACCCTTGCCCCTAACTCTAATACCTAACAAACAAGTGGATTTTGACAGTGTAAATGAAAAAAATGTCCTTATGAATTGAGATGGCAAAAGGGGTGCCTAAAGGTCATATGGTCCAATTTTACACTCAAATATTTTCAATAAAGTGTATTTCTTTTTCTTTCTCTCTTGTCTATTAATACCACTGTAACTACATACTTACCTTCATCTTTGGTATTTGGTGTGTCATCTTAAAGAAGGGGAAAGAATATAATATATATAGTATATCTCATATTTGAGAACTCCCTTAGAAATATAGCAATTAAATAGCCTGCTATACTTGGCGACTGAAAAAGTTGTTGCTACCACGTTTTCAGAGTAGTAGCATTAGTAATTAATCCAAAAGGGGTTGATATATTTCGTAAAATATAGAGCATTTATAGTTGTAGAAAAAAGTTTTTCACTCTACCATCGTTTCGCTATTCAAGGTACCCCTTCCTCAGGAGAACTAAAAAATTATAGGTAGCTACATTTTATATATACTTGTCTAGTTTAGAATTATTTGTATTTCACTCTCTGTCTTTTAATTAGTATAAACTTTAGTTTTTAAATCTAAACTGTTTCCCTTTAAAATTAAAGATTAGTTTTCCATACGCTTATATATATATATATATATATATATATATATATATATATATATATATATATATATTGGCCTGATTCCAAAATGGTATGATATGTTGAACTATGGTCTCTAGGAGTTATGTTGAAAAATGTAACACACTGACATTCACATTTATTATTATATAGAATATATATTTATTGATCAGCTGTGCACAGGTCTTCATTTGAATTTTAAATTTAACAGTTAAAGATTCAGTTCCAATACTTTCTGATCATACCACATATCTATCTCAGTCTGGTCATATCTGTCCATCTGTTTATCTATCTATCTATCTGTTTGTCGACTAATCTAGCTAGCTTATTCTTAACTTTCTGAAATCTTTTTAGAAATTGTTTTAATGGAGTAAGCTCATAAACGATATTTTTAAATGATAAAAATAGGGCTATACCTTTTTTATTACTGTATCAATCTGATTATTTGAATGTGGAAATATCTAATGTTTACCTGTTAAACAATTGCAATATATAGAATGCAGATCTATTTTAAGATGCTTGGTTAAACTAATGTAATTTTGTTTATTGATTCAGTCATTTGAAAAATATTTTCTTAAGTACAACAGAAATAGTGCAGAGCATTTTATGAGTCTTATATAACAATGTTTAATTAAAATAAATATCCTTCAACGAAATTCAATATCTATAGATGTCAGCATTTACTTAAATCAAATCATCACATGAATTGATACATAAATTCACATCCTATAAGTTAAGAATTATTATATTAAAAATTATATGGAGGCACATGGTGTAATGGTTAGAGTCATGGGAAATTAACTCATCAACCTGAGTTCAAATCCTGGACAAGACTGTTTGCATTTCACATAGCGCTAATATCCTTGGAAAATGTAAGCATCCAATTACTCTCTCTCCAGCTATAGGTAAATAGTAGGCTTTTTAACCTTGGCTTGGTAACCAGTCTAGGAGAAGGAAAACTCTGAATTTAAGCCTCTTAAACTCCACTTAAGAAATTGACTTTGTGTCACATCCTGCTCATGCGGAGGGGTTTGGTAAATATATAAGTTAAAAATTATACATTTTCGTTGCCTTAATTTTTAAAATTTGCCTTTTCTGTTAATCCAAGAGTGAATGAAATTTAGCTTCATTCTTATCTCATTCACAGTGTCAATGCACATACAAGGTTTAGATTTTAAATCTAATTTTCATGGAATAATTTATTTAAAACTTTAGAACATTGTACATACAAAAATGTATAATATAAACAGTAATACTTTATTTGTTTGCAAAATTATATATTTACCCCCACCCCTGCATGAGTAGGATGTGATACAAAGTCAATTTCTTTACCGGATTTTAACAGGTTTGAATTCAGAGTTTTCCTTCTCCTATACTGGTGGCTTAACCAAAATTAAAGAGCCCAGTCTATTCTACTATTTACCCATAGCTGGATGGGGAATACTTGGATGCATGCCTTTCCCAAGGATATTAGTGCTATGTGAAATGCAAACAGCCTCGTTCACCATTTGAACTCATCTCACTATGTCAATTTACTACAATGATAACCATTACACCATGCACCTTTGGTTGCATAATTACAGATATTTTCAGTTTAGAATTAGAAAGAAAATTTTAAATTAGACATTTCTTGATTTTGATAAGAACAATATAACAAAATTCTAAGAGTAAATTTATGTTTTACAAGAATTATTATTTAAATAGGAATAATTTTGAATTATGAATTATAATTTATGTTTTACAAGAATTATTATTTAAATAGGAATAATTTTGAATTATGAATTATAATTTATGTTTTACAAGAATTATTATTTAAATAAGAATAATTTTGAATTATGAATTATAATTTATGTTTTACAAGATTATTATTTAAATAGGAATAATTTTGAATTATGAATTATAATTTATGTTTTACAAGAATTATTATTTAAATAAGAATAATATGAAGTTTTCGTATGTATTCATTTATTCTCACTGAATGCAAACAAATAGGAGAAAGACATTTTATAGACTAAAATATGTTCAAAATTTGATTTGAAGCTTATAGAAATTATGTTTTTAAGCTGTTTTTTCCATTAACCATCATATGATTTTTTCTTCTGATCCATCCTCTTAGTTTTTCCTCTTAGTTATATAGTTTCTTTTATTTTCTTAGCCATCATACAGTTGCTTCCTCTTTATAATATACTTTCTTCTTTTAGCCATCATATAGTTGCTTCCTCTTTATCATATACATTCTTCTTTTAGTCATTATATAGTTTCTTTCAAATTAATTCTCATATGTTCATTTCTCTTATCTTCATATTTTTTTCTTCTTTGTTATTATATGTATTTACTCTTAATCAGCACAGTTTCTTTCCTTTTAGCTATCACATAGTTTTTGCTCTTAGCCATCATATAGTTGTTTTCTCTTTACTATCATATACTTTTTTTCTCTTAACCATTAAATAGTTTCTTTCAAATTAGCTATCATATTTTCTTTGAGTGAAGAATCCCAGTAGTATAATGGCTAACATGCTGGATTTCTACATCATAGTTAGTGAGTTCAAACACCAGTACATAATGGAGGGGGGTCCCCATGGTGTTGTAGCTAACATGCTGGACTGCAATATCATAGTGAGTTCAAACTCCAGCACACTATTACATTTACTTTTAATACCCTTAGTTATGGTATAAACCCCCTTGTCCCTACAGCAAAATAAATAGTTAAATAGTACCACCACTGTTGTTCTGCAAGGGTGCCTTTGGCATTAAATAACCAACAAAAGTCTTGCAGCCCTGGGAATGGATTCGCTGAAACTTCGGCATCTGGCAACTGACCTGGTAAACGCTCATAAGGTCATTAATCATCTTAACAACAGCAACCTTGAGCACCTTTTTGATCTTTATCTTTCCAACACACGTGGGCATGCCTACAAAGTCAGAAAACAGCACTGCTCACGTGACTTTCGGAAACATTTTTTCACGCTCAGAATTGCAGAGACATGGAATAAACTGCCCGCGTCTGTTGTAGGCTGCCGAAGCACTGAGTCTTTCAAAGCCTCCATGCTTCCTGTGTCTGCCGACACTATACCTGATGCCGCTCTCCACATACATATGCACACACTCGCACACATACATGCATATTACTACTGTAAACTGTTCATGTTCCTGACACTACATTATTCTGTGTACTTGACATGAGACTTTGATGAGTTGTGGTGCACCTGAGCACTGTACACAATAAATTTCATTATCATTATATTATTATGCCATTAAACAAAGAAACTAAAACCAAACCATATATTTTCTTTTCTCTTATTCATCATATAGTTTTTCCACTTTATCTTCATATCTTTTCTTCTTAGCCATCATATAGTTTTTTCTTCTTAGTTATCATATGACTTTATCAGCATTTGTTTTCTACTTCAGAGTTGTTGTTTTTTTATTTTGTTCATGATTAAAGAATTAAAATTTAGTATTGAAAAAAAAAACAGTTTCATGTAGTAAGAAATAAAACATGTAGAAAGAAACAAATAAAATAACTTGTCATTTAATTTTTCATTTAATGATCGAGGTTTGAGAAAAATATCAATGCTAAATAATTCAAAATATTTACATATTTTGCATATAGAAATTTGGATCAAGTCACCAATAGGCACCACAGTTGCAGGTAGTTTTCAAAGGAACAGAATTTTGCTTTTCACTGATTGTTAGTGAACAAAATCAACAGATGAATTTATTGTTAGTGCAAAATTAATTTTTTAACATATGCTAACAACAACAATATGAAATAACTAATTTAAAAAAAAATTAAAATCAAAAACTATTTTAGTATAAAAACGTGTCTTTGGTTTGTATGAAATTATAATGTCAAAAAATCATCTGTTGATTTTGTTTACTAACAACCGGTGAAAAGCAAAATTCTTTTCCTTTGAAAACGGCTCACAACTGGGGTGCTTATTGGTGATTTGATCCACAAATTTGTTCTATGTATTATACAACTGCTTGTGTCTTGGTCTTGAATCCTTCACACCAATAGTACCATTTTCGCCAGTGAAAGCATCGAATGTCTCTGTAGAATCAATTTGTTGGCCTGAAAAATGAAAATAAATAAAGATAAGCTAAAAAATAACAAATTTTAAATTAGAATTTAGAAAATTCTTTCTTGGTTAATTACAAGATTTACACATCCTGATAATTTTTAAATGAACAAGTCTTTAAGGACACCAAATAAATTCTTGTTTTCAAAGGAATTAAAGCGTCTGCTCCACATTAAAGCAAAAAAAAAAAAAAATATGTAAATGACCTTGTAATATGTAGCAGTGACCAAGCACTTGCTGAAAAATTAAGATCCATTAGCAAGAACTAATTGATTCACAAAGAAATGTTTAATCAATTTTCATGAAATTTGTATCATTAAAAGAAGTGGAAAAATTTCACAAAAGTTTTTCAATATTTTATTAATTCATTGATTTTCTTGCTTTTTTTGTTTGTAGATTTTTGAATTGTGAGTGTATTTGTTACAAAATGTTACAATTAAAAAATTCAGTTTCAAAATCCAATAACTTCTTTTCTATATGATGTAATTATAATGGAGATTGTGCATTTGTCTGTCTGTAACCGAAACTATATTACTATTCAAGTCACAATTCCCTGAGTTATTTACTTTACATTCTCCATGGTTTTATTTTTATTTAAATCTCAATTATTAATAAAATTGTTTTATACTATTAATACTGTTGGCCTTATCTACATATAATTAACATGCAATTGTATTTATAACAAAATAGCGGTTTACAGTGTGAATGGGAAGGTTAATTTGCATATTGATATTAAAAATTTGATTCTAATAATTATGTGCTTAGTATTATTGATTTCTAATTCTTTGGTTTTATCTTAATGAATATGGGCAAAAATCTTGGGAATAAATATTAAAAGAAATCCATTAACAAGAAAAAATAATTGTAATTTTATTCTTTACTTCCTATTTTAACTAAATAATTAAATTAAGAAAATTTAGTAATGAAAGATGGGAGTGATGGAAGAGTAAGTTTCAGTTGTTCTATTTTTCAATAATACCCCCTCTGTTTCAAATCTTTCTTTTTTGCATTCTTATTTAGTTTTATTAGCCTTTCTAATTTAATGTAATGTTTTATTACATTAAAACTTAAATACCTGCACCTGGTGGGTGCATATATTTGATAGTTTTTATAATTTTTACATTAGAAGATAACACTGTACCTGTTGAGGCTTTGATTTGAGATGATTGACGTTGGTTTGGTTTATTTGTTTAACAATAGATCAGCCACTTATGGGTTATTTACTGCCAAAATTTGTTGACAGAATTTGTGATTTAGTTGTGGAACTTGATCTTCCAAAGTGAATGGTCCATGATATTATTGTTATGTCATCTCATTAGGTTTCAAAGCAATTGACTGAATAATAATTGATTTGATACTACATTCTTCAAGAAGGGTAATTATGCACTTGTGCACCTATATGACAACTACATCAATCATAATGCTGACTATGTGAAAAAAGTAACATAGTATTGCTGATAATATATGCACAATGTTTTATTTTTATAGTAATAAACATGTTAGATTAGTATCAATCATGATGACTATGTGAAGAAAGTGACATAGTAGTGCTGGTAACTTATGCACAATGTTTTACTTTTGTAGTAATAAAACATTAGATTAGCATCAATCATGATGGTGACTATGTGAAGAAAGTGACATAGTAGTGCTGGTAACTTATGCACAATGTTTTACTTTTGTAGTAATAAACATGTTAGATTAGCATCAATCATGATGGTGACTATGTGAAGAAAGTGACATAGTAGTGCTGGTAACTTATGCACAATGTTTTACTTTTGTAGTAATAAACATGTTAGATTAGTATCAATCATGATGGTGACTATGTGAAGAAAGTGACATAGTAGTGCTGGTAACTTATGCACAATGTTTTATTTCATAGTAATAAACATGTTAGCTTAGTAAATGTTTGTACCTTACCTTTCATACATACTTATAATTTTTTTTAAATGTTTAATTTGCTGTAATAACTTTATATTAGGATTCTATTTTAAGACACAAGTTACCAAATTTCAACTGATTTTACATAAGATAGTATTTTTTTTTACTTTTATTAACTTTATTTATCATTAATAATTATTGAGTAAACAATATATATATATATATAAATATATATATATAAAATGGAAAATGACTTGCCAGAAAAAAAAAATGAACAAGTCCTAATAAAGGAAATAACTCATTGGAAAAAATAAAAGCGAACTAGTCACAATACAATAAGTATTTTAAAAGGGCTCAATATATATGTAGAGCCGATATAAAGAACCAAATGAAAGACAGAAGCCTACTACACAAGTTTCACTGATAGGATCATCAGGGAAACTCCAAGTCTCCCAGATGATCCTATCAATGATACTCAGTTAGTAAGCTGCTGTTTTTTATTTGGTTCTTTAGGATAGGATGATTTGGTCTTTTCTTTTTTGTATTTTTTTCCAGGTACTTGTTTGTAATATTTTTTAGAATTTACAAATTGTTTTATCTGTTATTTTTTCACTCTCCAAGTCATAGAAATAGAAATTATATATATATATATATATATATATATATATATATATATATATATGTGTGTGTGTGTGTGTGTGTGTGTGTGTGTGTGTGAGTTGAAAAATGGAAATAAATCCACAATATGTTTAAAGGATAAATAAATACTACTACTACTTGCTGTCCATCGTATCCGATGATGACACCATGCGAATCATTTTCCTCCAATTTAATCGGTCTCTGGTTGCATCTTGCCAACTGCCTATGGGGATATTCAAGTCCTTCAGGTTTCTTTTGACGTTGTCTTTGTACCTGAGCTTTGGTCTACCGATAAATAAATAAAGGAAAGAAAATGTTGAATGGATAAAAATGGTTTAATGAAATGCCAACACATGTTTTGGCCGAGAGTTTGTCCATATACACATTAAATTATATTTATTATTATTTTAAATATGAAATAAAGTATTTTTCTATTATTATTATTTTATTTCATATTTAAAATAATAATAAATAGAATACAATGTGTACATGAACAAACTCTCGGCCGAAACACATGTTGGCATTTCATTAAACCATTTTCATCCATTCAACATTTTCTTTCCTTTATTTATTTATCCTTTCAACACACACACACACACACACACACATATATATATATATATATATTATATATATATATAATATATATATATATATATATATATATTACATTATATTATATATGGGGATGCATGATTGCAAATTATTTGATATAGGATAGTAATTTGTTTTTCTTTACTTAACTTTCCAGTATCAATAAGTGGAAATATCAGGCAATGAAATTAGTTATAATATTCATTATAACATATACATATATGTACATGTATTTGGGCAGCAATTTTTCAGTAATATATTTTGGTTAAAAAGAATAAACAATGAAGAATGTTTTGAAAATTCAAAAAAAGGTTTTCAGTACTTTTGACCATGTCTCCAGACAATTTCAAGAATGGTACCATTTGTTTTTAGGAAATTTAGACAAGTTTAATTTTCCCCAAGCCATTTAAAGAATGGTGTGAAGTAGCTTTTTGCATATACATTTTTAGATTACGTTGGTATTGGCCCTTGAAACATGGTTTAATGGCATACAACAGCCAAAATTCAAACAAGAATGGTATTACCAGTGTCAGTGAGGTACTAGATGATGTCTCACAGCAGTTTTGAGAATGAGTGAAATTCTAATAGTTAAATACAATTAGTACTTCCTGTTCTTGTTCAAAGAAGACCTTATTGAGAGTTGTATTTTTTTTTTTTTAATTTTATATTAAAGGCCTCAAGTGTTTTAAGTCTTTCTTACTGTTAGCCTTATATAATATCCAGGTGTTTTTGACAAGAATTTGGTATATTGGGCTTTGAAGTAGTCTGTGTTTGTTGAGATGGTTTCTAATCTGATCAGAGAGGTGGCAGGTGAGGCATCTAGATAAGGTTGTAAATGATTTGTTCAATATAAGAGCCCAATGGTTGTTTAAGATGGGAGAGACATTTTCCTAAAGGGAAAGTGAATTCATATATGACATTTGTTTAGCTCATATTATTTTTTTTATCATTGAAGTGGGTTGTTGCTAATTACTAGATTAGAGGTTTTAATTTTTTTGTAGTAAATAGGTAGTTTAAAAAATTTTTCAGGGCTGACTAAAGAAGTCTAATTTATCAGATTTATTTCATCTCTAGAAGCGGCTACCCGGCGTTGCCTGGTTAGAGGGGAAGGGCAAACATTTTTTAGATCCATTATTACTGATTCATGAGTTGGATCCTCGCAGAATACCCCATTAAAATCCCTACATAAAAAAAAAACACTTGCATTGATCTGGCCCAGTGGGGTGTCAGAAAAAAAGTGCACAGCCACTCTGAAAAGAAAAATCAGTGTCCCCTAATTAAAATATTAAATGTAAAAAAACAAAAAAACAAAAACAATCCACACTGTAACTATTTAAATCTTATTTTTTAATTATCTTCACAATATAAGTCAAATCTTCATTATTTTTGCTCAAAAAGCAAGATCTGCTGATAGAGAATGTGTATATATATATTTACTTTGCCATTAATTGTTTTATTTTCGTAGTTTCCTCCGGGCATACACCATACATGCATACACAAAACTGCCCTTTATATATGTATAGATTACATATTGTCTCTTATCTCCCCCTACCAAGCAACAGCAGGTACCTCTGCTAGTCTAACTATAAAAGAGTACATTTAAAATATAAATTTTGACTCTAGGCCTATAATTAGAATTATATCAAGCATTGGAAAATATCATCATCATCAGGTCATGCTAGCAGCACAAATATCCATGACTCTCTCTCTCCAAACATCCCTATCAGTCATCCACCCTGAGAGGTTCTCCACACAGCATCCAGAATCCACAAAGAGTTGATTGATGTAGGTTTTTGCTGGTCAGCCTACACTGGTGTGTCCACAAGCATGTCTTGTTCATCTTACTTGAATGGTTTGTGTGATTGGGGCAAGTGGCTGTACAGTGCTTTCTTGTGAGGTGCTACTTCCAAGATTTGTTCAAGACAGTATGTAGCATCCTTGTGTAGCTCCCATCTATCTTTTTCTCTAAGCGCTTCATTAGAGTCCAAGTGGTGCAGCCATATAGTAGCACTGCAACAGTGACTGCTTGCATAATAAATATACATATGTTATATACAAATAAATGTATATGTTGTATACTCTCTTTATTCTTCTTCTAATCATCTTTGGTATCTTATGTTCTTATTCTTATTCTTCTGATCAACTTTTGGTATCTTATGTTCTTCTTCTAGTGTCTGGACTTTGTCTTGGGAATTTCATGTCTGGTCTTCTATTGGGGATTTCTCATCTATCATAAGCCCTAGGTCATGGGTAGTTTTTAGATGAATAACCCAAGACTTTGATTTTCTTTAGATCATATTTTATTCCGAAATCCCATCAGACCACTGCGCAGATTGAGTCGGCAGCACTTAACATGACTTGCTCGCTCCATGGTTCGGCCGATCTGACTAAAACTAACTCTTTCTAATCTAAACCAGAAGAGGCCTTCTCCACCGATTCTTATGGTATCCACTGGAAAGAGGGATCAAGGTGAGATCAAGATGTGTCACTCAATCCTCTATGACATCGTCCTCAAGGCTGCCGGCTGTAACTTATAACAGCCATTTCGGTTTCTACACTAACTGTACATAAGTGTTAGGGTACTAACAATTATGTAACACATATATTTATATATTTTACTGAGATTTAGAATGGATATAAATATTTCATAAAACACTAATTTCTGATTAATCCTTTCAATTGTATAGTTATTTGGATCATAAAATTTGTAGGGGTGATCCTCATCCAGGTTTCCAGGAATCAGGATCCCTGTGCATTTAAAATCAAAATACAATGTGAATAAAAAGATAACATATACATATTTACATAACTTTATGATTTATATTACTTGCAATGAGCTTGTTAGAGGTGTGTAGTGTAATGGTTAGAGTCATAGGAAATGAACTTGTTTACCCAAGTTCAAATCATGGAGGAAGTTACAGTTCACATAACACTAATACCCTTGGGAAAAGGTATGAATCCAACTACTCTCCCTCCAGCTCTGGGTAAAATAGTTGGGCAGACTGGGCTCTTTAACATTGGTTTGGCAACCAGTCTAGGAGAAGGAAAATTCTGAATTCAAACCTTTTAAATCCACTTGGGGTGGTCACTACTAGAATAGGCTCAGTCCTAATTAGTGATCTATTTCACTAATATAATAATTTAATGTAATCTAATTTGAGTATGAATAAATTAGAACAAAAATCTAAGTAAAAACACTGTCTCTTTGGTATATCAAAGTTTGACAAAATTAAAAAGCTCCGATAATATCAAGGTGTTATAAAAAAATGTCTCGGAATTTATGTGTGGGAATCAAGCATAGTCGTAATTGTAACTTCATGTAGACATTTGAAATGTTTGAATATGTCATAAGTGTATTCACAAAAAAAGAAGTAGGGGCAACAGAGAGAGATACTGACCCCCCCTCTCTTTTTCTCTCTCTCTCTCTCTCTCTCTCTCTCTCTCTCTCTCTGTCTCTCTCTCTCTCTTCTGACATCACTGTAACTACTCAACTTCTGACTTTCATTTTCTTCCTTATATTACTAGAGGTCAGCCTGACTTGGTTCTAGAATCAAGAAAAAAAAACGTTGATTGGCTCTTTAATCAATTTAGTTGTCATGTGACCTGTTCTTGAATACATATGTATGTATTATAAGCAGTTATATAAATATCTAAGACTTTAGCTCTGGCAATTCATTTTTATATTGTGTGCCCAAACTTAACTGTTGGGCACCAGATTCAAAATTTGCAACTGATTTTGTGATTTGTTCATTTAATAACTAATTTCTGTTTATAATCGACTTTGTGATTTTTAATTTGGAAGATGCAATTTCCATATGCTTAATTGTTTACTCTTGTAAAACCATTTTTTTTTTTGTTCTATCATCTAACTTAACTGTTACCATCGTCTCACTTATAAGTTGACAGAAATGCATAAATTTGAATTATAATGAATTAGACTTATACAGGACCACTCTCAGTCTGTTATGTTATTTTCTACTATGTATTGCTAAAGACAAAAATATGTCAAGATAGCTAGCAACAAAACAGAGCATGGCAAATTTTGAATAAGATTCTGAGAAATCATAATTTGGAATAGTTTTGTTAATGTCATTTTAGTTTCATTTTTCCACAGCACTTTTTGCTATTTTCTACTATATTATAATGCTAAGAAAGACTATGAGTTTTACTTTCATATTCCAATTATCCCTTTCCAAATAAATTATATGTAATTATCTCACTAATTCATATAATATAATTCATATATATATATATATATAATATTATTATCAATATTATATAATATAATTCATATTCTCACTAATTCATATAATCATCTACAGAGCTATAATTTATATTAAACTCAATATGAGTGTACCTATATAAGATTTGGATTTTTTAGTATAAAATATATATGTTATCTGCTAATTTACATAAGTTTTTCAACTGACATATTGAGCCATATAATAATTGAGATGAACATCATAATTCCTGAAACGAAGGTGTTGGTTTTATAATCAGTTGACTTATATTAAATTCTAGGAACTGATATATAAATATTGAGAAAGTTTTATGTAACTCCTATTCTCTAACAATCAGTTGTAAAATATGGCATACTCAAGAGATATAAATGAATTACAATATTCATAAATATATTTTCATCATCAAAATGGTATAAATAATTTTATCATAAGATATATATCTATATTTTTAACTATTTAATAAATTCACTTAAAAAATTATTTTATTTTCTTATGATTTTCAATTTTTTCAATTTTTTTTTCCTGTTTTATATTTCCAAAATATATGAATCATTATTTTGTTTATTTTCAATTTATATACAAATAATTTCTTTTAAAAAATTATTATATTTAATTTATCTATGGACTCAAATATATATATATATATATATATATATATATATATATATATATATATATATATATATATTCTTAAAATGAATTATAGTTTTATTCCATATACTTGGAAAAGAAAAAAAAATCTCAGAAAAATCATGTAAGTAAAAGTGAAACTGCTTTGACTTAAGGTGATTTGCATAAAATTTTCCACAGAAAATATTTGCTATAAAATATTTGCTCCATAGCTGGCATTCGCAATTTTTTTTTTTAAATAAAATACATCTTCGTAATTTTTTTATTTCAAATATTATTTTCAAAAATATTTTGGTATTTTTAGATGATGAAAAAATCGGTGTAAATAATCTGATAAAATTAATTCGGCCGAAGAGCGCAACTCTCTCTCTCTATCTATGTATCTTTCTCTTTCTCTCTCCCACTCTCTCCCCCTCCCTCTCTCTATGTCATACACACACTCTCTCTCTCTCTACCGGGATGAAGCGGGTTAACGTGAGCCAGTCTCTCTATTATAATTGGTTGAAGAAGATATACACCTTGTGTATTTGTGTCATTGCCGGATCAACACAGCAAAATATTTCGGAGGGACAAAAAAACGGGGAATGTCAAAGGAATATTAATTCTCCGACCCATGCCGGAGAGATTCCTATCACTCCACAATTTTTACTGCTATGATATTTCTCTACACTTGATTAACGATTAATTTTAATTGTTAATTTTAACGTGTGCGGTAAGGTTTAAAGAATGACGTGCACTGGTCAAGCAGTGGGGCGTCTGCAGTTGAACATACAGGGGAGATAACATGATGCGGTAAACAATGTTGGTGTTGGGGATTCACACTAGTTTCACTTTTAATTTTGTTTTTAATTTTAGTCATGATATTTTCGTGTTGCGTTGTCTCAGTTCTAGAGCTTTGTGTGGGTAGAGTGTTTAATCTTTGATTTTAGCCCCCGTTTTCATTCAGGGAGCTAATCCGGAAGGTTTAAAATTGAAGTTTCCAATCTAAAGGAGGTGGGCGACTGGTGGGGACCTACACTACTTTGAGTTTGACACTACACCTTCTTCTTCTTCTTCAAGCCAGTGACGGGCAGATTCATATTGATGGCGAACTCTAATCTATCTTCTTCCATGAATCAAAACATGGCTCACATGGGTGGTGGGAGTTTAGTAAATGGCTACTACAAACAAGTACCATATTCAGGTGGAAGAAGCCGAAATGCAAGTGGTAGGTCCGGTAGTCGTGGCCGCGGCAAACCTGCAGTCAGGGTAAGTATTATTATTATTATTATTATTATGACGATTGACACATTGCTACTTTTTTTTTTAATTATAAATGTTACAGACATATTAAAAGTAGGAAATTGTTTATTTTTTGTTATCTTGGTGAAATGATCAACGTTTGTACATGCTTTATGTTAAAGATGGTGGTTTTATTTGAACTAGATTTTGTTTTCTAATGTGATGTGTTGATGCGGCAGTGGCACAAAAAGCCAAGGAAAAGCGTCAACCATTTTAAGCGTCTACTACTAGGAGAAAGGAAAAACAGACTGCTACTCGATTTTCGATTTTTCTCATTTCTTTTCTCTATATTTCCATATTATTTTGTGACTTGATTATTCTCAAAAATATCTTAATCTATTATTTTATTTGAAAATCGTCTTCTTCATATCTTTAGGGCGAAGAAAGAATCTTTTTTAATGAATGAGGAAAAGAAAGAAAGAAAGGATTTTAAGATTAGGAAAAAATAAAGATAAAAAACATCATGCAATCTTGTTCCTTATGTTTAAAAAAAATATTACATTTTTTTTTAAAGAAATATGTTTTCTTTAATTTTAATTCAGGCATTTAAATATTTAGTTTTAGTTGATTAAAATTAATTTAATTTTCTCAGATTGTATTTTTTCTTTCTCGATTACATATAGTCGTGCTTTGTTTAAAAGAAAAAAAGAAAAAAGAAAAAACACAAACAAACAATGCAAAAACATGACACAAACGCTTTAATTAGATTTATTTATTAAAAATAAAATCGGAAACATTAAAAAAATATTTTATACGATGAAAATATTTACACTGATATTTGAATTTCATTATTGACAATTTCCATTATTTGCAACAATGAACAAACAATATCTGTAATGTTATGTTAAATCGTTAACATATGCAACCTGAAATAAGGAGGTGCTGGAAAATAAAAATATATTTCCTTTATATAATGATATGAATAATATAGAAATTCAGATAAATGGACAAAATCTTTTCCTGTGGTCTCATCCATCAATGTCTATTTCGGTTCCTTTTTTTGGGGAAATTTATCGTCTCTTTACTATGCTTCATCATATATTTTTTTCAAATTCGTTTTTCATTCTTGCTAACATTTTTCAATAAATATTGATTTTATAAACCCGAAAAAAAATTAGGGCTAAAAAAATAGTTTTAAAATGAAAAAAAAATCAGGTTTCTTTTTCTTTTTTTTTTCTTTCATTGTTCTCCTCTTGTAAATTTTAAGTAATTTTTCCCGTTTTCGTTGATGTCTTTTTTGTTTGTTTATTTTTTTCACATAATTCTCTAATTCTAAAATTGTATTTATTTATAAAAGATCATATCGTGATTTTCATTGTAAATCTGATTTTCCTAGTTAATAATATATAAAACCCAGACATTTATTGTTTCTTCGGATGCATCTTGTAACTAATGTAGTAGTAGTAGTATAAATTTTCTCGTTTTAAAAACCACCCATTTTCTTTGTTTGCAACCGAAAAAATTCAAACCACATGATATGTATATACAACTATATACCTGGAACAACCTAAATATATCTAGTTTTTAAACAACCAAAAGGCATCCTTTTACTATATATTTAAATTCAAGCAAACAATTTATTTATTTCCAACTAGACATTTTAATTCTCTTAATCTTTTTTTGTATGCATGCATGCATGTGTGCGTGCATTGCAAGTGCGTCCATCACATTCATTATTTCCTTACGTTTTCTATGAAATAAAAATAAAACTTATTTTCGCCTTTTTTTTCTTTCTTTTTTTTTATCTATTTCATTTTTTAAATTTTCGCCATGAATTACAGATTTTATCGTTCGATGAAATCTTCTTATATAAGTCTAAATCTGCTTAGCAGTTTCCTATTGTGGCAGCCTAGAAAATTACGCTATCCCTGCTCTCATTCACATGCACGCACTCATACAGCCCTGTGTACCAGTAATGAATGATGGCACATTTTTTTTTTTTTTGCTTTCAAACTTGTCTTTATTATATTAAGATATACAAACTGGACTTTTATTCTTTCTTCTTATCAATCAATGATCACACATCAATAAAAACCGTTAAATTTACTTAAAATCATAATCATGACATTACTCTTTGTTTGTTTTTCCCACAAAAACAACGGCGATCTCGTCGGTAATGTGATGATAATGTTATCTTAATTTTTTTTCATGGGGTCCCTCGTATATTTTGGGGGTATTTTATTTTCAATAAAAATTGGAGGGAAAAGAGTAAAAGAAAGAACTAAGGATAACAGGAAATTCTTCCAAGGTCGGAAGTTCTTTTCAACTTTTATAATCGGTTCTGTGTTACTGCATCCTTATATATTTAGTGTTTTAAATTTTTTAAACATTAAAATCGGAAAGCTTTCTTCTTTGTAGCTGTTACTTGAATATTTTGTCGTCTAGTAATTGTAGTAAAGTAGTCTTTGCTGCTACTCCTTCGACTTTGTAGCTTTCATGGTTTTTGGTCATTTTAAATTTATCTCAATTCATTCCTGTCGTCACTATTTCTCTTCATATAATTTTGCACATTTTCCTCCTTCATATTGAATATTGATTAAGGTTTGCTAAGTCATCAACGAAAGAAGAAGAAAAAACGTTGGAAGTATTTTTATATAGATAAATTAGTAATCAGTTTAAATATAACTTTTTCGTTTATTTTGTTTTTTGAAACCATTTTTTTTATTTTTCTTATTTATTTTCAAAACGACCATAGATCTGTTGGTATAATGGTAGTAGTAGTGGTAGTGATGAAAATCAGGTTATAACAACAACTGCCTCTGACGTGAAATACTATGCGATGATGATGATCGATCGAAGTCCGAGAATTTTGAAACTAAAGATACATTTAAAATAATTTTTTTTTTTTAGTTAACATTCACAAAATAATTTTATTATATATAGTTTTGTTTTGTTTTTGTTTTTTTGTTTGTTTTTTTTTCAATCGAACTAATTTATGAACTAAGTGGTTACATTTTAGGTTAGGTTTTCTCTCTCGCGCACATACATTCATTATGTATTTATCTCTCTCTCTTTCTCTTGCTTTGCCGACTGCAATGTGATTGAGAAATATAACCATTATTTTTGTTCTCTATTAATGTTCGAAAGAAAAAAATAGATAATGGTTCAGTTTTTCTTTTGGTTTCAGTTTTATTATTAGATTAATGAAAAACGTGGGATTTTATATTTTATTAGTTTCTTTTTTGCTCTTCTTACTAAAACCGAAATCTTTTGTTTCTCATTATTCTTAGTGTGAATGTGAACAAATAGATGTTAAATTTCTACTTTCATTTTCCTCGTTTGATTTGCTGGCTTTACGGTTGAATTCCTTGATCGAATCTGGCTATCAGCATTTTAGTTTTAAATATTTCATTAAAAATTTTGCCAATTATTTTTACTCGTTGAGTTTTTACTTTTTTTTTTTTCTTTTTTTATGCACGTTTTAATAGAAAAATTATAAAATCTGCTTTCCTAGTGTTCGGTAATATACAATATTATTTAATTTTGAAATATTAGCATTATTTATTGATTGAAAATACCAGATAGGTTTAATGCTAATACGCGTATTTTATATGGATTTAAAAATAAATGCTTTTATGCATATAATCAATCATCGTTTTAGCACTAAGGTTATTTACATAAGCGTATACACAGTAGTCTTGTGTAATGTAAAATGGAAGAGAGTAGTGAAGGCAAAGGAGGTGATTGGCGAAGGGAATTATTTATCGATTATTATACAATTCATTTATTTATTGCTACTAGCCAGTCTTTCTTTCTCTTAACATTTTCCCCTACGCATAAAAAAGTTTAAATGTTTGCAGTCATCAATGTGATTGTGCAGTGTCATTCATCTTTCAGTGGACAGATACTCCACTACCCCTTCCTATCTACCGGAAGATTTTAGGAATCATCATCACCATCATTAGTAGTAGATAGATCTCTTGTTAAATCATTGCTGTTATTTTAAAATATGAAAGCCTTGCTTTTGTTTCTAATGAAACTAGAATTAAATAATTAATCTCAGTTTGTGTCGATTTTTATATAACTGAAATGAGAAAAATTCTATTTTTAAGCTTGTCTGTTGGTATTATTCTGAGAAATCCTTTAAAATTTACATTGTTAATATTTCGTTTACATGGCTTTTGGTTTTAGATTTTTTTTAAATTCATTAAAATATGATATTGTAAATCTATAATCTTAATTTTATTAGTATATGAAATAATGCATTTTTTCTCTCACAAAGCAAGTTTTGTTTTTATAGCTGTAAGAAATCCATTTTTAGTTTCTGTAAAGCCTTCCACTTTCTTAAGCATAATATATTAAGTAGAATCTCCCCTCACTATCTTATTGATGAATATAGTAGTTTGGTTCGATTTCAAACACACGCAAGGAAAAAATATATCGGCGTGCTGAAAAAGAATCTATTTCTTAATTTTTCTTTGATGATCTTGTTTCACTTTCAGTTTGCCGCTTTGCTTCCATGTGTTTCAGTAGACTTAACCTTACTGATGCCAGTACAGGCTAACTGCTACTGCCGCAATGTGTATTAAAGAGGACAAATAGATTTTAGCTCTGATTATGTTATAAGTTCTCTTCACCTGAAAATTTACTTGCACTATGATAAGGGTGGGGGGGAGTATTATTTTTTTGATAACATTTTTCTTTTCTTAGTTTTGAATAGCTATAAGATATCTATTGTTTAGCATTCGGCTTAGTCTTGTTCTTGAGTACAGGAAATGGATGGCAACTAAAGTTCTGCTCTATTAAAAATAGATTACCATATGGTTGGTTGGACAGTTTGAGTTGTCAAATAGATAATAGAGCTACTGCATTATATTCTGATTGTAAATTTTGACTGGCATAATTAATTTTAGGCTCTCTTTTTTATTTTATTTAAATGATTATTAATTACCAATGCATTAATTGGAAGGGACTCCAATTGGAACTGTGGTAGGCACCCAGATAACTGGATTTATTATATATAGAATAAGCTTACTGTAAGTAATTAAAGTAGTAGCCTAGATATCCAAGTTTACAGGGAGCAATGACTAGGTAAATCTTCCTAAAACTGAATGATATATGCATAAAAATTACTAGAAATGCTTTATGAATAGATAATCAAAATTAATCAAAACTTACTCCTTGATAAATTTTCTAGTAAAAAAAAAATGGGGCTCATCTTTGTCTTCCATTATATACATGAGGTAATGCATATTCAAAAAAGTTTGGTATGATGAATAGGAAACTGTTAATGAAAATAATATTATCTTGGAATGATTAAAACTCAGCCTGGAAAACTGAAATTTTTATATCCCCTTTGCCAGGAAGATAATGTTTATTTTTAAATAAACATCAAAGATATGTGCATTTTTTTTTTTTTTCAAGTTGATTAGTAGGTGAACATTTTTTTTTTTTTTTTTGTCCTACCTACAAACATTCAAATATAAAGCCAAGTAAACTCGTTTCTTTGTTTTAAGATACAAGAGTCAGATGGAAACTATATTATTATCATACACTAAGTCTTCCTTTTTTTTTTTTTTTCTTAGATGCACTATGCAACTGAAAGTTTTATAGAACATGCAATGATCAAGTGTTCTGATTGGTTGTCATAACTCATTTAGATTAGTAAAAGTAATAAACTCAAAACAACAAAATGCACAAATTTGTTAAATCATATTAAATGTCTAAGAAAATAAGATTTAAACCATTATTTAAAGTAAAATGATAAATGATGCACACAAATAATATCCGGTAGATCTTTGCAAGGTAAATAATGTTCTTTTGTTAATTAAAAAAAAATTGTATTATGAAAAAAATAGTTTAACAAATTCATGTTTGAATATTGATTTAATTTCTAGAAAAGTTTTATAAAAATTAGTAATTTTGTAATTTGTTTGTATTAGTACCCTCATCTTTATTTACATATAATTTATTGTTAAAAAAAAGTTATCAAGATTACTGTGAATTACTGTCTGGACAATAGGTTGTAGAGTGTATCTCATTGACAGTTTGAAAATATGTCAGTGTAAATCTTGTCATAAAAGAAGAATACTAAAGATGTAGATGCTAGTTCAAACAAGTTACACGATTATAAAGATATTTCATATCAGAATTATTTTAACCTGATCTCTGCATAAATAACACAATTTTTTTTTAAAATATTGTTTTTGATAATATTTTCTTCAACTCTTTTTTGTGATTTTTCTCAAATTTTAATTTCTCATAGGTGTTCATATTTTTTGTATCAAAACAAATAATAAAAATTTCAAACATAAGCTCTTGTATATAATTTAAAGATTCCATAACATCAACTCTTCAGTATTGACATATTTTGCAGCTTTCTAATAATTTTGCTTCATGGCATATTTTATGATAAGAGACCTTAAAATGTAATGTTTTCCATGTATAATTCCTTAAAAATATGCTAGAAAATTTCAAAGAATTTTAAAACTATCAGTACTTTCCATTTATGTAATGGTGATGTAATAGATATTATTGTGCATATAATTATTGTAGTAAGGGTGAATTCCTGAAGGTTGTCAGCTTCCCACCTATTAAACCTATAGTCCTTTCCCATTTCCTGATATCCTAAATAAATAATTAGTAATATATCGGGTATTTTTTAAACAAAGTTACAATTAAATTCTAATACAAAAACTGTTATCTTTAAGAAGTATGTAAACATTACCACTTTGAATATTATCATTTTTTTGAAAAAATTTTTATATCAATCTAGATTAAGAAATGTTCAGAAAGACCATATAGAGAAATAAAAAGACAGTTGGAGTTAGTAGCCATTAGCCTAACATCTTGTTTACTACTGCTACATAACCAAATAATGATTCTGAATGCAATTCTTAGCATAAGTTTTTTGTGTATTTGTAGGTAGCACAAGTAGCGTTGAACCTTTCAGTTTATTACCTGACACAAAAGCTAATAAATTAAACTTCTCCAAGTGTACAAACTATGCAAAGATTGTAATGTCTGCCTTTACAAGATGATTTTAGAGCAGCGGAGACAAGCAATTTGGAGACTAATGTTTAAAAAAATAGTTTCTGCTGGCATGAAATCTAGTGCTCTTATTTTTTTCATGAACGTTATGTTTACCATTTATCAGTTTGTTTGTTATTATAGAATATTTTCTGATCTGATCAGTTAATTTTAAACAGAACTTTAAAAAATGAGTAAAAACATGATGTATATATTGCTATTTACTTTGTTCTTCATCCATTGCAAAATGAGTTGTTCTTCAGCATAAAATGGCAAGAATATTTGGAATTGCCCTAGTTAAAATAGCTTCTCAGTCATCATTAACTTGTATTAGCTATATTTATTTTATTTATTTCATATTTAACTTTGTGGCTAAATACAGAATAGAAAAATAGACATATATATATGTTCAAGACTTATTTAAATCTGTTATCTTAGCCATCCTTTCTTGTCATCTAAACATGACTTTACAAGATCTTTGTCTATTCTATTTTTCATTATCAACTACAGATAGGAAGTATGTTTATTTTATTAATAATTCAATATGGGTCATTAAAGAGTAAATTTCAGTTTTTATTTTTGGTCCTAAATTGTTTGAAATAAAAGATTATATAAATTAATATACATTTTTCATATATAAATGCAATTGAATAAGTGCATTTATATAGGAAAAATAGTGAAATTGCTAAATTATCAAAATTAGATATTTATCAATATTAAGTGATAAACCATAAGATTACTGTATTCTGAAATAGATTCAAATTAATTTAATTCACATTTCAATTTTCAGATCAATATTATATTACACTAGCAAAAGTACTAAAAAGTAACAATTAAAAAGAGCTAAGTATTAAACTTGTGTCCTTATTTATTTCACTCTATCAGTTGAGGCTGTAGAATACACGGACAGCATCTGCTGTTTAGTAATTTTCTGTACATTAGTGTATTTAATTTTTTTATTATTGTTTTCTAAGAAGAAACTGTTATAAGTGTTTTAAAATCTTAATAATGTGTTTATTTAGTACGTAATTTGCTTCACACAAAGCCTGGTGTTTTTATCAAATATTTGGAAAAATTTGATGTTTAAAATGTATCAAACATTAATTACATATGTAATATTATTTTGCTTCTTTTTTTTTTATACTGATGCTCATTATGTTACTACTTTTCGATTAAAACAAAAATTTGACCTTAAATAATCGATTTAAATTAATTTTAATTCGTTTTTAAAGTGAAAATTGGCCCTTGAATTGTTTATACCTAATAAAAATACATATTAGTAAAATAAAATAATTTTCCTGAAATCAAGTGCTAAAATTATATGCTTAGAATAACATTATTTTAGAAATAAAAAAAATCGTCTTTCTTTTTTATACAATAAAGTTTCTGTTTTAACAGCAAGTTCAAAACGTGCCGATGAGGGTTGGGGTGGAAGTGTCTTTTAACGGTAGTTTTGTTTATTTTAGAATTTTTTTTTTCTTTTTTACAGTAAGAGTTTTGGTGAGGTCTGAGGTGGCTCTCTTGATGCCAGTTCAAAGGTGCCGACGGGGGCTGGGGGGTTGAAGGGTCTGTTAACAGTAGTTTTTGATTTTTCTGTCTTGAAAGTTAAAAACTCAACTAGTATCGATGGTAGAGTGGGTTGAAAGTTTGTATACAGTATTTAAAAAAAATTTTATCATTGAATTATATCACTTAATTAGTAAAAATCAAAACCAAATGTTTTGTGTTTCTTAGTTATAATCATATTAATCTCTATGCAAGATTTCGAATCTGAGTGACATCTCTTTTCTGAGTTATAAGTCAACACTTACATACCAAACTTTCTTTTATATATATATATATATATATATATATATATATATATATAAAAGACAAAGATAGATGAAGTTGAGGTCAGACACCTTAGATTCCCAGTACTTGTAATAGCCTAACTCCATAATACTTGTATATTTGTTGGAAGGGGTCTTATGTCATTTTCTTACTTTTTTAACTAACTTGCTCACATTGTTGGTATGGACACATGCTTTCCCATAAAATTTTAGAGATTTTCTATTTATTTTCATAATTGTATTCAATTTGAACCAAATATTCAAATTTAAAAGAATTGTTAACACTCTCTTGAATCATCCATACATTTCCTTGTAAGACAATTCTTGTCTGTCATATTCAATACTTATCTATATTAGCAGAAGATCTTGGCATTGCCTTATACAAAAGACTGGGAATATAATATTCACTTTGGTATATTGATAATTTGTACATTAGCTAACCCGATTTTTCCTCCTAGCCAATAAACATTTACATTAGGTTTTAGTAAGAATAGTAATAGTTAATGTAGATTTTTAAAACAAAATTGGTTATAGGATTGCTCTAAATTATTTTGTTTCTGATGAGAACAAAAGTTAATGGCAGGTAAAAGGTTTTCTGATTCTAAATCAAAATTATGAATTTGTTTAACATCACTGTGTTAAAAATTGCAATAATACTACACCATTTCAGATGTAAAAATCCATATTAAAATGGCAATAAACTTTTTCTTTAAATTAATCAAACTAAAGCTTATTTCTATGCTAAACTAAATCTGAGTGGCCACAAAACTACATAGATGTAGGAAAGTAGTATGGAAAAATCATAAATTTTAATTGTGATTAATGCTTTTAGTTGGTTTCATAGTGTTAACTTAGGGTTAGAGCTTGGGTCAGCGAATAAGAACAGCTTGGATTTTTTTTTCATTTTTGGCAATAAGCTTAGGTTTTAGAAAAACTAATTCAAGATGAACATTTTTAATCTACTGTCTCATGTCTAGTGAGTGACAATCATAAAATAATGGCAAAAGTTTAAGTAGTTAGTTAGATACAGTTTAAGTGAATAGACCAAATGCTTCTTTAAAAATCTTTCAATGAAATTATGTTGTTTTTTTGTTTTTAAATAAAAAGTTTGTTCCCATTGCAAATATGCTAACATAAAAGAATGGTGTGTGAGTCAAATAAAACTTTAAAAAAGAAGTATTTGATATTTTTAGTTGGATATTCTTTTCAATGATTAAAAAATTAGGAAATTTGCATTCTTTTCTTCCTTTCAATTTTTTTATTATAGAAGATCAAAAGAAATTACATCAGTAGCTAAAAATTATTCTAAACAATATTTATATTTGTATATTGTTTTCATTTATTTTAGTTTATTTAGCCTTTGAAAAAGAAAAAAGAAGAAAAAAAAGATTAAAACACAAATATTAAAGAAAATTCTATTTTTCCTTTCAAGGAAATCATCTTGCTTGAATTTTTTTAATGGTGAAATGTTTACCTTTTTTCTTTAAACTAAATAAGACAAAACAATTATTAAACCAAACAAATTGAATAACTTGGATTATTATTTTTAACTCTACTTTAATAAACAGTTTAGATTTTCAAAATATACCAATAAAAAAACTTAAATAATTGATTACACCACTTTATAGACCCACACTAAAATCTAAAGGTTATTTCAAGACAGCAAATGGCTTTATGACTAAACAAATATAAAAGCTAAGAAATTGGTAACATTTTTGATTGCTTAGTGATCTTTATAGGTCATAAATGACCAGATTAGAAATGAATAACAAAGCAATTATTTGTCACAATTTGATTTTTAAAACGGAATATACAAATTAGTTATCTCATAAAACAAGAACCACTAAGTTGGCCAAAGAGGCATTCTACAAAACATGATGGAGATGTATTGTAAATTCATAATTTACATGTTTATTATTTTGACAACACAAATGTGTAATATGTACCAAATCATGTGTGTATCAAACACATTTTGGTTTCAGGAAAATAAAGCATTTGGTAAAACATTAAAAAAAAGATTTACCTTTTGAATTTTAAGCCCAATTTTACTACCTGTTCTTTGTGTAATTCTTTTTGGATTATTTCATTAGCATTTGGAGGTGTAAGTGGCGTAATGGTTATTGTCTTAGAAAATTGAATTAATGATGAGCAAAGTTCAAATCCTGAATGAGACATTATGTTTCACTTTGTTATCTCTTTTCTCCTCCCACCAGCTATGGGTAGATAGTAGAGCAGACTGAATTCTCTAGCCTTCTAGGTAGGCAAACTGGTCTAGAAGAAGGAAAACCATATGCTCCACAAAGAGTCTATCACCACCATTATCATTTAATAGTAATTTATTAATTTAAACATATACAATCCTTGTATCCTTAACAGTTAAAGTTTAAGAATACTATTATTTTATGTGCAAATATTTATTTACATTAATTTCATATATTTTACTGGTTTAAATATGAAGAAGATATTTTGAATCAGTTTCCTTTTTTTTCTACAAGTCTATTAGCTCAGTCGGTAGAGTGTTCGTCTGGGAACCTCAAGGTTCCGGGTTCGATACCGACCCTCGCCAACTCCGCGTATGAGTAGCACAGGGATCTGTGCGGTACAGTGAGGAGCTAATGGTAAGTGTGGCACTCCACCTCAGACACCAAAAACAATCTCCTTGGCCTAGTGCAATTAAAAAGGGGATAGACTCCCTCTCTGTCTGGCTGATACAGACTTTAAAGCCAGTCATTTATAGCAAGAATCAATTTTTAGAAACATTCTACCTCTCGTTTTTTTTAAAACTATCTTAATAATGTGAATAGAACTTTGGACTTTCTAGTTTTTAATCTCAAATCTTATCATTGAGTTATAACTTTCTGCTGTATTTTTTTAACAATTTTATCTACAACCTGCTAGTATTTACTTATCCTGGTTTATAGTCAATTTTCTTTTTAGAGAAATGTGCTAGTAATATTCACCTGTATACCATTAAGGATTATTATTGACCCTACAACATTATGGCCCTCGATATGTCCTACCACTAAATTATAGCTATGAATATTTTTCATGTACAAAGTATGTTTTCTGTAATGAAAGAATTGTTATGATAATTGTGAGGTTTATTTCACTGTTATAATATTGATTTTTATCTTGGTTACTTGTTCTTATTTCAAGTCCAGGCATTTACTCACACCAATACAAACACACACAAAAAAACATGGTGAGAGAAATAGCAAATTCATTGATCTTGATATGCTTCCAATGATTCAGATAGTCTGCAGTATTTCTTTATTGTTATTTATTCATGCATTTTGAGGTTACAAAACTAGTTGCTCTTGATTATATTGTATATAAAATATAGCATAAGCACACCATCAATGATAATGCTTGTTATATATGATGATTGCAATGCTTGACATTTAAACAGAACAACATTCTTGCACTGTGTGCAACTCTGTTTTAATTAATTATTGCCTTATACTTTAAATTTTAATTAATTACTGTTTTATATTAAAAAGTAACTTAATAATTCAAATAATGACAACAGTAACAAGTTTGATGCTTACTGTTATTGTTTAGTACTAAAGAAATAGGTTAGTATCCTAGAAGTCTGTGGTTCCAGACTAAGTTCTGGTCCCTTACAACAAATTTTAAAAAAATAAAAGGACTTTGGATTTAAACTATTAGTTATGAATCTTGTGCTTCTTGAATATATAATCCTCTTATAAATATAACCTTTTTGCTGTTTATTCATTTAATTAATAAACCTAGAATGATCTTAATTTTAATTATCCTTGTAAAAGAAAAGTTCAGGTTTGAAAATCATTAGAGCTATGTAAAGATAGGCTTACAGTTGAGAAAGAAAGAGAAAAAAAAAGAAATTTCAATTAGAAATAGATTATCCAGCAATAAAGTTTATGGAAAAAAATTATTATTATTATTATTATTATTATTATTATATATATATATATATATATATATATATAATGATAATAATAATAATAATTTTTTTCCATAAACTTTATTGCTGGATAATCTATTTCTAATTGAAATTTCTTTTTTTTTATTATATATATATATATATAATATATGGAGGCGCATGGGCTAGTGGTTAGAGTCGTGGAAAATGGACTCGTCGATTCAAGTTAAATTCCTAGACGAAGCTGTTGGCATTTCACATAGCGCTAATACCCTTGGGAAAGGTATGAATCCATATATTCTCCCTCCAGCTATGGGTTAAATAGTAGGGCAGACTGGGCCCTTCAGCCTTGGGTAGGTAACCAGTCTAGGAGAGGGATAACTCTGAATTCAAAATTCCTGAGGTCGGTCGTTGATTGGGTTTGTGGCAACCCTTGATGCACCAATTCTTTCCTATCAACTGTGCCAAAAAGTGTGGATGGTCCAACACAAGCCTTCACCACTATAAACAAATCACTGTGTGGGTGTTCATTGTGTGTATGAACCCTCATATACGTCAAATCGACGGGAGAGTCCATAATATATTATATAATAAAGTTTATGGAAAAAATGTGTATATATATATATTATATATATATATATATATATATGCCTGTAAAATCATGTAATAATTAAAAGAAAATGGATGTGATAGACTAATGTGAGTAGGATATTTCATTTTGAAAATAAAAAGTAAGATTATAATCAATGTGATTTAACTACATAATCAAGATGGTGAAGAATGTATGATGATTGCATTCCTTTAATTAGTTAAAAAGTTAATAAGATTGGAGACTGAAATGAAAAATACTAACCATAAGCATTATAAGTTTAATTTAACTTTTTAAAAACATTTTAAACTAGAACTGTATGGGAGGAAATACTTTTAAAGTAAATCAAGATTCAAAAGCTATTGTTGCTGTTTAGGAAATACTTAAATATTACCTAATATCATTAATACAATTTTCTCCGCTGCTTATTATAATTTATAAAGTATACTTGAAAGAAAATTATTTAAAACTTACCTTGCCGTCTATATACAAAATCTTTTCCTGTATTCTCTTTAAAATGTGTTATCCAAACTAATGAGTATCAAGTTCTGATTGTGATTTTTTTGTGTTGTTACATAATTTGTATATAAATGCTTTTGATTTAGCATAAGCCTTTGAGAAGTATATATTTCTCCAATGGAATATCATTCTTGTCACCAACTATTTTAAAGTTTGGAAACAAATGTAAATTTTTAGTTTACTCTTAAATATTAGATGATTATTTATATCCCATAGTTCTATAATAACTATATGAGATCATGTTTATTGCATATGAGAAACATTGGAGCATTAGATTCTACTATCCCCATGGGTTTCTCTCTTAGAACACTTGTCATAAAGCAGTTGTTAGCATGATGGTTATAAGGGAGTCAATACTCACAGGGTGCATGATAAAAAGTGTCTAAATTCAAATGTGCTGTGGATGTTATGATTCAATGATTATCAAATTGATCTTTTATTGAATTATGATAGCTTGAGTTTTCTATCAATATGGCTTTGTGCTAGATAAACTTTGTTAACAAGTAAATGATCCTAAAATATTTTAATTTACTTTTGAAAGAATCAAAGTTTACTGTAACTATTAAGATCTTGTATTATTTCTAAAACAAATTCTATGGGGTCTCATGAGTCCTAAAATGTTTGTTTCTTAAAGTTTTATAATCATGCATGAATTGCTCAAGACATGAATTTTCATTTTTTTTCTTTTAAACATACATATTTAGTCCAGATTAAAAGAATGGTAACCTGAAGAAACTTTTTTTAGACCTTATTTTTCTGATGCAGGTATCATTGGGAATGAGAAAAGTTTTGCTTAACAGGCCAAACCCTTACTGCAGTTTTAACCTGGATTAATTTAAATCCATTCAAACCTAAATCATAGCATATAATTATCCTAATTTGAAGCTATTAAAAAGAAAATAATCAGATTTATATAATTTAAATTGAGTTTCTGATACTACAATGGAGACTTTGGTCTCATTCATTGGACACATTTTGGCTCATAAGAACAAATTTGAAAAATATAATAAGAATGCTGCCTTTTAGCTTAGTTTGTATTTACAGAATATTATGGAATGTGTTGTAAGTAGAATATTACAGGAGATTGCCTTGAGCTTGAAAGTTATTTATGTAAATATTTTCATGGATTGGATATTAAGGCAAATATTCTATGTAAAAAAAAAAAGATTAAAGGTAGGAGATACCTGCAAGCTTACAGTTTGAAGTGCTAATGAATGGTATGAGCTGATAACTAATAGTTTGTGCTTGAGAAAAGTTAGGAATGGTTAATGTGTAATAAAAGTATATAGCTTCTCAGTTAGCCTCAATATATTTAATCAAGAAGTTATGGTATAATGTTCATTGAATCAGAACTTCATTATATTACATAGAAATATTTATAATGAAACATTATCATGCAGTTTGTTTTTTTACAAGTAATGTTTATTCCTTTTTTGTTTTTGTTAA
This sequence comes from Doryteuthis pealeii, assembly GCA_023376005.1. NCBI lineage: Eukaryota > Metazoa > Mollusca > Cephalopoda > Myopsida > Loliginidae > Doryteuthis > Doryteuthis pealeii. Next base: position 8,499,855 of record CM042141.1, on the reverse strand, counting down.
ATTATTGAGTAAAATGATGAGGAACTTGATGTTAATTGGGAGAATATTCTCTTACTATTTTATGTTTGTGTTTATATATTTTATTCTACATTGTTACCTTTTTTTCTGTATCAAGTTTAGTTATTCATATAAAAAGGAAGTGCTTAAAATTTAAGAACTCTTCTTTATTTTTCTCTTGTACACATGAGATGTGTACATTTGTATTATTTGGTATACCGTCTTACCTAATGCACATTTTATATCATGTTATAGTATCAATTTACTTAGTTGCTTAATATATTTTTGCTTAGTTTATCAACAAGCTTGGTAAAAATGTTTCAAAAGTTTTCAAAACAGGTGAATGTTTAATTCTAAGTAATTTCTCTCTTATGCTGATGTGGAATAAAGAGTAAAACAAGAAATATTTTATTTGATGATATTATTTCAAAATATAGACTATTATCTGAAATGAATGTTATAAATAATATTAAAATTTGGTAATGTCAAGTATTTGTATATTCTTATTAAGTTTTTATTTTCTCAATTTCAACCTAATAAATGAAATTAATTTATTTTTATTATGTTTAATTCAATTTTTTTAATTTGCTTTTGAATAAAACTAATTCTGTTCTTCAAAACAATGGTGAAAATGTAGGTTGGTGCTCAATTTCAGTGACCTGCTTTAATTCTCTTTTTTTTTTTTTCCTAGACCAGAATATATTTCCCATCTCCATTTCAGTTCCAGCTACATTGGTACTGTTTACAGTCTTGGAGAACTGTCTCCCACAAGCAAGCAATGTCATTTTGCTGATATGCTTAGTACATGTGCTTGTTTTCACTAATATCAAAATGGTTGTTATGAAATAAGTCCAATTTTTGCTGATATCTTTTCTTATATTTTTTATTTTTTCTAGGCTAACCTTATCAAGAAAAAGAGTCGTCCAATTTTACATTTAATTAAGGTCAGAATCATTTTGGGAATGACACTAACATACTTCATGCAAGTAACTGCTGGTTAAAAATCTATCAAAAGATCCTTTTTATTATTATTTTTTATTTCCACTTTAAGAAACTACTAACTCTGTATTTCTATTTCTTTTATTCTTCCTACCCCACCTAATATTTACTTTGAATATTTTATTGCATTTGTCCAGCTTTTGATCATATCCACTCAATTGATTAGACAAAGATACCTTCCATTTTTATTAGTTGCTGCTTTCCTAAAAGCAGACCAGCCCATTTATTAGATTTTAGATTTTCTCCTTATTTTCTTTTACTATTCCTCTTTTATTTTTTTATTTCTTCAACTTCTCTTTCTTCTCTTAGTTTTTTTTCCTCTTCCTACTTTTTCCTTTTTTTCCTTTCACTTTTATTTATCTCTAGCATTAATTATTCCAATTTTTCTTCATTAATTTTTATTTTGTTAAACTTTTCTGTTCCTTTCTCTTCTTAAATTCTGGTCATGCTGAAAGCGGCAACTGATAATCTGGGAATGTCATCAATCCTTCCTTGTTTGGGGCTTTTGGTCAGCATTTGGACCATTTTGGTTAGCATTGGGAATTGCTTTTGCATTAATGACTAAATGCTCTTAACTTATTTTGCTTGTCAGTTTATATTAATTTTATCTCAACATCTCTCTATAGCTCTTTGATTTCTTTTCATCTTAAGTGCAACAGAGGATATTTCCACAACAATCTCTTCATTACTCTCCTTCTCATGTTTCCCATTGTTCCTCTTAAGTTATTCTTTTTTCTTTCCTATTTCTGTGCTCAGTGGTTAATTGTTCTAAAGTCTTTTTCCTGCTTAAAACCTTTTTGCTTTGCTTATCAGTTAAAGGGTTTCAAAAGCATATAATAATGCATTTTTGAGCATTTTAAGTATTTATTAAATATTTTTTAAATTAACAAATTAAATAAATTTCATAAAAATAAATTTGTAGTTTGTTATTATTCTGATTTAACTTTTAAATATCTTACATGACCAAAGGAATCTAAGATTATATTTCATTATTGATTTTATATTTGCAGAAAAAAATCAAATGAACACAGAAAGTAAACTTATTATCAAATGAAAAAATAGGCTTAAATTTATTTATGAAATTAAGTGTAATTATTTGATATTTTTGAAAGTTTAAAAATCTATGAAACTTTTTATTTCATTAGAAGTTAAAAATTTAATCAGAACTTACATCCCAGCAATACAATGGTTACTGAAAATTTAACTTGATGATTTAATTAAAAACTTTATGATTATAAATAATAAATGTTTAACTACATAAATAAACATTTTCTCCAAAAAAATAATAATCATTAATCTCTAAATATCAAAGCATAAATAAATGAAAATTATTAATTTACTATTTTCCCAATAAAAGGTTTTAAAATTATAATCACTTGAATGTTTTTTTTTTCCTCAGATATTGTTAATAAAATAAAAAATGCAACACATTTCCATTTTTATAGAAAGTATACAAATATTTATTTCAAAATTTTAAGCCAGCAGAGAAATTGAAGTTATTTACATGTGTTTCTGTATACATTCATTGTCTTTGTCTGAAGAATCTATATTCTTCTTCCTCTGTGCATTCTTGTATATGTGCATTATGCTTTCATAGTATCTTGTAATGTCTTATCTATGAAGTGGGAGACAGGATACATAATATTTATTTTTATCCTTAAATGACCATATGTTACTGGCTTAGTGGTAAATGCCTACATGTCTGCAATATATTGAGTTTGAGTTCTAAAATAAGATTTTATAGAATTTGTAATTAAAAAAAAAAAAGAAAAATATTTTTTTTTTTTTTCAATTAAGTAGAAAATAAAAACAAAATGTAAGTAAAAAAATTTAAACTAAGTGAAGATTAAATAAAATGTTATATGCAAGGTAGATATGTTATCCCCATCTATGAAGTCACATTCATGGAGAACATTTAATTTATGATTCCAGTATTTTTATGATTATCATTAAATTAAAATCTATTGTGAATTCAAAAGTATTTAACTTAACCTCCTGTAAAACAAATGTTCTAAAATAAGGATTTTGAAAATTTTTTGTTGTTGTTTGTTTAAAACTTTGTATGATGCCATTGTTATCATCATCATCATCATCATCATCACTACTAACACTAATTTATAGGGATCAATATTTGAATAATAATCCTGGTGTTTTATTTACAAGATAACTACTGAGAATGAAAATTATCTTATGAACATGAATATATCATACATTCTGCAGATAATGAATCACTTCAACAATATCATTGGGATAATTATACAAATGTTTAAATCTTACAATATTTGTAAAAAATCTGTTTCTTAGTAATTTAGTCATAGTGCAATTTACTAATTTAATGCCATTTTTATTTTCTACATTAGTGCATAAGTACTTTTATGCTAAAAACTATTTCTATCTATAATTTTTTTGTATTCATTTTTGTTTCTGATGAAATATTCTTTATTAAAATATAAACCTCTAATAATTGAAAATAAATGATAATTAAAAAAAAATATTAATAAATACCTTGAGATACAATTGAGTATGATTACAGAATAACTTTATATTGTCACTCATGAGCAACTGTTTGAATTTGTGCTTTTAAGTTTTTACATTAACTCATATACAAACTCTATGCTATTCTGATAGGGTATCTGTTTATTAAGGCTAAAAAAGCAATAGAGTCTATTAAATGAATTATTCTGTTTCATATTGATAATGATAACTGCTTTAGTATTTTCTGTATTCCAAGAAAGATTAAAAATTCCTTGACATGGAAAAAGAAGAAAAAAACAGATATATAAGTTCAAACTGTGCATTATCATATATTTATGCATTTTTTAATGTTCTATCCAGTAATTCATTAAAATCCTTTCAATAACATATCTACTATGTTAAATGTTCATCATAGCATAAGACTTGACTTTTATAAGTATTTCTAGTCATATATATACACATTTACATTTTAAAGATAATTGAAATACAAGATGATTATATTCCAAATACATTATTCTTTGTCATTAATGGATGCAGGTTTTTTTTACCTACTTACCTATTGTATTCAAGTAATTGAAAATTTATCAGGAAACATATGAAGAATATAAAAGTAATTTAGAATCATTTTGATATTACTAAAAGTATTGTTTCTTTCTGATAATATGCAACCTGGTTTGAACATGTCTGCTCTATAAAAAATTAAAAGATAAGCAGTCTTCTTACATTTAGTATTATCATTTAATTATATATCTATGAAATACCTTATATTGAGCTATTGCTGGAGGTGCTTGTGGTGTAATGGTTATTGTCATAGGAAATGGGCACACCTACAAGAGTTCAAATCCTAAATGAAGCTGTTTACATTTCCTATAACCTTGGGAAAGGTATGAATCCAAGTCTTCTCCCTCCAGCTATAGGGTAAATAATGTGGCAGACTGGGCTCTTTAACCTTGTTACAGTAACCATTCTAGGAGAAGGAAAACTCTGAATTCAAACTCGTTAAACTCTGCTTAAAGAATTGACCTTGTGTCACATCCTGCTCATATGAAAGGGTTGATAATACATACATTGAGCCAAAATGATAAAAATGTAGCTCTGTATACGATTAGTGACAAAAATGTTGCTTTGTTTACAAAAGGGTTAATGAATTATAAAAAAGACAAAGTTATGCTAAAGTTTCAAATCTTTTTAAATCTAATCAATTGATGCATTTAAATCTCCAAAGAATATTGATATCATTTTAAATTTAAGTGATTATAGATCAATAGATAACATGTATTACACACATGCAATTCCTATTGATGATTTTGTTTATAGTAAAGTGTACATTTCATTATAAATTGATTCTTTTCTGTTTTTTATTTCTTGAATATTTTTTTATGAATCAATGGAATTATTGAAGTATTGACTATTCAGAATTGGGTACCGATGATTTTGAGTATTCATGTCTAAGTAAATTTATTTTCCTTTTTACTTTATCTTTAATAATTAGTAGACATTATATCCATGCAAATGCACTTGCATATCAAAAGTATTGCTATCTTTGTGTTTTCATTGAAAATATTGACATATCTCCTAGAATTTTTCAAAAGAATAGTTATTCGTAATATTGTACATTTAAGTGGAATTTAAATTCTTCATGAATGATACAGTTCCATTTTGGCAGTGTAATTGTATATCTCATAATAAATGCTCAAATATTTGGATTCATTTCTGCAGTCATTATATCAGTGCATATCATCAGTTCAAAAGGTTCAGTCAGAATTGAACTCAGAAACTCTTGCTTCACATGAAATTGAGTAAATACTCTTGTTCACTTTTCCACCATAAGAAAAATGGTTACCAACTAATTTACATAAGATTAAATCATTAGTATTTTTAAAAGAAATTATGAAAGCTAATATCATGAAATGTATGAATATTTGGGTGTTTTTCTAGATTAAACTCTGAAACTAAAAATGTATATCAAGCAGACTACTTGTTATTCTTTACTTCCCCTGTTATTCCCAGTTCAACAGTTACATTATCTGAATATTAAAAAAGAATACATCTAGTCAATACATCTTCCTATTTTTAAGATTTATTCAAATTTTCAGTAACACCGTTGAAAAAAAGAGGGGGGTAGGTTACTTCACTAGTAACTAAACAATATGATTTTTTTTTTAATAAAATATTTACAACATAGTGCTTATTATCTGATTAAAGACACAGCAGTGAAGAGGTTAATTTATATTAAACATATGAATTCTTTAAAAGAAAAATAAGGATACAAATACTTTTCCAACTTTATACTTTGATTTCTTTTTTAATTAATTTTTATTTTGGTAAGAATAATTAAGTTTTTTGTGTTTTTGCTTTTTACTCTTGTATTTTGTTACTATAAAATGGTTATTTGTGGTGAATTTGCTTGAGTATTACTTGACAAGTTTGTCCCATCTGTTAATTATTAACCTGAGAAAGCCCCAAGAAGAATATAGACTATTGAATTCTATTTAAAAAAAGCCTACTTGCATTAGCTGTGTAAAAATCTCTTCTTTTTTGTTCAATGAATACTTTTATTTGATTGGAGTATTTGAAAAGTAACTTGAGGCTCATTTCCAATTATGCTTTATTTTGGGAATTTTATTTATAATATTTGTAGTTTTTGAGTTATACAGAATGCATGATACTGAAAAGAATGATATAACACAATTGGATTATTTCTAATTTTCCTTCCATAGATTTATAGAAAACAATGAAATGGCTATAATGACTCTAAACAATCAGCAAAAAGTGGTTTTATTTATTTATTGCTGATGTACTAATCCTTCACTTCTCTAAAAATATCTAGCATATTATAGTTATAGAAACAAGATGGCCATGTATGCAAAGTCAGGAAGTACTGCCAAAATTTTCTAGTAATTTAACTGATTACTTACTTTTTATTAAGGTGCCATTTTTAAACATTGACCTTCTGTTATATAGTACTATATTTTGACCTCTGTTGCTACAACATTATTATAGACTCTTGATTAAAATGCACTCTTTTTCTTTCTGCAGTCTGATCACATTCTTCAACTTTTATTTTTCCTCTTTGGTTTCTTCAAACATGCTATCTTCAGTAGTATAAAAGAAATAAAAACTTCTTTTTTTAGGATTAAAAAAAATTCAATTAATTATTTTTTAAATAATTTGCAATTTACTATTGTAATATTCAGTGACTATTGTCTTATATATCCAAAAATATGAAAAGGTGTAATCCTATTTTTACTGTTATCTAGGATGGGACCTCTTTATTCAAGGACAGAAAAAATTTGTTTATGCCACTTGAGGTATTTTTTATATTTGTTCATTTAAATATCAAACACACTTACTAGTGTTTACTTTCATAGGAATTGTGTGTCCAAAATGCTGCAATCATGTTCTTATGTTTAATTTATCAAAAAGTGAGATTTATGAATTTTTAGTTTTAACTAATAGTAAATTTTTAAAGTATGGTATTAGAATCTAAATAGTTTTGGCAATATTTAAAAACTTATACATTTCTATATGATCAATTTCCACCATCTCTTAGAAAATAGCAATCTTATGTCATTTTATTCATAAGCTGTATCCTCTAATAAGTATTGATAATGGATAGTGTTTTTCTTCTCAATAAAAATGTAATGGCAGTTTGAAAGTTTAAGTCTTTACCTGATTAGCATTCTGAATTCAAGAAATTTGGGTTAGATTACAGAATATTTTTCCTGGGTTTATTTGCAATATTTAAAAAATATAGGGACAAATCAAGTGTTCATTCAGTTATCATAATGTTGATCTGAATTTTAATTCCTAATCTTGTTCTGAAGAGTTAAGCTTTATCTGCTACTCAGCAAATCTGTTTTTTATCCTGTTGTAAAAAAGTGTTCAGCAGATTTGAAATTCAGACCCTTTGTTTTTTGTTATTTCATAAATTTTTTTAAAAATATATATATAATATATATATATATTAGTTAAAAGATTTTATAAAGAAGATATCAGCTGAAATGTAATACATTCTGATTTGTTTTTGGTGAAAGATGCAGACTAAAAGGTTTAATTTTAGTCTTCATGCAATTTCTATTTTAATGAGCAGATTAACTAAAATGGCAGATAAAGGTTTATGTTCATAATCCAATTTTGACCTTACATTAATTTCGGCATTTGCACAGCATTTCAATTGAATTTAGGTCTTTAAACATTGTGAAATTTCAGTTTTAAACAGATTGCAAGAACAGATATGTATCTGCAAGTCAAAAGGGGCTGAGTAAAGACAGCGATGTTTGCAGCAAAGTCATTATTTTAAAACTCAAATATGATTATTACTCTGAATGATTCCTTTGAGACTTTTATCAGAAAAGCATATAAGCAACTCCAATACAATTGCTACTTCTTCCAAGTGTATATCAATTGTTTTTCCTATAAAAATTAATATATTTTAAAGTTTAAATAGTGACTTGATGTCTGTCAATCTTCACTAAAACAAGATATAATTATTGCATATATAATAAGTTTTTTATTATTTTATTTTAATATTTTTTGAATATTCAGAATTGAAAATAACAATTATAAACAATTTTCATCACAAAACTCCTAAGTATATCTTGCTGTTTAAAATTTATTATAACAGTTAAATTGTTCCTTATGACTGAATAAAAAGACTTGTTTCCATAAACTTTAGATATTCTATAATTTGATTTAGTATCAACAGAAAAAAAAAATGACAAAACTTAAGCAGATTAGGTTTAAGATGCTTTTAAAGCTCTATAAAACAAAAACAAAGTTCATTCATTTATCACAATAAGACTCATTGGTAATATATTAAAGATGTTTAAAACAATTATAACTAGAATATTGTTAAACATTGTAATTTCTTAGGAGTAAGCAAAATATAAAAACACTGGATTTTTAACTAGTAATTTTGATTTATATGAAGTGATTTCACATACCATTAAATCAGTGCAATCACAATAGGAAAATTCACAAAATATAAAAAGTTCAGATTTTTAATTTTTACAACCAATAATATATATTTCTTTTTTATTTTACAACCAATAATATATATTTCTTTGGATAAGCCTAGCATAATTTACTTAGTAAAGATAACTTTTCCACAATTAAAGGAACAGTTTCAACTCTGTCACTTGTGGAAAAATTATATTTGTGTACAATCTGTGTTTTAAATCTTATTATAATGGAGGTTCAGTGTCTGTCTGTAACCGAAATTATGTCACTGCTTACATCACAATACCCTCAGGAATTGTGTAAATTAATCAATAAGTATTTAATTTATAGTCAAAATCATTAATACATAGAATAAAGAACAACTCTGTATTATATATACTCAGAAATTAAGCATGCAACATTAAACAGTCCACATTGTTTGTTAAAACAGGTTTTAATAACTACATGCCCAGTATTATTGATTTATATATAGTTTTATTTTAATATATATTTAAAGTTATCTAACGTATAGAGTCTTGCGAGAAAATCATTAGTCACATAATCTTCTACATTAAATTTGAAGATGTTTGTGTATTTAACTGTATCTGGTTTAGGTTTGTGCATGTCTGTTTTTCATTACAAGTTTAAATTTAACAAATGTTTCACCAATTATACTTATCCCCTCTGTTTAAAAATAAACTTGGTAACAAAAAATATATTTACTCCCTCCAATGACAGTTTCATCAATCATGCTTATCACCTCTGCTTCTTTTTTTTTTTTCAAATTCAATGACACAGGGTTTTAAAAAAATAAAAAAGTATTCTGTAGTTAGATTTGATATTTTGCAATAAAATTATTAATTGATATTAATAAGATTATAATATTATCTTATTAATATTAATCAATAATTTATATTTTATTATACAGTGAAAAAAAAGTTCTGTTTTGATTATCGCCTGTCGTAAAACAAAACAAAACTTTTTTTTATTTGACGCCCCCCACAAGAAAAACCTTAAATATTTGAATTAGTTTGAATTTAACTGTTAGAAACTTTGTTTTATTAGAAAGAAAACATATTTATTTGAATTATGACAGCAAAACTATTTTTTTTATAAGATTTCAAAGATCTGTTTACATTATTTTATGAAATAGTATGGCAAAATTATTTTTTACACTGCCCATTTTCTTCTAAAGTATTTGATTGGTATTGCTAAAGACAAAGTATTTGCAAACTTACCTGGAACTCAAATGCATTTTTGTCATTTTGACTAATAAGCAATTCCATAGATGGATTTTTTTAAAAATTTATTAATGCATGTGTATAGTCAGACTTCCAAAGTTCAAGGCAAGTAACAATAGATGTCTACCAGATTTATGGGCATTACCATCAATTTTCTTTTCTGATTTAATTCACACAATTTAAATTAAACTTATATACGATTAAAAGACTAGCATGTTCTTTACAGCATCCTAATTAACAGAAGTTCTTTTTGTGTCTGATTTTTCTATTTATTTTTCTTTTATTAAAAGAAGTTAAGTTCCTTTTTTACTAATTAAACATTATACACTACTTGTATTCTAAAGTAGTTAATTTGTTTGGCTTATGTATCTTGATTTTTTTCTACCAGATACAAAAAGCTTCCAGTCTACATGTGTGTGTGTGTGTGTGTGTGTGTGTTTGGTGTAATATATATGTGGCAGGGGGTAGTTTCACATACCTTTTTCCTTTTGTTTCATTCTTTTTTTTCCATTTGGTTTGTTTTCTGTCTTACTGTCCCATATTGGTATAAGGGTATAGCTTTTTTTTCTTTTTTTTTTCTTTTTCTTTTTTGCAGTGGCTAGGAAAGCAAGTGCTCTCTATTCCAATACTGTAGCTTAGGACTTTGGCTTGATGTACTTAATGTGTAGCTATTAATATAGTCTTTCTATTCTAAGTGCCTTCACCTTCATGAAAGGACTTTAGTGGAATACTGTTTCACCAGGTTTTCTATGCTGACAAAATATCTTGTTAGTTTGTAGCATAATTATACTTCTCACCTGTTTATCTTGATTTGTGGAATATTCTTTTCCCTTTTCTTTTCTGTTGTTGTGCAATTTCCAGTTTTCCTTCTTTCATTATGGAATCTTATATGGCACCATATGCCTTCTTTTATATTATCATTATGGTCTACCTCTGCTGATTACTTCTAAGTGCAAAAATAGAGCACAAGGAATGGAAGTACAAGCATGTACTCTCACCTAAACCCACAACTCAAAGCCTTTTTTTCTTTCTTTCTTTTTTTCTTTTTTCTTTCTTTCTTTCTCTTTGCTTTCTTTCTCTCTTCATTGAGTCTCAGTATTGATGCTACTGCAGTGAAGAGTAAAGGCATTTTTTCTTTTGGGAGTTTTTTTTTTCATCAAGATGCCTCTTCACTACTAAAAGAAAGTCTAGAAAGAAAGGTTAACTACCAAACTTCACAGTCAGCAGCATTTCTGCAACCATGTCTGTGTGGGATGTAGGTTTTTACAATAACTATCCTCATCAACTATCAAGGCTGGACAATTTGCCATTTCATACATTTGATCAGGTTAGTGTCCCATTTTATAGACACTTTTCCCCCCTTTTTTTGTCATACCTGTGATAGTGAAATCAAAGTTCTTTCTTATCAACATTTATTCCATTAGAAATTATTCATCTATTTTTTGTCTCTTTGTTTTTTTGGGGGGAACCATACTGGGAATGATTTTTTTATGGAGATTAGGGTTAGTATCTTTTTCTTTCTGTTGTTTAATTAAACTAAGTATTGTTATATTTAAGTGATTAAATATTAGGTTTTTTTTTTATCTACTTCATTTGACTTCATCATCTTTACCTCCTCTTACCTATTCTCATTTTTTTCAAAGTTCCTTATTACTTTTCTATTTCTTGTATAGACCTATATATTTATCAAGTCTATTAAGACAAAAAGAATAATAGTTTTCTAAAGTTTTCTATTTTCTTATAAAATACATTAAGATAAAATAAAAATAACTAAAAACTTTTTACATACAATCTTTTTCTGTGAAAAGTTTTCCAGTCAATAAAAAGAAAAAAAGACTTCTCCCATAACCTGGTTTGGTCAGGGGGGCACTACTCATGTAGCATGTCTTGGGCAGGAATAACTTGGTGAAGTCCATCCCTCTCCAGGTCAAATATCGTTAAAGTTTCTAGTTAAATGAAGTGAATAGCTTCTTATAGAAAAGTAAATTGGATTGATCTTTTTCAACAAATATATATATATAATTATTCAAGTGTGGTTTAGGAAAATGATACAAATGTAAATTTTATCTTCAAATTTTTATTTGAAAGCCAGTAAATAACACGAGAGTTGGGATTATTTAAGTATGTGAGGATATATTTTTATTAATTTCATTTTTCCTTTTTTACTGAGGTAATTTTAAAAAATATTTTTAGAAGAGGAAAATAATTACCAAATGATTTATCATCTATCTATTTACATTTGTAATTCCTATAAATTATTGATATACATATAAAAATTGTAAAATTTTCTGTATATTTTTTATTTGAATAATGACAATATGTAGCACCTAAATAAATATAAATATAATAATAGGTAAATATTTATATTCTTTTGTCAGCAGCTCAAAATAGAGCTAGAAGAGATATGATAAAAAAGACAAATTAAAAAAAAAAAAAACTTTAAAAAACTTACTGATTTTTTTTTTTTTTTTTTTTTTTTTTTTTTTTTAAATACAGGGAAAGAAAGAATTTCCCATTGTGTTGATGTTTTGACAGTGATAGGTAAAAACTGTCTGATTGATTATTGATATCTCAATAGTTGACAATATTAACATTTTTCTGCCTACCCCCCCCCCCCAAAAAAAAAAGAAAACTTAATTCTCTCCCAAAAAAACTTAATTATCTCTCCCTCCCTAAAAAAATTGAAGTTACGTCAGTTTTAAAATAATTTGTATTTTTAATTGTTGGATTATTTTAGTAAAAATTTTCATACCATTTGGATTTTGTGAAATTTCCAATTTCATCATTGCCAAACTGGTTTTATTTTCACAGTTTAAAAGTTTTCTTTTTTCTAGATGAGTGTTGTAATAAATTAAACTCGTTTGGCACCAAGGATAGATGATATATTAATTCCATCAATTAGGTTTATGATAGGCATTATCAATAATCAAATTTTTATATAAAATAAATAATTTTAAGAAACTTAGTTTCAGAAAAGGAAAATTGCTCTTAGCAGACATTTTCTATCCTATGAACCCCCCCCCCTCCCCCTGCAAGTAGCTTGTATGGTTACACACTAGTTGAATTGCAACATCCAGTCATAACTGTGAAGATCTGAAAATCCAGTTTATTCCAGTTTGGTAAAAGGGTAAAAATCATTATTCATTATTTAAACATTATGTAAGATGAGAATTACTACTTTATACATTCTACAGCCTGTAACCAAAGTACTATCTCAATGAATTTTTCACTAGGTTAAATGTGCATCTTTTCTGTCTGGTTATTTATAAACACAGAAAGTGTTGTCTTTCCTTTAGCTAGCAAAGTTTCTTTGTGCTTCTTTGCACATTATGTTGATGACTGCTGGAAAATTACATTTTAACCATTGCAACTATAAACACTTCACTTTTTCGTTCTTTCTTGGAGAATATTTAGCTTATCTTTTTTTTACCATAAGTATATTGTTTCATTAGAGATTTAACATTCAAAGTAGGATAAAAAACGAATGGTAAATAGATACCTATAATACATTGACCTTTATTAAGTGCACAGCTTCTGATTCTTTAGACATTGGTATCATAAAGTTAGTATTCATTTTGAAGTGGCTTCTTAAATATATTTTGTTATTCTAATCTACAATAATACATCCTCTTTTATTTTGGCTTCAGGATAATTTGTTTCCATTACCTTAAATAATATAACTTATTAAATATGACCATATAAATTGTTTATATAATTATGCAAAATTAAAGGAAGCATTAGAAAAACTGGCATTTATTGTAATTAACTGATTGTTGAATAACTGAGTATTGGGAATCTACTTGTAGGTAATTTGAAATATTACTTTTCAAAATTATGACATTTATTTTGTTTCTGTAGGCATATTCTTCTTGGGAGTTTATTTGGTTTGTGTACAATCAAATTTCTTGGATAAGCTTTATTTTATTCTTTGATAATGACATGTTGTATAAAACAACCTTTTTAGGTTAAGATAAATTTATACTTTGAAAATATAAACTTATAAGAAAAGGAATATCACACATAGCAATAAGTGAATATTCAAACAGTAGATTTCTGCTCAACTTGAAATACAGGAAAACATAAAGCACAAAAAATGTTATTAGCATTTTGATTGGCTAATATCTAATTTTGCATCAAGCGATTGCAAAGACAACACTGTATTCATCTTTCAATTGAATTACTGATCAGTGTTGTGTATGATAAGTAAATATCTGAAATCATATTTAAATTTGATTCCAAATATTTATTACTTATGAATTAAATAGAATATTCTTTGTTTTCTTTCTTTTAAATCTGATATATTGTATCATCTCTAAATCAATTGCTATATATAATGTGACAGAGAGAGAGAGATGATCTTTCTTGCATAATTCACATTTGAAATTTTGATTTTAACTGATTCATACAATGACCCTGCCATACTGGAGACTAGGAAGTGTATAGTTTAATTCTCAATAGGGTCATGACGAACATTATCAATTAGAAGATACTTACATGAAATATACCATTGTAATTATCTTGACTCCAAGAAAGGAAAATAGCTGCTATAATTTCCTACGAAAATAAAGCAAAAAATCTTTGTTCACTTGTGGAAGAAACAATGTTGAGTAATTATTGAACATGTCTTGACAAGTTAAGCAGACTATTTTGATATTGTTAAGGCAAACTGAATTAGTACCTCAATATAAAACTGATATCTAATTCATTTTCTGAAGACAAAGAAGACTGGTAGTTCAGAAGAGTTTCCAAAATGAATTCAGACAATTTTGTAAATATTTTGAGAACTAAATGTACACCAAAATTAATTTTACAAAGTTCTAAGTAATTAAAAACCTGGACATGGCAAAACAACAAAACAATTTGTTTTAAAATCCACTAAAAATGGATTTAAGTTTAAAATTTATTAGGTTCAAATTACCACATCCGGTCTTGGCAGTATCATTTCACTTTCTTTTGAAAATTCTTTAACAGAATTGGCTTTCACCTCTCTCTCTCTTCTCTCTCTCTCTCTCTCTCTCTCTCTCTCTCTCTCTCTCTCTCTCTCTCTCTCTCTCTCAATTAAACTGAGACTCTTGTCAACAAAATGACACAGTTTCCATATTTTGATAAGCCTGTATTGTCATTTAAAATTTTGTCCTATTTCTCTTTTCTTTTTTCATATATTCATATTTTTTGATAGAGCATCATTAGCATAGTTTGCCTTTTACAAATTTAAGTTTTCCATTTGCTCTTTGTATTTAACAGATGTCCTTGTTTTTGTTGTTTTGTTTACTATTGTTGTGTGTGCTAAAGAAATATTCTTTGGTTATTCAACCATTTTGGTTAGATCCCAGATTTGCATGCATTTCTCAAGATAGTTTTCATTGCTAGTGGTTGTTAACCATTATCAGATGTGAAAACTTTTCACTTAAATTGTTGGTTTAAAGCTAAATTTGGCACAGGAAAATTTTAATACTGGTTTTAAGATTTCTTTAAAACTGTTTTCTCTTTCTTTACCTGTTTTCACTTTTGTTCTCCACCTCTTTTCTCCTTTCTTTTAATGTTTTGTTCTTATCTTTTGTTCTTTATATTTCACTTCCTCTATTTACTTTTGTTTTGTTCTTGGTTTTTGCCCTTTTCCTTTACATTTCATTTTCTTTTACTTTTCATCCTTTCTTTTTATTTTAACTTCTTTTTTCTTTTTTTCTTTGTACATTATATTCTTTGTTTCTTTTCCTTCCCTTTTCTGTGTGTTATTTCAATCTTTCTCTCTCATCTTATATCTGCCCTCCCTATTTTTTAGCTTCATGTTTTCTTCAAGTTTGGAGAGACAGATGACTTTGGATAGACCCCACCAATGGCAATAGACATTCTTCCTGGCAATGCCTGTCTATTGGTTCTCAGACCTAAGGAGACAGACAATATTAAGGGATGGGAATTACTGAGAGACAGTCTTCAGAACTTAGGGGGATTCAGAACATTCCTTTACCACCCTCTCAATCATCACTCATATCACTCTCTCCTATTATCTTTCACTCCTTCATCTCCTTCCTTGTTTTTTATCCACTGTACATCCATCCAAGGGGCAGCAGCCCAGCTGATATAATCTTTGTGAAACATGCTCACCACTCAAAATTTAGTTTACAAGGGAGGAATTATGAAAAAGAAACAGCCAAAATAAGCAGGAGGCTGAGGTTGCCAATGTGGGGCAAAGCAGACAGTACACTTGAGAAGGGGTGAGGGTATTGTAACCTGAAACAATGGTCAACAATGTGTGGAGAACAAACCTTACACAGGAAGGACAGCTGCTTGCTAGATGCTTGATGGCTGTCAGTAGTATAAAAAAGATTTACTGCTAAGCAAGCAAGTCACTTGTGCATAAATATTAAAGGAAAACTATATCAACTCACTATTTTTAAGGGAGACACAAAATATTGTAACAACCAAAATTTAAATCTCTGACATTATGGCAAATTTCCTGAATATTCTTTCATGCTGGTGAATATAACACACATGGGAGACCCACCATGTAATTTATCATATAATGATCCACTTCTTTACTACTTCACTATTAAAATTAGACAAGATTTGAAAATGTGCTTTTTATCAAAATGTATTTAATCTGTTTATTATTAGAGGTATCAGAATCTATATCCAACAAGGTAGTTATTAAAATAATTTTTTAATCTATTTTTGTTTAAAACATCTAGGAATTAGACTCATTACTTTTATGTGAATATTGATCTTATTCAAGTAGTATTATCTTATTCAAAATGTCTCTTTTATATTTAGAAACTAGCTAAAATCATAAAAGCAAGCATTGATAATAATAAATGTTATGAGCTATTGTCTCAGATCTTCTGAGAGGAAATTGCTTGTTGTAAAACAAGTGGAAAATTGCAAAAGAAATAACATCCCTACAGTTATGATTGCATAGATTTAGTAAAAACAGTTAACATTGTTAGAAGAGGAAGTATAATGAAGTATATTTGCACGACAGAAGTATTCTTGATTTTACAAGTATAACACTGTTTACTTAGAAAATGATTTTTGCTGGTATATTAGTTTTCTTTCTTGGAAGTTTGACTCAAATGCATCATCAAACTTCAATTTTTAATAATGTCTTGCAGACTTGACACAAGTGGTTTTCATTGTAGTCAATAATGAGAGTACATACATTAGGTATTGATAATAAAGATATCATTATTATCAGTAAGGATAACAGTTATAATAATTATCATAATGTTGATGAGAATAATAATAATAATAATGTCTAAGTAATTCCTTAGTGAAAAATGTTCCTAAGAGCATCAAATCACCAACCTGGGTTCATGAGAACTTTTTCAAAGTTTCTGGAAAAAAAAAGAGTTCTGACAAATGTTTTCAGTAAATTTTAACAAAGAAGCTTGATCAAAAATATCAATATAAAGTAAAACATTTCAGTTTTGATGAAAATTTCATTTTGTGCCAATATTAAACCATTTTTGCTCTCAGATAATCTTTTGATAAAAAGACAATTTAAACAATTGCAAATCTCCTGACTATTTGTTATTTGATTGATATAAAGATCAGATTCTTCATGAGATTCTAAAGGTTGGTTGGTTTTATGGCACAGTTGGGTTATTTTATACCAATGACATAAAGCACTCATAGTAGTTATGATAAGGATAAAAATATTATTAGCAATAATGAACAATATTAACAAAATACATAACATCATTGAGAACAATAAATGTATATAGCTTTTTTCTGAATTATAAAAATACATATACTTTCCAGGAAAAGTAAAATAGATTTACTCAAAATGTATCATTTGATGAAAGAAAACTTGAAGGTAGAGTAAAAAATATTTATAAAACAAATAATCAATAAATAAAAATATATATATAATAAATATTTACTATGAAAGGAGTGTGACTGCAAAGAAATATAAAATTAAGAAATATCCAAAGTTGGAAAGGTTGAACATTGTAAGGCATGCAAGTGGAACTAATGTACTTGGTAATAACTACCAGTGATAATGCCAGGGAAGACATCGCCAGAGAGAGAATAAGAAAAAAAGTGCTTTTTACATTTGTTAGAATCTTTGAAGACTTGCCAAGATTTACTGGCACTAAGCATCAGGATAATAATACCATTTCTGAGTTGAATGTATGATAGGAAAACATTGATTTCTTCTTGTCTTATATTGTTATTTTTTCCTAGTTGGACTTCATTAAAAGAAAAAAATAATTATTAGTTTTCATTTGAAAAATTAATTTAAGCTTAAATTTGTTAGTAAATTTGGTAAATTGATTTTTCTTCCTACTTATGATTTATTAGATAGAAATTGAGGAAATACTTGAAGTATTCTTTCAGTACTCTAATAGTCTTTATACATCATATGTATATGGTATAGTGGTGATTTTCTTTTTTTTTTCTTGATCACTCAGGAAGAAACGTAACTACTGATTTTATAGATTGCCTAAGAATAATAGGTAACATGCATAAAAAAGCATCTCACAAAGCCAGATTTTCTTTCAAATATTATATCCTTGTAAATTACTAAATGTGTTATACCTAGTGATATTGTACAGTTCCACTACTTAATGGATAAGCTTAATCATTTAGTAGATATCAAATGCTAGAACATGAAATTAAATTATTATTAAACATAAAGTTTGCTACTATCATTGCACTTCATTGCTGGTTAAATAATTAAAATGACCATGGATAAAAATGCAATTTGAATTTTTATGTTTCTTTTGTATGCAATTCTGTTTAGAAGCTTATTTGCACTTTCAAAGTATTAAAACTTTAATGACATTCATTTTATATAAGAAAAAACTGTAAGCAAATTAAGTAACACTTTGAATATATATACTTATCAAAGTCTATATAAAATTTGATAAAAGACCTTACAGAACTGATGTAATTTGATTTTAATCTTTTTCTCATGACAAGTTTAAAGTGTGTATGTGCACAGGTGTACATGTTTAGGTTTCAAAAAGTGTGTGTGTGTGTGTGTACATAATGTAGAGAGAGATAAACATAGAGAAAGTTTTATGTACAAGATCCTTCTCAAAAGTTTTTACTTGCTCCAAATTCTAAGAGATTTAGAAAGTTGGTGTTAGGTTACTGCTCATATAGATTAGCAGTGCTGTTTCAATTCTTTGAACTTTATGTAGCACTCTGTATATTTATGTGCAATATTTGGTAAATTTGATGCATGAATATATTAAATAAATTGGGGGGGGGGGCATTATTTAATAATATCCTTTCATTGATAGTTATAATTAACAGCATCTATGATCAATTTTCTTAACAACCATCATTTTTCAGAAGTTTCATATAGACAGAAATTATTTTATTTTATGCTTTTATAATTCATTTGTAATATATGATCCAGGAAATAGAAATTAGATTTTTCTGAAAATGAGTTGGAAATATTTAAGAAAACTTAATATAGTATTCAGGTCTTTCTTTTTTTAAATAAAGTTGTTTTTTTTCTAAATTGTAAATTTATGTAAATATTCTATAGATATCAGTAATTTCTGGATGTAAAAACTTAAATATATGATGCTTTAAGAATTATAAAACATTACCATTTAGTTTTTTAACTAAAAAAATGCCTATTGTTACTTTAAAAAAATGTTATTTTTCATCACATTCTTATGTGATGAAAACTGTAACTTTTCTCTTTTTTAAGTAATGGTCAGCATTTTTTTTTTTATTTTTTTTTTTAAGTATGATATACATACATTGACTGACTTTTCTTTTCTGTAACCATATACTACCATATTGAATTTTTTTGTCTGTTTTTTTTTGTTTTTTTTTTTTCATTCATAACAGCCTCTCAAGATATTTGTCATTTGAATTTGTATTGCTCTTCAGCATTTCTATATTGCCTATTTCGTCTAGAAAACCCTACAACCATTTGATGATTTACAAAAAGTGTCTTTTATAAGTTGGGAAGGAGATATCAAAAGAAAACTAACTTTAATCCTTATAGAATTGATAAGAATAAAGTGATAGCAGTGTAAAAGCTAACAATGTTGAAAAGTAATTTAGAATGAGATTTTTTTTCTAGAAATGCAAAAAAAAAAAAAAAAATGTGATAAACTCATTAGTTGATTGAAAGTCCTTATCTTTGACAGACAACAGACAAGTCTCTCCATTAAATTTTAAGGCTAAGAATAATAACTGGATTTATAATCTAATGCTAAATAAAAAATGATTTCTTAAAATGCCTTTATAAATTCTTCAAATCTTTACTAAGCTATATTATTACCACAACTATGCATAATCATCTGAAATTCTAATATATTCAATGGCTGCTTTTATTTATTCCAGTAATAATAGTGTGTTCAGCATCACATATAATGAGGAAATAACCACACTGGTTAAGATTGTATTTGATATTTTTAAAAATTCAAGTCATGAAGGTATAAAATGATATTTCTTTCAATTAGTATTCCTGTGATATTATTAAAGCTGGACTACTTATTATGTTTGTCTTTTTTATGGCATTAAAATGTTATTTATTTAACTTAATACTATATATGTGTATACATGCTGTATTAAAATGAAAATGTTGAATAATCTTGTAGTAAACTAAACAAAAAACAAACGCTGATATCCGTACCTCTTATTCTCTAAATAATGGGCTACAGCATAGAGATACATACCATTTGAGTGCAGACTCAGAAAGAACATACAATTTTACATAAAAATGCCAAGTTTTATCAAAATTGCTCCAAAAATAAAGAAATGGTGAAGAAATTACTGAATTTTTTGTTTTAGTTTTGAGATTTTTTGAGTAAAATCATCTCTACTTTTGTACCCCCACTTTTGGGGCTTTAAAATTCTCATAAATGTTGAAACACTGGGGATATTTGCATAATTCAAACAGTTTTGAACTTCACATAGCTCTATATAACTAATGTGATTGAATAACAATAACCTTTAAAAAAACAAAAACAACTGGGTAATGCTACTTATAACAGCAGCAATTCAAAATGGCTGCTACTACTATTACTTCAATCTTGAACCTCCTAAAATAGTAAACATTACTCTATTTCTTTAACTAAAAGCATTTTGACTGTTTTAATGAATATAAGATATTCATAAACTCTTTATAATGCTATTCTCTAATATTTCTCTTTTTAGGAGACTCTGTCATATCTCCTAATTTTATATCATGACTTATTAGTCCCAATAACTCTGGATGCGACAGCTTAATTTTTGCAGTTAAGTTAATGATTTACAAAAAGTTAAGCATCTTTATTGTTACATTTTTATGGGATAAAAAAGAAAATAAATTAAACTAATAAATCTTCTAACATTGTAACTCAACAGGAAAAATAAAATTGGTTCAAACTACATATAAGGCATCCAGCAAGGGTCAACCTCACATTTGCAAGACTTGCTTGCGAACAATTACAGTACGATGGGACGCCCTTATTCTTCACTCAATCTGTTCACCACGCGTAGGATGTGACACAAGGTCACAATTATGGGGAATCCAGCAAGGATCAAATTTGTTATTCAGTAGTAAGGATAGGCCAGATATTGCTCACCAATACACCCCAATAAGATGCTCTTTTCAAACCCATTCATCACGGGAGGATGTGACACAAGATTGCAAGTATGGGGCATACAGCAAAAATCAAGAAATAGCCATTACACCATGATGGGACACCATCATTATTTACCCAGCACATTTGCCAGGAGTAGGATGTAACACAAGGTTGCAGGTATGGGGCATACAGATTGAATTGAACTCACTATGCAGTAGTAATGGATTTACAAGAATAGCTTGCTGATCGTTACACCACAATGGGATGCATTCCTAATTTACCCGAATTGTCCACCACGGGTAGGATGTGACAAAAGTTCACAGTGAGAATCAAACTCGCTATTCATTAGTATTGGATCTGTGAAACTAGCTTGCAAACCCTTATACCATGATAGGAAGCCTCTGATATTTTGAATGTAAAAAAACAAACATTTCCTAAAATGAACTAACATTGTAATATATGAATTCTTAGTGATTTTTTTTTTTAATTTGATGAGAATTTGCTAAATTATTTTCCTTTCTTATTCCTCTCTTCCCTCTCACTCACTGGTGTTCTTAAAATCATTTTACTTCGGTCATGGACTGGGTACTCCTGCTAGTATATATATATATATATATATAAGGAATAGCTTGGTGAGTGTTTTAATATGCAAGTAAATATTCTAAAAATCTTTCAAAAAATTTTAATCTTGAAACAGGATAGGCTTAATGATTGAGTGACTATGTTTTAAAGCAAGTAAACATCTTTAGACATCTTTTATTTGGGATTCATGAAATACTAAGAACAAGGAGATTATTAAATTTGCCAAACTCTAAAGGAATTGTGTCAAGAACTTTGAGTGTAAAATATAAGCTCTGTGTAAGGTTTATTAATAAATATTGTTTCATCTTGAATAAATTTTTATTTAATCAAACCTTTGCCACTTTATTGTTGGCATAAGCATTATGAAATTATGCTACTCTTGTTTTTATGCCTTTGTTCATGTAAACCTACTTGTTAAATACATTGCCATCTATGTTTCTTAGTGAAAAGAAATTTAATCACCTGATTGATTTTGGTTATATGTGTCCATGCATTAAGCTATTGTGCAGAATCAAATAAATTCAGTCTGAAAAGAAAGGAACTTTAAATTTATACATTTAGCCAATATTCTTTAAAAAGTTATAGTTTTAATCACTTTAAACACTAACATTAAATAGATCAGAAGTAACTAAAAAATAAGCCTTTCTTAACTATGTGAGACACCTGTTTTTGAACAGTTTTATAGCAGTCATTCTTGAATATTGCTGTTTGTGTAGAAGATAAAGCCTAGTATTGCTACATGCATAATGTTTCTGTAAGATTTTAAACTTAGTGTCACATACATTGATCAATGTTCTTTGTTGTCTCATTTAAATCTGAATGTATTTGAGAACTGTCATGGGTTACAGGGAAGTAATTTTAAAGGATGCTAGACAAGAAACTGTAGAAAAATGATATGTACCTAGTAAACCTAGTAATCTTTTATTTTTAAAGTACATTATCATCTGATCTGTAATTTATTCATTAATTTTCCCAGTCCATGACATTTTTTAGTTAATTTCATAAAAACTAACTTCCTAAATTTACATACTTTTAATCAAGCAGTATTTATCAACTTTAAAATACTCTTGACTCTTTTATTTACTTTTGTTGCCTAATTCTCTTGATCACAGAACGATTTCTGAAAGAAAAAGACCAAGAGAGAATGGGGAACCTTCTGCAGTTTTTAATTTTTCAATGACATTAATATTGTCTAAAATTCTTGAAATCCAAAACTTTAACATGTCCAATAAAAAAAATTAAATTAAGCTATTTTAACAAAAAAAATAATCTGATTAGTGTATATGTAAAGTTTCAAGAAAAATGAACTGGTATATTTACAAGATCTAGTGTTACAAACATAATCATTCAGATAATGAATTTTATTTATATTCACTACCTTTTATATACTACAAATGAATATATTGTTAATTAAAATGATTATGGCTTCCTCTTATATATTATGCTTATAAAAATCATTGTTATTTATTATAGAAGACTAATGGTATTTATTGCTGTAGGCTAACTTATTTTTTATAGAATCATTCAATCATGCAATTGTTACCATATTAAGTCAATCACTGAACTGTTAATGCTTTATAGGTTATACTGCACTAACAAGCAATCAGATTATGAGTTGTCTACTGTTGCTTAATAATGCTAAATAGTTTTCAATCTCATATTTTTCATGGTTTAATTCAATTTTTAAGTGTCTCTAACATGAAGATATATTGAATTTTTAAAACTTTTTCATGGAACTTTAAATTTTGATTTATTGAAACCTTCTGTGAATTAATTTATGTATATTTTACAGATTTAATATACCTACAAATGTGTTACTGTGAGACTTTCAACTGAAGCTCTTTGTAGTTGTATTACAATCAGTTATAATAAATCAGATTTTATTTAAATTTGCACAAAAATAAGTTTTCACTGTCCTGTTAAAAGCAAATTGAAATGAATGTCTTGTTTTTGTTTTATCTACTGATTTCATTGTTTCCTATAGTTATCAGTAACTGGTTGGTAGCTTAATGTATAGGATATCAGCAAACCGTAAAACAATTTCAATCTGTTACTTTCTATTGGTATCCTGTTACACTAAGATTCTTGGGAAAATCATGAGTCCCTTTTTTTTCTCTGTCCTTCATCTGTTGTTAGGATTTTTGTCACTTATGCAAATTTCTTTCATCAACTACAAGGAAAAATAATATTGCAGTTAGAATTTAGTAAGCTTTGCTTATTCCAGCATACAATCATCACATTATTTACAGTACCTGCTGTTCGTAAGGAGTCACCCACTCATCTCTATTTAACTTTGATAATCAAGGTTGACTTGACTGTAAGGCCAAAAAAACTAAGGATTGTGTAGATTTAGCACAAGGGGACCTAGTGATCATTGAGTTCACTGCTCAATAGTAATTGAACTATAAGACTAGATTACTAACCATTACACCACAACAAGGTGTCCTAAAAATAATGTTGCACTTAAATACACATTATTGCTAAATGTATCAATGAATAAGAGGATTATCTATACTGATCTTTTCTACCTCAGACCAGAGTGTAGTATCTGCTCTTCTGAGCTAGAATCAGTTATACTTTCTGACTGATAAGCCCTCATAATAATATTAAGCTGGTAGGAATTGGGGGAAAAGTAAAGGAAAGTAGGATGATTGTGGAAGAAAATGGGCATTAAGGAAGAAAAGTAGGAAGTAAGAAAGTCAGAAATAAATGAAAAGGAAACCAGGTGAAAGGAAAAATATATATTCATATAGAGGGGAAGAAGAGATGGAAAGAGAATGGATATCAAAAAAGAGACAATTATCAAAAGACTGAAAGGCAGATAGAAATAGAAAGTTGTAAAAATTGTTAGACATTAAAATTCTTTATAGAGAGATAGAGTGAAAGATAAACAAAAGAGAGGATACAGTAGAAAATATTTGTAGATTCCTTATTCCATATTACTTTTTCAATGGTAATGGTTATGTTCTATGTTCAGCATAAAACTTTTCTTTTTAATGACTTATTTCCACTTGGTAGGCTTTGTGCTGAAATATAATTCCTTGGCTAACTTGATTATTTCAAGCAAGATTCACATGTTTGTTTATTTTCTTTATAGTTGTGAGTTAATTATTTTTTATTTTGAAGCTTTTATTTTTGTAGTAAAATAAATGCAGCCATTGTTGATTTTATTGTATTAAGGTGAGATCTGTAACAACACCTTTTATAACATCTATGGAATTTCATCTTTGTTATCTTAAGTTTAAATCTGATCTTTGTAATCTGTTGTAATATGGGTGTCTTGGTTTTAAGACTTAAACATTGATGGCTATATATATAGAAAGAAAAAAAACATATCGGTAAATGTTATATAATTTATGAAAACCTTGTTATTTATTGATTAAACATTGATCAAATGTTTATTTAATTACAGTAGAAAATGATTTACATTTTTTAACTCTTGAAGAATATTTCAGTTACTAAGTCATTTGGCATCAAGCAATGAAAAGTACTAACTTAATGTAAATCTTTTAATATTGCATCTAATGTATTTTCACCTGGAATTAAAAACATAGTTGATTTTTTTTTTAATGATTTCTTAGAAAATGTTCACCTAGTCATTGCAATATATGTTTATAAAGAATATAATTCTATTGCTATTCATACTTTTTGACTGTAATAATATAAAAATGTATTAGTTAATATTCATATTGGCAGTTACAGATTATTTAATTATAGTTGGCACAATATTTTTACTTCCTTTAATTAATCATATCTGAATAGTGCCCAGTAACTTTACTTTGATTTTCATCTATAATTTGCTAGACGTATAGAATTCCATGTTTTATAATACATTAAATTATCATATGTTAGGAAAAATAGTAAAAAAACCTATATCTGTAACATTTATAAAGGATTGCTCATCCAACTAAGCATTAAATTGGAAATTGTTGGATCCTTGGTATGATTCACTCCATACAGAATATTTCTCTATTGTCATTAAAATCTTCTATCCTAATCTTGTTACCAATAATAGGGCTCTTTGGGTTTACATGAAACCAAAATATCTTACATTAACTTTAGAGTCTAAAACCTCCTATTGCAAAGAGAGAATGCTGAATGATGCATGGTAGTGTGAGAGAACATAAAGTAAGAGATTTGTGATATTCAGCCCATAATAGGGTCAGAGATGAAACTACAGTCAAAGGCAGTTTATCAAAAAGGATCATTGATTTTCTTTTTGATCTGAGATAACACTGACAGGCACCACTTTATGTGCATGTGTAGAAATTCATACACATTTATTCTACTTGGATATCAAGTATTTTATAGATGAATGAATGATGATAGAAGATAGTTTCAAACACTTGTTCAAAATATAGATATTCTCTCACAGGTTTGAGCATGAGCCAACCATATTAATCAGCCTAGCTAATTAAAAACCTGCTACTGTAACAGATGAGCTAGTTTATGTCTAGTAGTTTTCCATACTAGATGTTTACAGTGCATTAATACTAAATATTTTACAAGTATAAAAATTTATACCATACTAAAAATAGTGCCACTTTATTAGATGATCAATATTTTTACTAAATGAGCTATAGTACTTATTCTACAAATGTAGAATTGACTTGGGCTTTGTAGTTTATCTATTTTAATTTACATGTTGTCTTTCCTGTTAGCGATGAGTGACTTCTTCCTCTTTATGAAATAATATAGTCAGCACTTATATACTTACTGAACTGTCTGCCAGGAAAATCTATACGGATTGTTACCTAACCTATATCTTTGTGTTGTCAATAATTTGTTGTCATTGGTAATCAGTAGGTTAGAAAATTGCTAGTGTTAAAAAAGATACTTATATTTATTTGCTTTTGTAAGCAGAGATGTTTTTGATTTACACATTTAATAAAGCAATGTTACAAAAATATACATGCAAAATTTGATCTGCCAATAGGACTTAACATAAGGTTCAACAAATACAGTTCTATTTATAGCATCTGACAGCAGTTTACTATAAAACAAATATTGATAGTTTGACAAGTATATTCTGTCACTTTCATTTGTTTAGAGTTCATTTTATTTTTTATATATCATGATCAATTTAGTTACTTGAAAGTCTCTCTCTCTATCTCTCTATATCTCTATATCTCTCTCTATCTCTCTATATCTCTCTATCTATCTCTCAGATTATTGGGACTATCACATCCCTATAACTCTTTTTTTATTAAGTTTCATTGTAATAACTATTTATATATTTATATAACTAATTTACTTGAACAAGTTTCATGTTATTCTCATTTTGTTAGTTTTCAAACCTGAAACATAAGTTTGACTTTTATGAGTGGATACACACACTTACACATCAAAATTCACTTCCTGGTAAAACTTATAAACTGGCATTAAAAGAAAGTTAACGGGTGATACTCTTTAAAACTGTTTAATACATTCAGCTCTGAATTTATCATCCAATGAATAGGAAAGTCATTTGTCTAAATATTTTACCAATAATATTGGCATTTCATAAAGTATAGCATACCAAAATAAATTAATAAAAGATACTAATAAGACTACTAATGTAGAGTCACATTAATAATTTGTTTTTTGTTTTTGTTTTAAATATTAATTGGGCTTACTAAGTTTATTAAATTTTCTTTTTCAAAAACTCTGAAAAGGACATAATTGCTACTACAATTTTCAATCAGCAAGGTTAAAATTTATATTTTATCATTGATTTTTGAAATACTGTATTGTAATTGATAGAATTATTTGGGAAATATTAAAAGTTATGTTTTTAACTGAATGTGATTATTTCTCTCCCCCCCCCCCAAAAAAAAATTATATTATGAAATTAAGTAGATTAATCTTAACAGTATTGATATATCTTCTGATAATACATACATTTAATAGATTATTAACCTTTACTCATGTGTTCGCATACACACACACATATATATGTGTATGTATGTATGTATATGTGTGTGTGTGTATATATATATATATATATATATATATATATAATATATGTTGTTTATAGATAGTACATAAAATAATTGAAGTTTACATTTCTAATTCTACTGTTAAAAATATATATATATATATATATATATATATATATATATATATTATATAATAAAAAAAATATTGTTGTTTTATACCAACAATAGTAATTGTATTTGTTTACAACTTCATTGTACTTCCTTTCAGCAAGTATCCAAAATTATTGAATTGATTTGGTCAATAGATTATCTAGCTTTTATTTTCAAAATGAGGCAACACCCATGTTTTCTGATTTTTAGTAGTTGAATAATCAAGATATAGATTGTAGTTTTATTTATTTTCCTTCCCAAAATCTTGAATAAGTTTTTAGATTTAGAGTAAACATAAGGGATTGTACTTGCCCTCCGATTACCTTTTCAGTTCTGTTCACACAATTCACTTCAAGAGGTGCTCTGGCTAAATAATGTATTAAGGATATTTAGTAGATTTCTCTTCCAGATCTTATTAGTATTAACCTACTGGTTTTGTCTTTTTTTTTCTCAGTAGTTAAGGTTTTAAAAAAAGATTTAAGTTGCAGTAAACAGTTTATGATTTCAATTCCGTTAACTAGATATTCATTGGAGAATTAACATTTTTCTGAAATTTCCTTCTTAAGTAGCAATGCTTTTATTTTAGTGTATCACTAGCAAAACAAATTTTATAAGTGTGTCATTTATTTATTTTTATCTCAATGCAATTAGACAAAGAATAAACAATTCCATGCTTGAATGAAAGATTGGAGTATCCATATTCTATTGGATAATTGGGGTGGGCTGGACAGATGGATGGAGGGACCATAGCTGCATATCCCTTTATAATCAACCACAGGCTTAAATATAGTGAGATAGAGATCAGTCATGAAATAAAACAAGGGAAATGGAAGAAGGGTGAGAAAGAGAAGAACATTGTATTTAGCATGTAATTGGGGTGGGGAGGAGAAAAGTGTGTAAGAAAGAAAGAAAAAAATTAGAAATCAGGAAGAAAAGCAAAGTGTGTGTGTGTGTGTGTGTGTGTGTGGTGAATAGGTGGTTGGATGAGAATTTGAATTTAGGGGGAACATTGAATGGAGAAAATGACTGAATAGAGATGGAGAGAATGAATCAGTTAGAGATGGAGATGTTCATATGTAATAGGTTACTGACTGACACAAATCAATTATTAGAGCACCAGTGTAGTACTTTTCCTTCCTAGCTCCGTGTGTATGTCTCTATGTGTGTTAGTTGCCAACCAACTATCCTCATTGTAGCAGCCACCACCACTGCTGCTGCTTAGAGCTAGCTGCTTTATCTTTTTCCTTTTCTTCTTAACCTCCTACTCTTCATTTGAGAATTCTTCTGTAGAGAAACATTATCATATTATAATGTATTTTCAATCAGGAACATTAATCCAATTTCCTAGATTAAAAAAATTACTCCGAGGAATTTTAATTAACAATTTTTTTTCTAATAATCTGTGATTTACCATTGGTTTATATTCTTTTATAATCGCATAGATTTTTAAAAATATTTTAAAAAATTACTTTCTAATTTGTTCAACCATATAATTTCTCCAGAATAGATACTTTGATGTCTTTGCAGTTAAGAAAATTACATGCTTGCATAATTCATAAAAAAACTAATAACCATAAGATTTAGTAAATGATATTTAACCTTTTAAAAATATGGGAACCTGAATATTTTCTGTTTTGCTAAATCATTTGATTTGTATAGAGTATGATGATCAAACTATATTATTATTAAAACTGCTATGATTAGGATATTAGTTTGATCAAATTACAAAGTCATATAAAAATGTATGTTATATATAGATATTAAATTAGTATGATAATTCATCTCAAAATAACAAAAATGAGAATGTCAGTATTAATAAAAACATATTAACTCATAATAATGAGAATAGATAAATGAGAATATGAATCTAAGCAGATTGATCAGTTACACTTGTAAAAAGATAAATAAAATGCAAAATAAAAACAACACTTTCTCTTGAAGTTTATGAATTGAAAAAATGAAAAACATGCTACCATGTGGCAGTGTTAGTTCGTCTCTCTAGCAAAAGAAACTTTAAAGAAAAGGAAACATTAAATATTAACAAATTACTTATTTGTTAACAAAATCAAGATGTTTTTTGTTGTTTTTCTTCACTTTTGAAATTATACAAGTAGAAAATTTGAGTCGTGTGATCTTTTTGCTCTGCAAAATTTAAATAATTTATATTTCATTGTGAATCAGTCTACAATATAGCTTAAACTTTTTGACATTCAGTCTCTTTCTCTAATCTTCATGCAATATGAACTTGTAGCTGAGTAAAGTAAATAATCTAAAATTTCTATTGTAAATATTTTGTATATATATGTATACTTGTACCTATCTATGCAGTCCTGTTGGTGGGGCCACGAATATGACTGCATCCTCTGCAGAGGAGTAAAACCTCCCTCTAAAGGGGAGGGGGGGGTCCTACATATGACACTAAACTGCATCTGGTGGTAATTGCCATTACTCCAAGGTCTGCTCTAACCTGGAGTAATAGTATAGGAATCCTTGAAACTGTATAACAGTGTACAAATTTAAAGTGTTAAGAATAGTTACTTGAAGCTACAATTGTTTACAAAGGATTATCAGTTACTTGAAATCATATATCTGTTTTAAAATTTTGTATTAGATAAGAATACTTGATACATATAACTGTGCAAACAAATGATAGTTATTATAGTTAAATAAAATATGTGATTTAATTTAAAAAAGAAAAAGATGATTGCAAAATAACATTGAAATTATAAATAGTTATGATTGTAATCAAATATTATCAAATAAATCAAATTTTGGCATTAAATAATCCATAATGCTATTATGCCAATAAACCAAACCTATCTATGTAAGATGAAGTATGCAGAAGATATTTTTCTTATGTAATCTAAGATTAAATTATAGCAAAGATTTTAAGATAATCAAAGTATATAAAAATCTAATGTAAAAGTTGAAATCATTCTGAAAAATAATATTTGTTAATTACTTCAAATGATTTTATCAGTAGTAAAAGTAAAGTTTGCAACATGGCCAATTGTTGGTATCAACTGTACATTGTGGGAGTTTATTCCCTTTTCACTAAACCAGGAAGATTGTTTTTGCATCTGAGGTGAAGCACCATATCTACCATCAGCTACCCACTTTTCCGTACCAATCCAAGTTGTGCTACTCATGTGCTGATTTGGTGAGGGCCGGTATTGAACCAGGTTCCTAGGTGAATGTTTTACTATCTGAGCTAAACCAACCGTGTTTGCTACCATATATTCTCGTAGATAGGTTGCACTATTTTAACCAAAAATTCTGCCAAAATTATTGGTGCAACCTATCCATTTGACATAAACATAAAATAGCACTACTTTAATTTTTATTTATCATTAAGTTGCAATGATCAACAATTGCAATGAAGCAAAATGCGTATAATGTACATTTGAAAGCTTTTAAAGCCTTTTGTATACACAGAATATATAATATATATATATATATATATATATATATATATATAATCAAAGATTCCCACCGACTCATTGCTTTAAACCGACTTAATGCTACTGACTGTTACGCTTTTTTAACCTGGCTCATTTACAATTATAGTACTAAGAAACACAACCCTTATTTGTATGTTTGCATTATGTATCACAGTCTATGGCAAAGTGTTTTAGATCTGATATTTGTAAACAAAGTCTTGAAACAAAGATAAATATTTGATAAGTTTTATGTTAGAATAGGTTATGTAACTAGCCAAATTATAATGTGACCTATGTGTGGGTCAACCCAAATACCCACTTTGACACCCACAAATTAAGGGTGCAACCTATACACTAGTATATACGGTAAACCACCTGTAATACAACTTTTTGTAGGTGGTTAAGTTTTTGTTTTGTAAGTTATTATTTACTAAACTTTGCTTAGTCCAGCACACAGGCCTCAGGTTACTTACAGTACCTGCTGTTATTAAGTGGTCACCCATCCATGTACTGAGTGGGCTTATCAGTGTTTAACTTCTGTGATCTGGTGGGAACCAATGCTTTCAGCATAATTTGACCATAAGTCTTGTTTTGTGAGTTGTTTTTTGGTGTCATAATGACATGATAAACAAATAATTATTTCAAATAGTTATTTTGTAATTTAAAAAAAATAAAAATTTAAGCATAAATAACCAAATAATAAATAACAATTAGATGTGTGCATACAGCCATAATTTTAATCTAATGCTTTGAGTATTAAAGGAATTGATTTTAGAATCTTATTACTATTTAACGAAGAAATGCCTGTTCATGTTTATTTCAGAAATAATAATTTGTAAAACTTGTACACAAGTTTAAAAAAATTTTATGCAAATGTATGTATATGTATATACTTGTAATATTAAGTTACTTAATTGAAATGAAATAGAGATATTTGTATATTAGTATAGCTTGATATAATCAGTTTTATGCTTATTAAAAAAAATTATAGTATTGAATGATGTTCAACTAACCTTAAAATATTTTGAATAACCTCAAATAATGAGTTTATAAATTATTTTGACATACACCTTTTTAAACTATTATTACTGTTTCTAGATGAATTTATCAACAAATATAATTTACCCCCAAAATTATTTTTTTAATCTAAGCATCTTTTAATATTTTAAACCAAACAACATAATTTATATCAAGGACATAAACTTTTATATATTGACCCTGAGCTGAGTTGGCGAGGGTCGGTATCGAACCTGGAACCTTGTGGTTTTGAGCATCAGCCAGACAGCGAAGGAGTCTATTCCCTTTTCGCTAGGCCAGGGAAATTGTTTTTGCTTCTGAGGTGAAGCGCCACACTAACCCTATTACATTTATTAATTTACCAGACATCATTATAATTATCTTGATCCTTCATCAATGCAGTTATATGATAAATTATATGAAATATTATGTATCAAGCCACTTGATGATTAGAGATTTCACTGACAGAACCATTTTCATAATGGAAAACTTTGATGATTTTAAAGTTGATTTGGAAAGCTAATTAGATATTTTCAGCTGATTACAATTTTTAATTGAAATATATAAAGCTCCTGAAAGCTAACAACCTTTATATTTAGTGAAAGATTTTAAAAAAGAAAGATTGTGCTTAACTGATATATATTCATATGATATTTAATAATTGTTTTCTAAAATTCTGAAATGAAGTGTTTTGATTATTTCCTATATTTTTTCGTAATTTTTTCTTTAACACATTTCTTTTGTCCTTTAGAATTTCGTTAGTTTACTATATTTTTTCTCTTCTTTCTGTTTTTCATCTCTTCAATTAGAAAATATAACAGAATCTTTAAACTTGATGTTAAAATCTTGTGTTAGTAGTATCAGCAAGAAAATAAGGGAACTAACAAGATTGTAATCTGTTTTCTAATTGAATCCTGTGGTAGGCAGTGTTATATAGTTACAGTGTCATAAAGTGCTATTGCAGACTTTCTTTAAATGCTTAAAGGCTTAACTGCTGAAATCAGTTCTTCTGACCACAAGTTTCAATATGCTGTTAAAATTAATATTGTTTGCTTATAAGTTTGTTTTTCTGACAAAGTGATGGAGCTTTATTTTTTCACCTTATAGACTT
This sequence comes from Doryteuthis pealeii, assembly GCA_023376005.1. Lineage (NCBI taxonomy): Eukaryota > Metazoa > Mollusca > Cephalopoda > Myopsida > Loliginidae > Doryteuthis > Doryteuthis pealeii. Next base: position 8,466,447 of record CM042141.1, on the reverse strand, counting down.
TCTATTATTGTTCCATGTCCTTTTGACCTCATTCTATTGTCCCCCTCATGGATACTACTAATACATAAGCTTAACACTCCGTCCCAGGATTCTGTTGTATATTTGATATGAAGAGATGAAAGAAAAGAGAAGAAAAAAAAGAAAAAGGTAGATGCTAAAGAGTTGATACAAGAAATGTATCAACCAGAACATTAAAAACAATCTCAAAAATATATTAGATAACATTTAATACTATTTGAGATAAATCTTTAGTATGACATCTGATACACAGCTTTAGAGGCTGTTAACAAATTCTTTTAAACTTGCAATTAAGATTATCAAACCAGATCCCTTAAACAGTAATTTGATGAAGCACCTAAGTATTGCCTATTCATTTTTTATAAATTATATAGAAAATAATCTATGACTTAGTTATACTCATTTGTAAGTATATCATTTATCTATATAGTACTTTACCTGTGTCTCCTATGCTAAACTGCTCTTTTTCATAATTAAGAAATCATTTGGTTTATATAACAATTATTAATATAATAATATTATTATATTAGTAATAACATGTATAAAATCAAAGTAAATAAATTATTAAGTTTTGACTTATTTTATATTGAAAACATTCTGGCATTTATATTTCTAATATTGTATAACTACATAAAATTTGAAAATGCATTATATTTAAAAAGGAACAAATACATTTTAGAGTTCTTTTATTTATATATATATATATATTATGTAATTTTTATTTTTTTGAATTAGCTTTATACATTGTAGCTTAAAAACGAGAAAAGTTTTAGTAAATGGGTCACGCTTTGGCTCATTTACCAAGACTCTTCCTGTTCTCCTATGATACCTGCCTCAAAAGACTAATCCCATCTAATCTATAAATATGAAAACAGTCACAGTTTTCTTCACATTTAAATCATTGATTATTAGCTTGAATATTCTTATTTTTTAGTCATATGCATAACTTTCCTAGCATCTTTTTCTTTAAATTCTCTGTAGAAATTAAAGTATATACTATTCATATCTTAAATAAATGATTAATGAAAGTGCTAGATTTTACAATTATGAGAGTTATTATTGTTTACTTATTACAGTTAGTAAGATTCTGAATTATTTTAAATGAACTGATACATATATAAAAGCTCTCACTCTATTGAAACTGTAAACCATGAACACATATAAATAAGTGATGCTGAAGTTCGTTCTAAAACCTAATTTTTAAAATTTAACTTGCACAATTATTGTTGTGGCTTGGTTAGGGGCCAGAATAAAGACACAAAGACACAAAGACAGAAAATGAGTTAAATATATTAACAAAGAACAGTAGTACAAATATATACCAAGAGTCGGTTACATGCAAGTCTGTCTTATCGTCTGTCTGCTGAAATACTAACTCGATATACTACGATAAAGTCCATAATTTTCCTTTTCCTCTTTTCACGGCATTGTTTCAGGGCCGCTTGTGGTATTGGTATGTCAAAGTATTGTACATGATATCTATGATTTCTTTCTCTTCAGAAGGGTCACTGTCAGCATCATCTGACAGGCGTTCAGCATCATCTGATTTGGTTCACATGTCTCTTGTGAGTAAACTGGGGACCTTTTAATTATGTAAATCAGATTTCTTACTCTTTTCTCAATTATGCCCCTTTCCCAGAAAGTTTTATTATCATGATACATCCGGGAAAAAAACCTTCTCTCTGGGTTCGTATCGTTGTTTGGACAGTGTTTATTCGTCCAGGTTTTGTTTGTTTGGGGAGTAGCTTGTCGAACACAGACCTGATTTTACGCGCAAACATTACCTCGGCTGGTAGTAATGATGATGGTGTGTTGTCGTTGGGCATAATTCTATACACCTGAAGGAACTGTTGTAGAGCTTTTTCTGTAGGTGTGCCCCTAGCTTTCTTCAGTGCTCTTTTAAGCGTGTCAACGAAGCACTCGGCCTGTTCGTTGGACCTTGGGTGATATGGGGCGATAGTCATATGATTGATCTGGAAGGTCTCACAAAAATCCTTAAAGTCGCCGGACATAAATTGTGTTCCATTGTCAGACACTAGACAATTAACAACCCCAAGTCTGACGAACAGTTCGTGGAGGAAGTTGATCATCACTTCTGTAGTAGGATTTCTACATCTAAGGACTTCGGGCCATTTTGGAAAACTATCTACTACTATAAGATAGTAGAATCCGCCTAGAGGGCCTGCAAAGTCTATATGTATTCGGGATAATGGTCGGTCCATTTTAGGCCAAGGACTATATTTGATTGGGGGTGCCTTAGCTGCCAAGGCACAGCCATCACAGGATTTTACACTGTTTTCGATATCCTTATCCATGTTCGGCCAATATACATAACTGCGCATAAGGCTTTTCATCCTTGTAATCCCTGGGTGGCCAGCATGGAAATCTTTCAGAATTCTCCTTTGTAGTGTTGTGGGAATGACACCTCACTCACTATATAGCAGTACTTTGTCGCATAGAGAAAAAATATCTAAAGTCCGTTGGTCCTTTTCACAAATTTTGGCTTTGGTTTTTTTTTTTTTTTTTATATACTCATCATTAAGAGCTTCTCGTTTAATTTGGTCAAGAGTTACTGGGAGTTCCCTTACTGTGTTGCATAATGCGGTTTTAAATTCTCCTGTTTGAAGAGACACAATCACTGTATCTTCAAGAGGTCCCCTGTGTTTCAGGATTAATCTGGACAGTCCGTCAGCATGACAGTTTTTAGACGCTAGGAACTCCATTTTAGAATTATAATTTAAGAGGATTGTTCCCCATCTCCGTAGTCTATTTGCTGTATGCACAGGCAGATCCTTTTTAGAACCAAAGATGGTACGTAATGGTTTATGGTCCTTCTGTAATGTAAAATGTCTATAGTGAATGTACCGGTGAAACTTTGTTACTGCAAAATTAATCCCTAATGACTCCTTCTCAATTTGTGAGTAATTCTTTTCTGCAGGAAGAAGTGTTCTCAATGCATGAGCAACTGGTTTGTGAGATCCATCTGGCATCTTGTGCAGAATACATGCCCGAATACAATACGAGCTAGCATCAATGGCAACTATAATGTTCAGGTCTGGGTTATAGTGGGTGAGAAACAAGTCCGACACTAAGGCTTCTTTTATTTTGACGAATGCTTTCTGGCATTCTGGTGTCCACTCCCAGTCCTTGTCTTTTTTTAGAAGTTCGTTTAACGGAGCACATACATCGTGCATATTAGGTATAAACACCTGGTAGTAGTTTGGGAATCCTAAAAAACTTTGTAAAGAAGAGACATTACGGGAGCTGGCATGTCCTTGATTGCGGTAGCCTGTTCAGGATCTGACCTTCTGCCATCTTTGTCTATAATGTGGCCCAAGTATTTAATTTTCTTCAAAAAGAAGTTGCCTGTGCGACTTTAACTCCGAACGGTAGACATTCGAACTTGTACAACCCCCGATGGGTGTTGATACAGAGCAACTTAGAACATTCTTCCTCAACTGGTATTTGAAGATACGCGTCACTGAGGTCAACTTTTGAAAAAAAATTTCCTCCATCTAATTCGCGAATATTTCTTCTGGGCTTGGTAAAGGATAGTGATAGTCTTTGAGTGCCGCTTTTTCTGGATTGCCAAGTATTTTTGAGTAGTAGAAAAGTTGTTTGTTTTTTTCATTCGGTTTCCTTTTCTGGATTGCCAAGTACTGTCTTCAGTTGAACAAAGTGTATCGAAAAATAGTATTTCGGGCGTCCAATGTTGAATCAATAACTGTTGACAATTCCTACATAGTCTTTTTGGGGTCCTTAAAGGGTCCTTAAGAATCCTTGTCAACAAGTTGTTGTGACCTGGTTAGGGGCCAGAATAAAGACACAAAGACAGGAAATGAGTTTAACAAATATATTAACAAAGAACAGTAGTACAAACATATACGAAGAGTTGGTTACACGCGAGTCTGTCTTATCAGCTGTCTGTTGAAATACTAACTCTCACTTAAGTGCAGAACCTGCTGCTATTTATAATTGGAAGAGTCCATGCGTGTGTGGTAAATTACCATAACAATTATTTTTGCTACTTTTCCTATTTATATGTAGTTATGTATTCATTATATAAATGAGTATATAAATAAATCAAATCCTAATGAAACACAAATTGAATTAAAGAGACTTATTTTCACATTCCAAAACTTTGTGTTGATTCCTGACATGATAAACTTTTTTCTGATACTTTTGACTTTTTAACTCTTAAAAGATCAGAAATTTTATAAATAGACATCATATTTACTTATACAGTGTCCATAAAATGTCAATGACAGCATTTTTATCTGAATATTGATTCCTGTTTGGTCTTTTGGTGCTAGAGGAAAATGGCCAATATAGATGAGTACATATTGATAGATCTTGTTGAAACAGCAATCTATGGCACAGCTTTTTTTTTTCTTTTTTTTTTGCATCAACTCAATGTATTGGCACTGAAATAAGCAATATTGTTATTATTGCAACAGTTAACTTTAGACCTATGTGCCTTTAACTGATAGTAACAGAATAAATAGTGACATTTCAAAGACTGTTCTACCTGAAATGGAGAAATGGAATGCACTCCAACATTTCTTTTAAAAAATGTTTGTTTTTAGCCTATGTTTAAAATGTGTGTCTAATCATGACTATACATTTAAGATTTCTGGGAGTCATCTTTAATCGTTTTTTGTAGTTTAGTGCAACACAAGACCACAAGTGAGGACTGCACTCACTATAGTTGTAATGGGCTGCAAATTTAGCTTCCCTATCTATTACTCCCAACACATTTTTGATCTTTATCTAGGTTCATTCATAAGTGATATCAACTTTATTAGCACAAAATTTCGTAAAAGATAATTTTGTCCAGATAAAAAAATCTCATACAAAAGATAAGTTCCTAATATTTTTACATGAGCTCTAAAAATATCAATGTGTCAAAAGATCCATTCATTCACACATTTCACTGTTTATTATCTTCTACAACAACACACATGTATACACATGTGAACTTGACTTTGATTTGTGTCTTTTGTTTGTCTTATCTTAAATCAATGCTTATAGATACTATTGATTTGATATTTTGGCTTGTATAATGTCAAGGATTTGCCTTTGTTAGATGGTTGCCCAATGCAATTGGCAATCACAGCATTCACAGCATTCACTGTGATGCTGCTTACCTAATAGCTAATTAGTTTACACATTGATAATGATCTTACCAAATCTATCACACTTTTTTCCTCAAACAGTAAACATTTTGTTTAACATCAATCATGTAGAAAATTAATACACATTGCTTAAAAGTTGAATTTTGCGGTTATTTGTCCTTCTTTTATTTTTGATATTTTTTCCTTTTTTTCTTAATTCAATCATATTAACCTTTAAATTTCTTATTGACAATTCAGGAATTTTGTTTTAATATTGTCATATAAAATGATCACTTTGCAGTTATATTTTTACAGTTTTTATTGCTTGCATTTTCTGTTATTTATATAAATTTTGGCTAAATATGATGAAAATTAGGGAAAAAAAGGACCATTGATAAAAATTCAAGAACTTTATTTATACATAATGCAATAATTACAAATGTTTATTCTCACTTTTAAAATAGTAATTAGTAATCATCTCTTTAGTCTATTTGAAGGAAATGAACTGCTATTCCAAATTTAAGTTTTCAACATGCACATTTTTTGGTTTGTATAATCATTTTATAGTCATTCATTTATAGACAAGAATATACAATCAATATTTATGTTATTATTCTCTGAGTTACTCAGACTTTATTATTATTATAGTCACTTTTTGATTGTTCTACTTATTGTTGTCAACAACCTTCTGGACATTAAAAAATAGGAGAATCTACCTTCATGGATTGAATAATGTTTGATTAGTTTAAAATTCCCAGAAGGTTACTGACTACAATAATATTTAAAATATTATAGTCATAACGACTATAATAACCAAGATAAACATACAAGTCAGTATATTAGGGAATAATGATAATTCCTTATCTGATAAATTATCATGATAGCACTATGATTAATTATTTTGCTTTTAAAGATGTTATTCTTAAACAAGCATTTTTTCAATAGAAAATAATTACAATTCTTACTGCACAACTTATTTAGAAAATAATATAGAAATTTTTGGGGTTTTTTTTTTGGGGGGGGGGGTGTACTTAGCAGTGATATTTTGAAAGCATAAAGTCCATGTTCCAGTTTCTGATATTAGCTTTTTTTTTTTTTATACTAAATAAATATCTTTAGTTTGAAGAAAATTTAGTAAAAGAAATACCCTATTAAATAAAGTCTTTCATATTTATGGCAATGCTATATAATCTATATATGAAAATAACTTCTTTTTTTTTTTTTTAGAATTCTACATACATTTTTGAATGCCAGTCTATATTAGTCTTTTCTCTGTTTCTATTATATACAGACATTAATCTTTTGACATTTAATTTAATCATGTTTTAGATTTTAAGTCTACTTATTTATATAAACAACAATTGGAATTCTTAATTTAAGAATAAAGAAAAATGTTTTTAGATTTTAATTTCATAATAAGCGCACATATATATGTTAATTATTGTAGTGGTTTACTTCAAAGTTAACTTATTAACTACTGAAATCTTTCCTCTATTTATTGCCATTGCTATTTATTAGTTATACAACATTATGTGAAGTCATTATTAAATAAGTAACCAATGATGTAGAGGCTGCTTGTCAAAAATAAATACACTAATATTTAAAAACTGACTTTCCATATAAATACATTTTGTTATTAGAATAAACTCTTCTTTCTCTGAATCCAAAAGTTTTTATTTGTCAGCAATTGCCATTATTATATGAAAATGATCCCTCATAATTATATTTTTAACAATATCTTGGAATTGTTTAATTGACTTAACATTAAATTTGGTGTTGTGTATACAATATAAAATTCACAAGTATATATAAGAAAAATACCAAATATTCAAGAAGTAAGAAAACTACTAAATGGTCAAGTTAAATTTTGTTAAAAATATAAAACAAGATTCTCTTATTGACTTGTTTAGTGAATAGCAACTTTATCTTAATGGGCTTGTGGGATATGAATTCTAATCAATGAATTTGTTCAAAAGGAAAATCTATAATTTACAAGCTCTTGTTTGTAAAAGTCTTTGTTGTTGTTTTTTTTAAATAACAATTACTCCAGTGTAGATAAGTACAATTTAAAGTAAAAGCGCTTCTAAACATCTAGTAATAATGAGGGTTTCATTGAGGTTCACACAAAACAAAACTAACATTTCTTTGTGTTTTATATTGTTTTATTGAATCCATAAAATTAATATATCAAATATATCTATGTAGGCTGTGGCTACTTTACCGGATGTTTTGTTAATTTTTTTATGCTTTTCTATGATCAGTTCTCAATTTGAATGGTTTTCCCTTTTTCTTTTTTCTTTTCTTTTCTCTTTTTATAATAATTATAACATCTTATCATGATTGGTAATTGAAAACAGATAACAGAATGAAAGTATTCACAAAATCTCTGTGATTCTTTTTTTCTCTCTAATTACAAAATTTTAGTAAGTAATCAACTGTTTGCGTTCAGGGTTTTATTATCTATACCATATTCTGCTTGTTAGTATGTATGACTGTTTCTTTTCTACCTAGGATCAGTGTACTATCTATCTGATCCCTGTCTTTATGATTTGGAATCAATGTTGCTTTCTGAATGGAAAAATTAGATGATAATATTAAGTAGGAAGAAATAGGAAAAAAGCAAAGAAAGAAGACAAAGGTGTTGAAAGAAAAGTAGGAGGTAAGAAATCTATAGAAAAAAAGAGAAGAAGAAAAAAACTGGTGTAAAGAATGAATAAAAAAATTGATAAGGGATGGATATAAAAGAAATACAAACTTGCTGGCTGGATATAAAGAGATCAAAAACATAACTTAGAAATGCATATAAATTGTGATACATTAGAATTCTGTAATTGATATAATTGAGTAAAGAGAGGATGAAATAGAAAATATTTGTGTATTCCTTCTTTTTTGGCCGGTAATTAATCCATGTTTAAAACCTGGACAGGCAACTAAGATTGGTAAGGATAAGGGATAGAATGAGAAGAGCAGAAGCATGATGTAATGGATAATCTTACTTGTCAACACCTGTGGAATTTCCCAGGTTCCAGCTAGTGTTTTTTGTGTTCATGTACCAACATGCTTCATAAGAGATCCTATAAGAAATCAAATTACAAGTTGGAATGGTATAACCTATCTTTTAACAATCATCTTATTAACTGCAGATTATTTCTTGTATCAAAATGTTTAGGCTTCCTTTTTTATACTACTTATAACAATAAATTTCTTTAAAATTACAGTGATTTGAAATGAATTGCCCCCTCCACCTCTTCTTCCTCTTCCTCCCAGGTATATAAGTATAAATGACCTTCCGCTAATCTGACAGTGGGAATAAAATCTCAAGCTGTTCAGTCATTAGCCTAAATATCTGCCGCTGAGTAACATCTGCAATCAAACAATTATTTTGATTCGTTATGAAATTATATCAAAATATTAAATTTGTGTGTACCTGAACCCTGGGCTTTTTAGTGGATTTTTAATCATTTATGTGTTTTTTCCTACACCAACTTTGACCAATAGGAATACTTTTTAATGGCTTTTAAGACTGCAATATGGCAAGTGTCCTTTTTATAACATTCATATTCACTGAAAATGCTTTTCTTTCAGTGATTTTTACCTGTAAAATTACATGATTTTTATTTCTAAAGAAGTTTGACATTAAACCCAACAGCACCTCCTCCCAAATCACCATTTGTAATCTGATCCTATAATTAGAGAAATACAATTTAGATGAATTAAAGTATATGATATCTTAAAAAAAGAAATGGAATTTTTATTAATAAAGATCTTTAATTCATTTGTGTTGGTTTTTTTTTTTGTGTGAATGACTGACTACTTGAGTTGGATGGAAGGATGACTGTTTTAAAATATAAACTATATTCGGTAATCTTCAACTTGTTCCTGGTAAATTCCTACTATAAAATAAACTGAACCCTCATTTTATGTCCGTATTTTTGCAATAAATGTTTTAAATATGTTTGCAATAAATGTTTTTAAATAAAGAAAATATATATGTTTGCAATAAATGTTTTTAAATAAAGAAAATATATTCAGTATTGTAAAATAACGGGTGCAAGAAAAATAAAACATTTATTGCAAAAACACAGACATAAAATGAAGGTTCAGTTTATTTTATGGTGGGGATTTACGAGGAACAAGTTAAGGATTACCCTATATTCTATGTTCCAAATTATCATTTCATACTCTCTCGACTAAGCAATGCAATAACTACATAGATTTTTTTCTAAAGATATCTTTGAAAGCTTCTTTTAATGAAAATTAAATTTAAATTAACTATGCATTAGCTATATTAGATGTAGAATTCTTCTTTTTACTGTTAAAAGCTAAATGTATTGTAAGGTCCTAAATAAAGTTTCTCAATTAATGACTGTGTCAAGATGATACAGACAACAGAATTATTGGCTGGATTAATTTGAACATTTTTCCACATGCTTTTTAACCTAAAAAAACATTAACATATATCTGATGAATGACTATCATCTACCATTACAAATTAGGTTATTTGCTGTGACCATGGTGTTTGGCCTATACACTTTGACCCCAATAAAGGGTATAGTTATACTGGAATTAAGCTAAATTATTTCAGAAATTATAAGTGTACCTCCAATGGTACATATAGCAACAGGTAATGTGTTAAGTTATTTTTAACATATACTTAATCAATATAATTAATGTTGACTTTGTTAAAATCATCCTGTTTACACACACACACACACACACACACACAATATTGATAATATTATCTGCTATATTTATAAATAAAGAGTGTTCAATACCAGTGATAGAGCATATATATCTAAGTTAGGATAGCATGGACATAGTCAATGGAGCTTGGTAACTGTCAGTTTCTCACCTAAGCGATTTTCAAACCAAGTGACTTAGTCCAAAGATTGCATAGGTGAGAAACTGACAGTTACCAAACACCATTGACTGTCTATTCTATCCTAACTAAAACATCAACAAATAAGAAATAAGTCTCACAGATCTGTTATTACTGAATAGTGAGTTCAAACCTCGCTCAAAGCCCCATACTTGTGACCTTGTTTCAAATCCTACCTGTAGGGTAAACAATTTTTTTGTCTTTTTTAAAGACTTTCATCTGTGATGTATTTTTTACTGTATTAATACAGTAAAACAAAATCAAGTATGGGTTTTTTAAATTCTTGTATGAAGATTTTATTTAATTTTTATAAATTATTTTTTTTTATTTTTCTATTTTTCATTTATTTAAAAAAAAGTGCTCTTATTTTTATTAACCTTTAGAACTCTACTTCCCTGTACTCACACATCTGTCACCCACTCTGAGCTCCTGGTTGAAAAATAGCTGAAATATAAAATGATGTTGTAATCTGTTATTTAACAGCCTGTCAAATAACATATTACAACATTTTAACAAGAGCAATATAGAAATGAGGATTCTGCAGCCAGAATCCAGGCCACCTGAGTATACATACTTGGCACAAATACTGTTTGTTTGTGTTTTAAGAGTTAAGGATACAGGACTGAATGCTCTTAAATTTTAATTATTTAGAGAAATTTTATGTTGACTTGGGCAGACACATTTTTATTAAGAAAATTATCTCCACTGTTTTTCCTATTTCATGAGCAAACTATAGAGATTAAGATGATAAATATTATTCAGTTATTAAAAAAGTCAAAACATCATTATATCACTAAAAAGCAATATATACTTAATATGTAAAGGCTTAGTTTCCATTTCTATTCTGTAAAGATAAATAAAAATTCATTATTTATTCATGAAAATGGACAGTTATCCTAATGTTTGAAGATTGATACTGTTTCTGTTAATTTTGTTAATGTTATAGTGGTTTCTTAAAATTTTAGTTGAGAAAATTAGATATATTTTATTTAAGAGTCAATTTCTATCATAGAATAATCCTTGCAAAATAAATTTCCATTTACTTCTAAGTTCTATCAAAATGTTATTCATTCTCTTATTTTTTAACTTAAAAAACTTTTTATTCTTTGATTTAAAAAAAAAAAAAAAAAAAAAAAAAAAGTAGTCTGAAGTAGCAGATTTTCCTATCTGTTGAAAAATATTATTGTAGGTTTTAAACAATTTTTTTTTAAGAGGCATGACTAGTTGACATTGAAGTTAGCCTCTTGGCTAAAAGCATTGATCTAAAAATCAAAGAGCTTGTCTGAACTTTACTGAAAATGATATTTTACCTAACTTCTACCTTTTTGATACCTCAAGTACATGGAACTATAAAAATTATTGTTTCAATCATTTATATATATATATAATTGATACAGTCCATCTTGTTTGCTGGTGATGATTTTCACCGTATCATCTACCAAAATCTATTGATTGTGCTTGTAAATGAGGCCAATATAATTTTTCCTGATACAATCAATGAAATGATGAGATTTTTTGTAATTCCTAATGTCACTTGAACAAAAATTCACACCAAGAAAACATCTGAAGAACTGGTTTGCTAAGACAAGATACTATAAACAAAGTATTTATATCATTATATGATTTTGTTAATGTTTTTGTTATGATTGAATAATCATGATTTTTATTTATCTAATTTGTTTCACTTATGTTTTCAATATTCCTCTGTCAAATATTTGATTTTCTTTAAATTGAATGTCTTTCTATTGTAGCAATTACTTACAAAAAATAAATTTTATTTTATACATTAATCTTAAAATATTAATCAATACAATGAAAACTAAAATATATTCTTTCTGTAGGCTGTTCAATCTTTATTTTTCAGTTGATTACATTTTCTATAAAACATCATACAACTCAAACTTCATTGTTTTTGTTTTTGTTTTTTATGAAGTCACCGTGCACTTTAAGCTGATTCATATCACTTTCATTATCTTTAGAGACACTCCTATTTATATCTTACAAACTTCCTAGATTATTTCATCAACTTCATGGTGTTACAATGACACATGGTTGTAGAACAGTGGTTTCACTAACTCTAAACTTAACTAACACTGTTAATGGATAATCATTTGAGATTATAAGGTATTATTACCTAAAAGTTTGTTTTTTTGTCTCTCTTCTTTCTTTTTTAAGCTACATCATTTAGGTGTAAAATGAGGCTCAGCTTCACAGTTAAGTGAAAATGAGTAAACTATCATATATATTAGTATTCTCTTTTATTATAATAGTTGTAGATAATTTTCAAACTGCAGTAATTGTGTTTTTGTCTGTACAAAACAAACGAGTCTTATATGAGCTTTGAATATTATTCATATTTGTGAAAGAAGATTCAGGAAATTCTATGTCTTAAATTGATGTGAATTTGGTTCTTTTCAATGAAAATGTCCTTTTAACCAGAGGGAAAGTTTTATCTCAAACGTTTATTCAAGCCAATATTCTAATCAGTTGTGTTTATATAGACTTGTCTCTTTCTAATTGGCTTCATGTTTAAATTAGTTGTATTTACACAAATTTCCAATTATCTGAATCCTACAATATGTGTATGGAAAGCAGTTAACTTAGATTATATGAAAATAAGCTAATTAAAACATGAACAAGATGATTTTTTCTTTTCTTGCTGTCTGAATAATAATCATAGAATAGAAATAAGAATACAATGTTGAATAAACTCAAATATCAGTTATTCCTATTATTTACTCTCCAAATTGGAATGTATATACAAAATTTGATAATTATTTATCTACACAACTGTACATACATACATATTTTCTTTTTCATTTTATAATGATCATTCTATTATTATTATTTGGGTTTATTGGTGTTATTTGTTTTCTTCCCAATTATCATTTTTGTCAATTATTGATTTTAATGAAAAGCTATGCAAAAAACAATCAAGACTTTTTCTATGGTCACTGTATATCACTTGATGTTGTTTGAAATTATAGTATTGTTTATTTTGTTGTTTGGATTTATGTTTTTGTACATTCTTGTGCCTCACTTTGTTCAGCTCCTTTAAAGTGAATACCTGACCACTAGTTCATATACATTGTAGATAAATTCAGGAATTAAGAAATAATTTTAAATTTTAAGATGAGTCTCAAGATATATTCATTGGTCTATAGAAATTATGTTCATTTTGTTTCAGTTTGTTCATTAAATGAACAAAGACTCCCACACCAGACAAAGATAAATAATCTTTAATATGTTAGTGTTTATGCAATTAAAGCAAAGAACTTGATACTTGATAAAGTTCATGCTGGTGATTATTAAAGTTTTATTAACCACCAATCTCTCTTGGATGATAGTTTTCTTGATGTTCTAGTCTAAGTCCTGTATTTATTAAATGTCAGATAGTTGCTGACTAAAATAACCATAGATTAAAAATGATTTCTTATAAACTTTTTTTTTTTTTTTTTTTTTTTTTTTTGTAAATTTCAAGGTTTCTACATAAACCAAAGCCCATATTAATTAAAGCACAATTTTAAAAAGCTACTCTAAGCTTAGTAAAATATTTTTTTTAAGAATCTGATTTTAAAAAAAAAAAATTCTTTTTAAATTTATGTAAAATAAGGGTTGGGTAAAATGGGTTGGATTAATTGTCCTTAAATATATTTTTCTTAAATGCCTGAATCCCAATCACTTTTGAGTAAGAAACCACTTATGTCTCTGCATGTGCCGCTGTGAAGCGCAGGTGTGTACAAACTACACTCGCTCACCATAAACTAATTTCTTATTTGTAGAGCAAGTGTTTCAACTATTTTCATTGGAGTGAATCGGTAAGAATTCTCACTTTTAAAGCAATGTACTATGAGAAGCTTTGACATTTGAACATCTACTAACCCTATTAAACTTCATTTTTAAGTTCACTATTAAGTAATTAACTAAAAAGTTAATTATTTCATAGATGGGATTGTTACATTTTATATTTCATTTCATCTTTTAAAGGACAAAAAAAAAGCTTATTGGTGATTTGTAATATTTGTCCTTTTTTTTTTTTTTTTTTTTTTTTTTTTTTCAAGCATTTGTTATGGTACAAAAAGAGAAATAAAGTTTGGTTATATATTATAATTATTGTCTGAAATAAATTCTACTTATTAATTTGATTAAATTTAGAAAATATACTTATAATATACTACAAGGTTAAAAATATTTTTCAGATACTTCAAAATATGAGTTGAACAAAAAGTCCAATATCTTTGAAGATAAATCTTTGTCATACATAAGACTAGACTTGGTCATCCTATTGGTATTGTTTTATCTTAGTTATCTTTCATTAGCCATTCAATTAAATCAGTTATTTAGAATTAGCTCTTTAAATGTAGTCATATTAAATGATTTACTGAAGAATATAAATTTGATTAAATTCATACAACTACTGCTGCAAAAATAGTGTCTCCATTAAAGTCTTCATCAGATGATAATCCTGGAGTCAGGTATAATTGAAGCATTATCACTCACCCAGGCTGCCTTTGCCATACCCCATAATATCACTAGACTTTGTTGGTTTTCCATCATAGTGTAAGAGTGCCAGATCCATGTAGATGCAATCTCTGCTATATTTTGGGCAGTTGTGATATTGTGTCTAAAATTGACTCCTCACACTTCTGAAAATATATCTGTTAAACTTCATAGTTGTCAAGTCAATTATTTGATGCACAATTGTATAAATAAATGCTTTAAGAATTAAGGCCAAGCTTCACAAATTTTCATTCTCTGCCTGAATATTTCAATGAGTTACTTCAAAGATAGCATTATCTTAATTATATTTTTGGTATACAGTGGATTCTATTTAAGTGGGGCATATCAATACAAAATGTTGATCCCTATTAAGCAGCCATTTCTTTTAAACAGATTTGCATGAAAATGAAAAAATATAACATGTTTTCATTTTATTCTTGTACAATTGGTCCTCCTTGGTTGCTATTCTTTGTAACTGAGTTCTATTTAATCAGAGTCCACTGTATATCATTACCTGATTTACATGAATAAAAGACAAATGGATTGGCCATAAAATCATTTTGACAAATAAGTATATATTAGTCCTAAATTTCTGAAAAATGATGATCTTTGAACGTTGTGTCAAAATTTATATAAATTCTATTTGTAAATGTTTTAATATCATCTCATGAAAATATTAAAGTCAAACCATTTGAGTTTCAAATCCTCTTAGGTAACATTAGAAAATGAAAAGTTATTTCTAAAGAATTAAAATCATTACTCAAATGGTCCTTAAAAGAGCTAATGTAATTTCCAGAATAAATAATGCTATGGTCTTTCCCATTTGTTAAAATAATTAACAAGTGATAAATATTGATCATACATCTTTTTGCTAATTCTTTCATATTTTTATATGGGGAGAAAAATATATTAATAATGATTATATAAAAAAGAATGGCCTAGCAGAAAAATTAATTTAAAAAAGAATTAAAGATATAAACACATTTAAGTACAGCTTTTTCCTTATTTAAACCTGAACAAATTACTTTATTTATTTTTATTTATTTATTTTTTTTCTCAATGTTTTAAATGTGCATCAGAACAACTGATACTTATAATAAAATGGTGTCCAAGCTTCTTATAGTCTGTTCAGAAACCATTTTTATTAATTTTTGTGTTTTCCCTTTTTTTACAATTTAATATCATCACTATTTGCAACCAAATCACTTAAAGTTAAATGATATCATAAATTACAATATGTGTGGAAAAAAAATAGCAGCACCCCTCTAGAATAGTAAACTCCATTCCCCTCCCAATAGAATCATGGTGTGCCATAGGTGCATTTTGCTACATTCATTTTTCTTTTTCTTTTTCTTTTTCTTTTTGTACCATGTCGTTTGGAACCAACGCATTTTTTTTGCAATGCACTTGAAAGCATGCACAGATTTTTAAAATCAATTTTCACCTTCATTTTGCAATTTTTTTTTTTTTTCATTTAAGTTTTAGTTTTTGTTCTCTCAAATGTGTATTATTAAAAAGTTTGAATTTTTTTATTAATGATTTAAGCTAAAGCAAAAATAGAATATTGACTTAAGATAGAATAATAATTTGCTATATATTTAAAGAATATACAATATATTTAATCTTCAAGTTATTTTACATTCATTTGATCATCAGACATTTTAAGAACTGCTTTGATATAATTATTAAATCAAATATAAAGCTAGTAATAAGGCATGAACTTTTATAATATAATAAAACTAGATTAAGTCAATTACTTTATAAGAATAACCTTTATTTTAATATGAAATCTTATTTTTACCACAGGTTGTCTCAGAATTAAACATTTAAATGGATTTTCTAGAGAGCAATATATATATATATATATATGATCTTTTTTTAAAGTTATTTTTTTAAAGAATTATAAAGATACTGATTTGGAAAATATTAAGTTCAAAGATGTTATTCATATATTAGTTTTCAAATTTTAGCTGATTGACTGATAAAATGAATAAATATTATATTCTAAAGTTACATTTTCATCTACTCTTTCAGTTATCAATTATTAGCATTTGAAATCTTTTTAGCGTTTTTATGATTTTATTTAAGTTTTTCATCATTATTCATTTTTTTTAATCATATTTTTATGTAGAATTACGTAAACAAATTCCTCTTGTAGATAGTTATATCCTAAAACTGAACTTTTCTCAAATATTTCTGTATTGATTAATATTGAATATTAATAATTAAAAAAATATTGCAGTAAACTTGTTTAAAAAAATCTGCCATTCATTAATTCTGAATAGAAATTTGATACAGAATGCACATCTTTTAGTGTGCCAAATGTAGCAATAATAAATTTTGTTCATAACTTAATTTAAAGAAGTAGAAAATAAAGGCTGAACACTCCATCAAATCTTGAAATTTAGCCTCTCATCCAGATGCACAATGTTGATGTAATGTGATCTTGGTCTTTCTAAAATGTCACTAAGAACTGTTGGTAAATATATTAACCCAGACAGCTATTTAAGACACAAGTGAAGAATGGTGACACCCATCTCATCTAAGAACAACAGTTTAAAAATATTTTTATTTCAACATTTCATTTCAATATTTTTTTAATGGCCTCAATAGCAAAAAGATCAAAGACTTTAATATTCAGTCAGATCTCTTCATTTCAACAAAAAACAAAATAAATCCCTGATGTTAACTAAAGGAGGAAAAAAACTGTAACTAATGATTATTAGTACATTTCAACATATCTTTTGAAAATTTCTGTAAATCTATAACATTGAACTGGAGATATTAAGGTCCAAATTTTAGTCTTCTTGAAGTTTAAATTCTGAATAGTAGGGATATTATTAATCCCTAAGTCTATGTTCTATTCCATATATTCATAACAATAGAATAATCTTGTAAGAATCTAGAAAATGTATACTCATACACTCTATAGTATTTATCACATATCTTACAAGCATATTGATTAACTGATAAATATAAATTCTTCTTTTATAGCTTTTGGGTAGATTTCTTATAGAATTAATGTTACTAAAATTATGTCTTTTTGTGTTTATGCAATGCTTCTAATAATTAATCCTTCAATTACTGCTTGATTACTTTTTCTTATGTTTTACAAACAATTCTTGACTACCAATTTTTTCAGAATCCTAATCCCTACTCAGAAGGATTAACCAATAGCTTTTACCATGGAGTACAGGTAATTACTTCCTACAATGTGGTGTACAGTCACATTAAAGCCATTAATCCACTTCTCCGGTCACAATTTAGTGTCCACTTTTCCTATGAATTCTGGATTTACTTTTTTCACCCATTATACATTAGAAAGACTTATGAAAATCTTCCCTTCCTACCAACCTTCAAGTAACTAGTGACTTATGTAGATTTTCTTGCATAGAATTTGAATATTAAGAGGTTTAGATATTAAAGTATAATTTGTTTAACTTGATTTAAACTTTTAAATCATTTAGATTTAAATTTTGATAGCTTATTTCAAGCATTACATGTATTCCAAGTATCTTTTTTATCATATTCAGTTACACAATACAGTTGAGTGAGGATAAAGATATATTGCCTATAGTCAGATCTTCCCATTAGTATGTTAGTCATAGCACAACAATTTTTCCCATACACTCACTAATCATCATTAGTTATAAAAAACAAAATAATATACAAAAAAAATCCCATAATTATTTTTTTTTTAATTTAATTAAAACTTGTTCATATGACTCATTATTTGTGAAATAAAACAAGTATAATCTGGCTTATACTCTTATCTTTATTTCTATTATGATGACAATTAAACTTTGGATTCTTATACTCATTTTCCTATTAATTTAGGTTTTGCAACATAAATGAATCCATGCATTATAATATGACTTTTGTATATTTGTTAAAACAAAAATGGCACATCATTTTCATGCTACTGCAGGAACCTGCAGTAGCATGAAAATGCTCTAATTTAGAAAATAAAGCAAATTCCAATCCAATTTGTAATTTACTAGTGTGTGGGTCCAGATTTACTATCACCCCCGATCATTATATTTTCTCAATGAAGATAACTATTAAATGTTAATTATAGAATACTTTCTCTTATTCATTTATTTCCAATTATAATATAAACTATTAATATGAAATGAGTTGACATCAAGCTTAAAAGTTCACTGACACTGAAGCTGTCTTTTTAGCAAATAATACTAAAAATATTAGTTTAAATTCCAATATACATTATTTCCCGCCTCACTCATTCAAAAAAAAAAAATTCTAGTTCTATAGGTATGTAGAATCTTCAAAATTTATGACCTTATGTTTGTATAAATAAGTGATCCCAGAAATGCTGTGTTGTACTATAGATCAGATGGTAAGAAATTCTATGATAAGCACCAGCCTCTTAACTCCCAGATGAGCCACGGTGCTGCCACAATTACTACTAGTAAAATGATAAATCACTTGACATAGAGAAGAACTAATCTTACTCCTCTTTTCTACTTTCAAATGAAGAATAATAATTCCTAAGTAGCTTATTGTCTTTTAGTCTTTCTTCCTCTCTATTGAGGGATAGATTTTTCACATTCTTTTTTCATCTTGATCTAATGTCATATAAGTTTTTACTATTGATGTTTTTATTTTGAGTTTCTTCAAGTAAAGACGTTCCCTAATTTTAGTGAATTCTCTGAACTTACTGCACTAAAACACGCATAAGTTAGATTCCATTGCTTCTTGCATACTTTCTGCAACAGTTCCTGCTTTTGCTTTACTCCTTGCTGTCTGTAAAGAGAAGTTGTAGCATTTGCATACCATAAAGCAAATGTACCTGCTGTGATAATTTGTCAGTAATATTATTGGTGTATTTGAATGTACAAGATCATGATGACTGATGAGATTTGAAGGCTTTAAGAGAAGTATACAATATGAAGATATGTTTGTGCTGAATATAATATATATATATATATATATATATATACATCTGAAAGTAAATCTCATAATTTGTAGTTTTAGTTTCTTCAAGGTCTAAATATTTTAACTAGCATCTCCAAATTCTTGAGTCTTACTGAGACAGTACCTTACCAAAATATTAGTAAAAAATTAATAATGATAATTTGAAGCCTATATCGTGTTCATGCCAATTAACTTAAATGCAATTCCTTCAACTTTATGTCAAATTTGTCAGATTTCTAACAAATTTCTTATGTTCTTAGAAATTATAGCACATTGTTAGGATATTTATTGATAAAAATAAGTAAATTAATCAAATTTTACTTTTATTTGTAATATATTTTTTGTGATTTCAATAAAAAATATTATTAGGTTTTTAAAAATTGGTAGAAAATGATTCTAAATGAAAATGTAACCCTTTCATTCTAATGATTGATTATATATATATATATATATATATATATATATATATATATATATATATATGTCCCTCAAAATATATGTTCATAATTAGTTTTTAATTTCTGTAAATAATCTGTTATTTGTTATATTATAGGTAGACTTTGTCCCATCCCTAAAAACATTGTACTTAAAAACACATTGGCTCTAAAGAGTAATGCTTATTGAAGGTCTAATGAACTTATTGATATAAAAAAAAAATACTAAAAATATTGCTTTTGAAAAAGAAGAATTGAAAGACTTAAGATCCGTGTGTAATATGCTAGATGTGAGAAATCATACATATTTTGAAAAATTCATTCTGATAAGGAAATTTTCTTTCTCAACAAAGTTATATAATACTTTTAAAAAAAAAAAAACAACAACAAAAAACCTCAAACAATTTAGTTTTTTGCTTTTGATGATCATTAGTTTTTATCAGTAGTCTATTAATTTAATAAGAAATCTGTATTGCTTTTATTGTTACTAGAAATGTTCTTGAATGTTGCATGCATGCATCTTTACTCTTGCCACTAACTACTCATCTTGAAAAAAACAAAAACAAAAAAACATCTACTATGATCATTATTGAATGATTCATTTTCGTCATGCTAGTGCCATTTCATTGTATTTGTAATTTCATATACCCTCCCTCCTCGGTCAAGCAGTGTTTCTTTACCTTTAATTTCATATTTTTGAGAATCTGGTGAAAACTGTAACCAACTATACTCTCTCATGATAAATGTATATTAGCATATATTAATTTTGTAGCAACTACTGTACTTAGTTACTAGTCATATACATTAATTTTAGTTATAAATTATTCATCTTGAAATAAAAGTTAAAATAGATGTAGGAGTAATGGTTAACTACCTTTCTTTTCTTGTTATATATAATATATATATATATATATATATATATATATATATATATAGCTATACCTTCAAAAATACTAGAAAGTTTTAACAATTCACAGATATAGATATTGATATTCTGCTGATTATAGATATTTTATGTTGGTGATTTATTCATGTATTATATTCATGCACAATTTGTTTTAAATTAATTTTTAGTCAACATCAAGTAATTAATTGGTAGCTCTCCCAATTTCAGCTTCCAACTATTAATCATATAACCTCTTTAAGGTTTCTTATTATAATTTCAATCTGTACACAAATATTTAAAAAAAAAAAACAGTACTTCCATGTTTCATTAAATGTAAAAGTTTATATCATAATATATATAAATAAGGAAAATGTTTAAAATCTTATTGATTCTCCGAGAGTTTCTAACTCATCAAGAAAAACTGCTTTTTATAATCTAAATTTTGTTTACATTTTCTTAGATGAGTAATTTGTGGCTATTAGTGTAAATATTTAAATTATTGCAATAATATATTAACTTAAAGCTTTTTATGTGCATATATTTTATGTTTCTTTGGGTTTTGTTTTGTTTTTATTTCTGGAAAAAAGGTGGTAACTTGTGAAAATGAAAGAATTGTGCATGTGCATAAAATTTAATCCTTTTATTGAGCTTATTTTACTAAACTTTTTTTTTTGAATACACTTGTTATCTTTTGTCTATAAAAACATTTTTGTTCTTGTGGCTGTGATTTGTACAGTAAGTTTGATTTTTTTTTTTTTTTTTTTTTTTTTTTTTTTTTAGTATATAATAATAAAAAAACACTGTTAGAAATAAGCATTTATCTTTTAAATAACTAAAGGCTTGACTTACAGCATTGAGATCACCTCAGGTGATTCATAACAATACAAAATTACAAAAATCAAATTGATTAAATCTTTGATTCAGTAGTATACTTCATACCACTTGAAGTATGTCTTTAGTATACAATTTCTTATTTCTAACTCTTTGTTATGTTGTTGCCGTAAACCAGACTTTGCAATTAAGAGTATTTGTCCTGAAGTTTGGTTTCTTATTTAATGAATTCGGAATTAATAATTCCTACATAGTTTCCAACTTTAACTGTATGCTTCCTCCTTTAAATTATACTTAATTTACTGCAAGATTTTGCATATAAATTACCTTATTCTGTCTGTTAGTAATACTTGCCTCAATTACTGACCAACAACAATTACTTTTTTATTGATAATTTTTATTTAAAAGCTGAAACTCACATTTACATATTTTTTAATTACAAGATTTGGTGCTTAATCCTGACAATTTCCCCCTACCACCAGTACTATTTAGTTTAAAGCAGTTGAATTATCTGTTTTAGAATCAAAAATTTCATTACAAGAAGAAACTCTTTGGTAGAACAGCTGAAAATCAGTGTTCAAAGAATGATTATAAACCTTTTATCCTTCCTCAAATTCCTATGGGATGATTGCAGAATTTAAAAATAAATCTGTCTTCAATTATATACATTTATTTTATTTATGCTTTTGTATACAAGCCAATAGTAATTTTCTTCCTAAGGTGTCTACTTGGCTGTATTATCCTTTCTGTTCATATGCCAAGTGATATTCTTTGTATATACAGTTAGTTATACTTTGCTTCAAAAGCTATGAGTACATACTAACTCTGTCTTTACAGGCTTTCCAAAGAATCTCCTTTGTAGCACTCTTACTACTTGGGAATATGCAACAGAATAAATATTTTTGTGACTTCAAGTTCATATAGGATAGTGTTCTTGCCAATAATTTATGATATTTTGCATTAATTATAACAGAAAATCTATCTTATATCACTAAAATGATTTGCAATACATGACTGATATGAGAGAAAAGTTTATTCTGTACCAAATGCTACATTAATATTACAATTTAGAAATGCAAAATATAGTAGAGCTCTAGTAGATCAAATTGTGAAAAATTTAATTTAAAAAAAATAATACAAGAAAACATTTCTGTTGCATCATATATAATCTTAAGATTAGGTTATATTTACTAGGATAGAATGAATCTAGATAATTGTGTATACACAAGAAAGAAATATAATTTATATCTAATGACCTAAAATCTCAGGAGTAATTTACAATAATGTTTTTACTGTACAATTTACATCCACATTGTAATTTTTTTGTACTTTTTTCTCTCAAGAAAAATACAACATAAAATATGGCTTATAATTTCATTTTAAATATGTACAATTTTAGTTTGCAGAATATTGTGGCTGTTAATGTTTCCTGATTATGTGTGCAATTTTTCCTCTCTTATTTATTGTGCTTTATCATTTTATTTTTTATTTGTCAATGTTTGAAGATTATCATATTGTGAAAATACCTCTATAAGTTCTTACAATATCCTCATAATATTATTGAAAAATATGAAAGTCTATAAATAAAAATTACATTAAGAATTCTGTGAACCATAGGATTATAAACAGCTGTTTTAGCTGATTAGAAGTTTAGATTTAAACTTCAGTTTATGAAGACTAACATAAAAAAAAGACTTGTTTTAATAGTCAATATCAATTTAAGTTTTTTACAATTTTAAAAACCTTAAAGTTATTATCAAATCCAAAATGCTTTTTCACAATCTGATAAAATTGCTTTTTTTTCTTCCTTGTATAAGTTAATTGTATTCACATTTTCTCTCAACTTGTCTGTTTTGAGCTTTGAAAAAATTGCTTATCTAAAGCTTTATTAGGATGCACTTCTGGAACCTTTCTTGGGAGCAATGGAGCAATATCTTTTATAAATATAATCCTAAGGATGGTTTAAATATTAGGCAAGTTCTTCACCTTCTGTGGTTACTTAGATATTTATACCTCATGAAGATTGTTGATTTTACTTTTTACTTCAATTTGAAATCAGTTTTTCTTCAAGCGAGCACTACTATTGCACAAAACCTCAAAATGCTCTGCCAAGATTATATATATATAGGATCTACTTGCTTTCAGGCAAAGAGGAAAGAGAAAACTATGCAATTTTAAAATATTTCTTTCATAATTGGAGTCTAATCTGAAACAATAACCTCATAATTACTTTCAATTTTTCCCCTTTTAAAGTCTTTACAAGAAAAGAAAATCCTGAAGTAGAAATGAAATAAACAAGATTACTCCAGGAATTGTTATTTTGTCAGCTTTTAGTCTCCCACATTCCCAACAAGTCCAAACTTGTATCAACAGATGTTCCTTTTTTCCCATACATTTATTATTTTTAATCAAAATATTGTACAGATTTTAATAATCAGGAAACCTGTTTAAATCACCTTTTTAATGTTTACAGACAAAGGCAAAGCACTTTTTTATCCTTTGTCTTGAGAAATATGAAGAAAAAAAAATGTTTAAACTCAAACATGTCCAAACATTTTCTAAAATTATCCAAATGATGATAAGAGGAGAAATTGTAAATTTGGGATGTCCAGACCACATCAGTGCTGATGTCTGCAAGAATACTGAGGAAGGTGTTGGAAATCTGTTACGCTTAATCCCTCAGAACAACCACCAAATATGCAAATGTATTTTAATATAATAACCTATCAAAACCAAAGGACCAAATTGTAATGTGATATATAGAAGAAACTTTAGGATGAATTCTATAGTGTTCTAAAACAAAGGATCAGATTGAATCTAGGCACACACAATTGTTTAGGGTCATTTGAGGATATTCAAATTCACTACTCAATTAATATTCAAAATATTCATTACTCAATTCGCAGAAAAAGACACCTGCATCACCATCATCATTAAATAATAAGAATTATTATTATTATTATTATTATTATAGTAAACATTTTGAAATTATTCAGTTGTAATTATGAAATAATACATTACTACAAATATTTATTAACTTTTTTTCTAATATTGATGGTTATTTTTGCATACACTTAATTACTACACAAAAAGATATATTTAAGGAAAGTATTTATTATAATACTGTGAATTCAGATACAAAATTTATATTTCCAATCACTATTAGTTAGCATTCAAAGGATACATTTATATTTAATTTTGAAAATATAGTTAATTTTGAAATATAGTTTCAGATTATTTGTTTTCCAAATGTATATTTTTAAGCTGCTTGTAATATTCATATTTTTTCTGTAACAATTTGCTCTTATTTAATAATGAATTTATTTTTATTCACATCTTTTTCTTTTCTCAGAGTTTTAATATTTATTTGTTTTTTTACAGATTTTTTTTACAAAAGTTGTGTTGGTCATCAAAAAATACTCACAGAGTTGGCTTGAACATGATATATTAGTAACTTAAGAATTACATTTATATATTTATTTATATAGCTATTATTTTCCTTCATTGTTGTCATTTATATTTAAATATTTGCTTTTGATATTTCTATTAAAAATCAGTTTAAGATTTATAGCTGAGATATATTTCTCATTTAATGCTAATGAGTGGCATTTAAACTGAAATAAAAACAAAGATTTCTGATTTTCAAGATTGGTAGTCCCTCTCCTCATTTGGAATATCATCACATGATCTTAAAAAACACTTCTCTTTTTTTTTTCTTTTTTTTTCCTTATTTGGTCTTGCAGTACACTAAACTAAGCTTAGTAAATGTATACAATTTAATAACTTTATCACCTCCCCCCTCAAATTACATTAAAATATTAATGCAGAACAATTAAGAATGATAAAAAACTATATTCAAATTTGTGGCCGAAGAACCTTAAATATTGAAGGAAAATTGCAAGATTTTTCAGGGAAGCAGTACACAACAAAGTTACTGGTTTAAGAAAGGGGTGGTTATTTGATAGTGTTGTTAAAGATCATCTTTAAATTTTAAAGAGCCAATATACCTCTGTGATTGATGAGTTATTTTCAGGGATCTGAAAACTATAAGTCAAGAATTTATTTTATTTTTGTGGTTAATCAGCTTTATCAGCCAAAAAGATGCTTTTCTTTTTTTCAGCTTGTCTGCATTGTGGCTTTTGCACATATAATCTTCTATTTAGTTGCTTTCAAAGCACCTTATTACAATAATAAATTTGTATTTTTAATTTATTGTGGTATAAGAAATACTGGTTCAAATTGGTAAAGCCATCTATGCTAAAATGAAAGTTATTTTTCTGTCATTTTTTTTTTTTTTAAATAAATATCTATCATTAAATTAGGTGGGGCAGAATTTTTTTTTTTTTCAATCTGTCTGGAATTTGGTTTGTATACAAAAAATAGTTTGGCTAGCAGAAAATAGATGCTAGTTTTTTGTTTTCTATTGTTAAGTAGTTATTGGTATATAAAATTGTGTCCATTCTTTTAAAGCATGATGTTATAACCTTCCTGAACTGACAAATAGGCTTGATTATTTTTTTAATAACATTGAACCGTTTACAAATTTCTATTACAGTATCGAGTATATTAGAGATAATATACTTAGGTATATGAACTTGTCATTGAATTGTGAAATTCATTGGTGTCCTATCGTGAACTATTTATTAAAAATATGCATGTTTTTAGACTTCATAATCTAAATTGTTTGTAATAGAAAAGTACATTAGAAATTTAGTGCCTATGAAATCTTTAGTCATGTAGTTTATAGTTTCAGTTGTCAGTCTGATGTTTTTATACTTTTTCACAAGGTTAGTTTCTTTTCTTCTCTTTAATGTTTTGAGAGTACAACAGTAATTATCTTTGGGTTCCAAGGAAATCCTGAAAAAGATTTTTTTAAGAGAAAACAAAAAAAATATTTAGTTCGATTCTGTTTATAATAGAAAACAGAAAAATTATGAAAATAAGGTTAAAGCAAATAATTTGTTTCTCGTCTCTCGCTTTATACATGCTTGGTCTAGATTTAGTTTTGAAACAGTTACCTTTTTATTTAAGTTTTACTCACCTTAGAGATTTTAGTACATTAATGTACTAACAAAATCAGTAACCAATCTGAAGAGCATTTTATTCAGCTAAAGTCATCCTTCTATTAATTTGATATTTTATCAAAAATAAGCCTAGGAGCTGCTCAAAATTATGAATGTGCTTTACATTTTCTCTGCCATATGTTTGTTAGTATATTTGTAAAATTTGCAATACTCTAAAATACTTAAAAACAAACATATATATATATATATATATATATATATATATATATATATATATGGTTCTTAAAAGTATGTTAATAATATAAAGATACAGGTATACACTGAATTTCAAATTATTAACGAGGTGATATTGTTTTCATTTTCTCCAAAAACTACCTGACAAAATTTAATGAAATTTTCACAGTATAATGGGAATAGGTATATGCGTAGGTTGTATAAAAACTATTGTACTGCACAACAGGAAACAAATGGTGGTCATTTGCAATATTAACACAACCAGGAAGTCTTCCAGGCTATCAATGAGTGTCATTATAATTGTTTAATAATGGGTTGCAAATGTGACTTGGCCCCTTCTGAGAAAGATATTATAACCTGAACTTTCCAAGGCAAATCTTATGCTTATATTGCCTTCCTCAAAAAGAACCTGGAATCTTGACTAAAAACAAGAATTACCTTCAGGAGAATCATCATATTTATGCTAGACTCCTTTGCATTCAGCACATAAAAATTAGGCTTCTGTGGACCTCAGAAGATAAACTGTCCGACCAATTCTGCAGACTTAAACCCAATCGAAATTTTATGGAGCATTCTGACACAGCCTGTTATGAGAATAGACGCCAGTTTAGAAGCAAGGATGACTTATGGCAGGAAATAGTAAACGTATCGTGAAATTACATCAGAGGAAATTTAGAAATTGACCTGTTTGATGAATCAGAGCCTTTTCCAAGTCATTTAAAAAAGGATCATATATCTCATATTAACCAACTCCACTATCATTTTTGAAACTGTTAACTTTTTTATTTCAAATTAATTTCATCTTAGTTACTGTATGTATCCCTAAAAATCTAAAAACGAAGCAATTAAAGTGTTATTTTGTTTTTTACAGGGGTTTTATTACACCTCACTAATAATTTGACTTGCTTATAAAAGTAAAGTCGTCGGGGCGGCCTAATGTCGCAGCGAGGGAGTCTATCCCCTTTTCACTAGTGCTAGACCAAGGAGATTATTTTTTGCATCTGAGGTGGAGCCCCACACCTACCATCAGCTCCTTACTTTACCGCACAGATCCCTGTGCTACTCATAACGCTGAGTTGGCGAGGACCGGTGTCGAACTAGGAACATTGTGGTTTCTAGCCGAACGCTCTACCGACTGAGCTAACCCGATTTAAGTAAATTACGTAAATCACTGTAACTACTGTTAACTTTTTTTTTTTTTTTTTTTTAGAATTTTACAATTTTTATGGAGTAGCTGTTTATACATGTTGTCATCATTCTCTGATAATTTTGTTAAATTCAGAGTAGTTTTTGGACAAGATGGAAAAGTGTCACCTTGTTAATAATTTGAAAGGCAGTGTATTGAGAGCAGTAAGTAATAACTTTGCTCAAAATGTACTCTACAAGTTCAAACTATGCCACAACTAAGATACAACAACAGTAAAGATATACACAAAATATGAAGTAAATATGTTTATTATTGAAGGAGTTATGTAACACTATCAGAAAAACACTCAAAGAAAATAAAAGTTGATATAAATCCTTATAAATTGGATGAATATTTGAATATAATTTATTTTCCATCTTCATTTGAGACACTTACTTGATCAATACTTTTGTTGACATGAAACATTGCATAGTCGAGTCTTAAACTTAGAGCACATTAAAAAAGATTAATTGATGAAATGTTTGGTTTTTCATACAAATACTTACTGCCCTCATTCTATATAGATTCTTAAAAGTATGTTTTCAGTAGTATGAAAAATACAGATATATAGTTCTGAGAAATATATGTGATCTATAGAATAAAGATACATTTGTTATAATAACAAAAAATACAAGAAGAAAGATAATCAACAAGGTAGTAAATAAAAATGTACAGTTCTATATTACAGTTTAATACTATGTTTTTAATTTTGTTTGTTTTTTGGGGGAGTTTTTTTTATTTTTTTTTTTATGATTTTTATAATTTGCTATTTTGAATTACTCTTTTTCTAGGAAACTAGTTTGAATGTTCATCCAGAATGGGAAGAGCGTATTGTAAACTACCTTGCCCACAAAACTCATCCTGTAAAGACCATGGAGCTGGCACGCCTCGTGAATGTTCGCTCACGCAAAGAAGTGAATCCCACTTTGTACAGCATGGACAGACGAGGTCTTATCAGGAAACATGGAATGCAACCTCCGACATGGGTAATTGCAGACCCACCCCAATCTCACGGCGGATACAACCAAAATGAGACACACTATTCAAGTAGCCCAGGAATTTACCAGCATAGTCCGGTTTCGAGAACTCCTCAGAACTTTTATCCCAATAATCGAGAGAGTTATCGAGGACACAAAGCTCCAAATAGTAATTACCCGCGCTCCAAACGGACTTCATACAGGAATGACTGGCATAACTTTTGCTCCCCTCCATCTCACATGTACCCAGAGGGCAAAAATGAATCTTTGATCTATAGTCACAGTAACAAAGATAATGAGATGTTATCAATGGGAAACGCTAGTTCTCCAAACAGATTGCGGTCTGAAAGTTGTAGCCCAGATGAATGTGAAGCGCTGGAAACAGCCATTGCAAATTATCCACATAGTGGTGGGTATGGCCAGGGTTACTCAGGACATTTCCCTGTAACCCCAGAACCAAAGCAAACTGGCAAGAGAAGGAGAAATTGTGATAACTTTGGTTTACAACAACATCCATCAAATGGTACGATGCCGATGAAAAACAGTGAGAAGATCCAACAGAAAAAATTGGAATTTCAGGATGAAAGATATTATGATGCAAGCTACCCATCCTATTCTGGAAATTTTACTATGAACTATGCAAATCATTTTGATATGCCTGTCTATCATCCGATAGACCGGGAGGACCCGAAGGATACTCCACCTCCGTCACGTGTGTCAATGGACTTGATAAAAAAGGATTCCAAGGACATCTCGTCACATGAACGAATCTCTCCCAAGAGGAATTCAAACAGTAAGGGTTGTAATTCTGACGCTCATGACCCACAGGCAAGAGTTATTTCCTTCCTGGATAAAACTATGAATGGCTCTGCGAAGTCACGAGAAATCGCCAAGCATACAAGTCTTTCTCTGGAAGATACCCAGAAGATATTGCATAGTTTGTGTAAGAAGAAAATAGTCGCAACAATTGGTGAAGATATCTACATAATGGCTAAAAATGCAGCCAGTTATGAGACTGAGATTCCAGCAGGAAAAAACTCCTCATCAAACATGAATTCAAACATGGCACGCCAGTTCTCCAGTGGAAATCGGCAGCCCCCTGCGCCCCCACATGTACTATTGGCGGATAATGGCATCAATTCCGGCAGCATGAAAAACGTTTATTTCCAGGGTAATAATGCTCCCAAACAATCTGGGTCCAACTCGAGTGAATCAAAATCAGCACAGAGCCAGGTGGGCAGAAGCCCTCATCTACCCCCTTCCCCTCATGAACTATTAGCAAAGGACCCAATTTTCAAGGGAGACATTACTGCACCCAATACAAACGCTTCAAAGGACTACAACCAGTCGTCATCATCTTCGTCAGCATCCTTGTCGTCCTCAACGTCAAAGAACTCAAGGTGGAATAGCAACACTGCAGCGACAGAGAGTTCCAGAGCTCCAAACACGACCTCTGCTTCAACATCGTCAACTACATCATTTGCTCCCACTCCTAGTAAGTCTGCCTCTAATTCAAAACAGACTGCTCCTAGTCCCAAGCAACCATCTCCAAGTCCTAAGCAGAACACCCCTAAGAGTTCCAAGAGTTCCAAAAGTTCCAAGCAGAGAGCCACAAGCCCCAAACAAAACAGCACTCCTAGCTCCCAGGCGTCCTCTCAGTCAAACTCCAATACTACTACAACTGCCACCTCAAGCAGCAGCAAAAATAATAAAAATAACAACAATAACAACACCTCAGTAGAGAATTTGCAAGATGCCCTCAAAAATGTGTCTATCTCGTCCCCGACTGAGACTACTGAGAGCAAAACGCCCACATTGGCCGAGATCAAGGCGGCAGCAGTGGCGCAGGCGTTGGCCGACAAAGCGGCTGAGAAAGGAGCTGACAAGTCTGGTACTGATTCATTGGCACCAAATCTACAGATCACCTCAGAAAGTTTCGCCGCTCTCAACAAAAATCCAGTTAGCGCACTGATGGAATATGCTCAACAGCGACACTTACCCGTTGAATTTAAGCTTTTGTCACACAGAGGACCTTCTCATCGACCGTTGTAAGTACTCATTTTATTTTTCTCTTCAAGTTATATTTTTTATTCATTTTTTATTAAAACATCCCAAAATGATATTGTTGCATATAGACTAGAACTTTAAATTTAAAAACTCACTTAAGTGGATAAATTAAAGTTTTTATGATGATAAAAATAGTCCTTGAAACCAGAAGTATGGAGCATCCAGTGAGAATCAAACTCACTAACAGTAATCTGCTAGCCTAGTTTGCTAACCATTTACACTATGTAATGTGTTCTTACATTTTTAAACTAAAGTTATTGTTTACTAAGTTATGCTTAGACTGACTACTAATAGATTTTTGGTTGCTTACAGTATTTGCTGTCACTAAGTGATCACCCATCTAAGCACTAAATAGGCTCATTGCTTCTTAACTTTAGTGATCTTTCAGCATTACTTGATTGTAAATCATAGTCTTTGAAATTTCATCCCCAAATTTGTCTGTCTTATATATGGAAGGTTATTTGAAATTTTAAAGGTTGACATTGATAGAAAGAGAATGCACAAGTCCCTCCAATCTTAGAGTATAAAGAGGTTGATATTTGATATTAATTCTGATTGACAGGTGTAAACTTGTTAAGTGTCAATATAAAGATCTTATGAAAAACTTTCCAAGAATAAACAAAGGATTATAAAAAGGTGATTTATATTTTGACTCCTGAAGATTTGATAAGGGTAGTAAAAAAAATATCTTTAAGCCAAAGAAGTGTATCATCTTACACCTGAATAAGACCTTTTAGTTTGGAACATAATGTTTCAAATATCACAAAATGTAAAATTGCTAATATTAGTTTTTCTTTAACTCCCAGGAGCTGTTGTTCACTATGGACATTTTATACTGGATATTTTAGCAACGTCAGAAATTTAAATCCAATTTGGAATTTAGTTTCTTACTTGTTATGAATATCTGGATATAGCATATTCATTCTGTTTTAGAGACTTAATTATAAGTTAGCAGCATGAATTATGCTGTTTTATAAGTTATTCTGACCAAGCTACAACATAAAGTTTTTGAATTTGAAAGGATATTACACACACTATTTGTAAGAATATCCATATCAGTTTTTTTTTTTTATTAAAAAAAACCCAACAATTTCTGTTGGTTTCTAAAAGTGATTAAATTTTAAAACATTAGTTTTTAATTTTCTTTGTGTATTTTGTAGGAAGTATCTAGCCTAGATAGTTAATAACTTAATTGATGAAACACTAAAATTCTTATGAAATTTTAAAGTCAAAATCTTTTAGTTAAGGTTGATATAACTTTTTATGGATATTTTTTTCTAAATGGTTACTTTGAAAATTAAATGGTTACTTCAAACATTTTTTATGGATTTTTAAATCTTCATTATCAGTATGATAACTTATAAAAATTTTGTTGCATATTCATCTTTCATGAAACAGCATTTAACTTGTTATATACCAGTCTTAGTTTTGAACACAAAATTGAACTGTTTAATGTTGGTGACATTATAGTGCTTTTCCCATTGTTGTTCTTAGCCAGATTATGGTATAATGATTAGCAAGCTAGTCTAGCAGTCTAGTATGAGTGATCTTGATTCTTACTTGGTGCCCCACACTTCTGACCTTGTGCCACAACTAAGCTAACCTTAGTAATTACAGGACATTTGTAGACAATGGAAGTTCCAGATATTTTTTTATGTATCATGGTGATAAGTTATTACCTTTCCACTTGTCTATAGTGCTAAGTAGTTCAGTTTTACTTCAAATAACACCAAGAAAAATGAAAAGTTAACAGTTAAATATTCCTGATGCTTTTGTGTGTATATAAATGAAACAGTCAAATATCAATGTACTTATTTTATTTTATATTTAAAATAATAATAATAATAAATAGAATACATGTGTACATGAACAAACTCCTGGCCAAAACACGTGTTAGTAACTCATATTAAATCTATTTTATCCATTCAACATTTTCTTTCCTTTATTTATTTTCCCTTTCAGCATATATATAGTTTATCTGCAGAGTGGCCTGTTGTTGGTATCAGCCAAATAGTGAAGGAGTCTATCCACTTTTCGTTAGCACTAGACCAGGGAGATTGTTTTTTGCTGAGGTGGGGTGCCACACATACCGTCCAGATACTTTACACAGATCAGATGACCCAAGGCGTGCTACTCATGCGCTGAGTTGGCTGAGAACAGTATTGAACCTGGAACCTTGCAATTCCTAGGTGAATGCTCTACTGAATGAGCTTAACCATCCCCATATATATATATATATATATATATAGAGGCTGGTTTAACACAGTTGGTGGAGCATAGGAACCACAAGGTTCCAAGTTCGATACTGGTCCTCGCCAACTCAGTACGAGTAGCACAGCTCAGGGACAAAAACGATCTCCCTAGTCTAGTGCTAGTGAAAAGAGGATAGACTCCCTTGCTATCTAACTGATACTGACAATAGGCCATTCCACTGACTAAAGAAATATATTGATATTAATAATATAGTTTGCTATATTTATAAATAAAGAGTGCTCAATATTGGTGATAAAGCATATATATATCTAAGTTAGGATAGCGTAGACATAATCAACGGCGCTTGGTAACTGTTAGTTTCTTGCATATGCGATCATCAAAGTTATTGAACAAAATTATAGGGAAATTAATTGGCACAGTTAAAAACTGAAAAATTCTATGAATTACCTCCTTTATTTATTTAAAATTTTAATTCATAACATATTAACTATTATGTAGAGGTAAATGGCATTGAAACATGATTCCCCTTCTGAAATGGGTTAACAGGATAATGTAGTTATAAATACTGATGAAATTGTTTCAGCTGCATGAATTTCATAACAGATAAATAAAATTGCTCTATTTTTTTCTATTCCTAGCATTATTTGAAATAAGAATGACAATGAGAGAAATAAATGTTTATTTTTGTAGTGATACTTACTTAAACAGTCACCAAATGTCTACTTTATATCTGCCATAGAGTGTGGTCTCTCTTTAATATACTCTTAAGTTTATTTATATATATATATATATATATATATATATATATATATATATATATATATGTGCTAATAAAACAGCAGTTCATCATCATAGGCATGTTGCTGCTGCTGCCACTGCTTTCAGTACCAGCCATGGCAAACAGCTGAATAAACAAAACTGTATTAATGTCAATACTTCATCATCATGTTATATCATAATCTTTGAGATATAAGGTATAATTATTTACCTCGTGTGTTCCAGTAAATCTGGTTGGGAGATTTCTGTTATAGGAGCAAGGTAACCTTATGTTGCTCAAGACTAAATACCTTTTATAACCTTTGAGGGTTAAACGAATATTCACTAAATGTAGAAAACAGTTGCCTATCTTTTCTTTTTACTACTCATTTATGAAAAGAATTCTCTGAAATATCAAACATAGTGCCTGAGACCTGTGTTTTAGTACATGCAAACTAGATTTATTTAGAGAGGATATGCTGTACGAGCACATTTAGATTGATTTTAAATAGTTACAACATTGTCAGTACTATGATAAATAGGAATTTGGTAAAGTTATTCATTAACAAGTTGTGACTTTAATTTTATGTAAATGCTTACAGTGTACTTTGTTTTGTTTTTTTAAAATTAAATATATAGACAATGGATTTTAAGCCTCTTGCAAAGACAGCTACTATTCATTGTTGCATTTTATATTATGGCAGTTTAAATCTTAGTGCATATTTAAACTGTTTATATATCCAAATAAATTTACTTTGGAATGTTTTCATTAATAATATTCTACACCTTTTGGACTTGTGCAGTTCTACTAGATAATTTTGTATTTTACAATTTATCTTTTTTAAATGGTAAAGATAAAAATGAGAATTTCTCTGAATAAAATATTTAACTTTTAGGTGAGAATGTTCGCATATAAACTAAAAACATGGATATATTTTTTATTTCATTGATGATAGAATTGTATATTTTTATCACAAAATATTCTATTTCACCTTGTAAAAGAAAATAGTGCAAATACTGGTTTCTATTTCATAAAATAGAATTTTTTAAAAAGATAGTAGAAGAAGAAAAACTGTTTGGTATTTGATTATCTAATTAAATTTTCAGACCATTTCATTAAAATCAGTATATCATGTATATCAGTTATACATTCGATAAAAATTCTGGTCAATTTTTCTAACTTTTCTCAACATTGAAATATTCATTTTAAAATAAAATTATTAATCTAAATGTACATTTTATTTTTTAAAAAAAAAAAAAAAAGGAAATTTTTTTTCTTCTAGTATAATTGACAAATATAAATGTATTTTATAAACTAATTTATTGAAAACTATCTCTGTTAAGATATCTTTCAATGTCATCATTAGCTATTTTAATAAATTTACTTCTAGATTTTAAAAAGAGAAACTGATGCAATAGACTCTAAAGGACAAAAATATGTTTTCCTCTATTAATAATGCAATAAAGAAAATTCATTTTTATTTTTTGCTTTGAATTAAAGTAATTTTTTCTGTTTTCTCAGAGTTTAGATCAAACTAATTACAGAGACATTTTTTTCTTTTTATCTTTATTTTTCATGGTATTGGTTTTAAGATATTTTTTATAGTTTTATTGGCAGTACACTTCAGTCACTACATGCATGAGTTTAAAGGGGGGAGCTATATAAGTAATCCAAGTGTAGATGTAAATTCCATATGGAAACCAGCGCTCAGTAGAAGAATATTTGATTATTACATTAAAAACTTTACCTTATTACTTAAAAAAAAAAATTAGTATACATGTTTTGTAGCATGTATTATAATTTTTGTTTGTTTTTGTTTTGATCTGTTTTGGCCTCATGTATGACCAAAAATTTACTTGCAAATACAGTTTAATCACATCAGATTTAAAAGCAATAAACTGTGGTTAAAATTGGAGTTTGAAAATGTACTGTGATACTCAGTGATGACTGGATACAGAGGAAAACTAAAAAACATCTAAATGTAAATAAATAACAACAAAGATAAGGATACTAATCTAAACAATTAGTCCCTCTTTAAATTACATCTAGAAAATTTGCATTCTCTGAAATATAAATATGATAGAATTGATTTTGCTGGTTATATTTTATAGTATTCTTTTATTAAAACAATGCATTTTGGCTTACATTAAACCAAGGTTGATCTATACAGATCCTGTTAAAAGCAATATAGTCAAAATCAGAAGATGGCTGTTTCATGATTTAAATGTAAATCAATAAACTTATTAAAATTACCTATATTAGTCTTTAGGATTAGCTGTAGGTATGAATGTATATAATGTAAAATTAACCCCAAAATATTTCTTGTGATGTATTTTAATACTTTCAATATGAAAACCCCCTGACACCTATGACAATATTATCTAATTCTATCCAGAAACAATTATATAATAAACTATTTTAAATATTGTAAAAAGATAAGTATTTATTTTTTAAATGTATTGTGATATCATTGATTTATAAAAGTCATAAACTTCCTGCTAATTAGAAAGTTTCCTTGTTCTTAGAAAATGTTTCATTCTTTTCTTTTTTCTAATGTATGTTTTATTGGATTTTTGATTCTTCCTTCAGGTTCAAATTTGCCGTGATTCTTGGTAAACGCCAGTTCCCCAGTATGGAGTGCAACAGTAAGAAGGATGGTAAGAAAGAGGCAGCCGATCTGACATTGCGCATTCTCATTGCTGAAGGACAGTATCAACTGGAGAACACCGTCTCAGTAAGTACTAGATATATTTACTGCTTTTTATTATAGATAAAAGTCAATGTTTTAGATGTATCAAACTATTGTAAAATAGCTAGTTTACACAATGAGAAGCCAAAATATCACCACAAAGTCCACTATCATTCTTAGATGTTTATGGTTAGTGTTTGGAGTAGAATTTGTTCAGTACATTGTAACCTTCTTTAAAATGAAAAAAATATATAGAGACCAGCTTCAAGTTAATAATTGAAAACTCAAAAATTACTCAGTTTGGTGAATAGGAAAAAAATGTCATTTTGCCACATGTTAGATAAATGAAATTGTATGAAGTTGAAGATGGAGACTTTATTGCTTCATCATAAATTAATTTTTTTTTTTTAAATTCCCTCTTTTGGAATAAAATATGTCCATGCATCTACATTATTAGTTCATAACAAGCAAGAATTTCTTCAGTCAGGATAAAACTGAAAAAATTTGAATTTATTAGATCTTAGAAGAATTTCATTGAAAGAGGATTGATTGAAACTAATAGGGATATTTTAATTGAATTAGTATTTTTACTAGGAAATTAAAAACTAAAATATATATATATATATATATATATATATATATATATATATTCAAATTAATTAAGAAATTTCAAGTTGATAACTTATGAATAATAAAATGAGCATACTGACATCAACTTCTCTATCTATCTATCTATCTATCTATCTATCTATCATATATATATATATATATATATATATATATATATATATATATATATATATATAAAATGTAGTTTGTTATATTTACAAATAATGAGTGCTCAATGTCAGTGTTTGAGCATATATAACTATATGGTAGCATAGACACAGTCACCAAGAAGTGTTGACCCTTTGTCTATGCTATTCTAACTTATATATGATGTATGTGTTTTGGAGACAATTATATATACATAGAAATTTTCAAAAATATGTATCTGATAGATTTAATTTTTTTATTTATTTAAAGTGTCTTGATTTCATTAATAAATTTAAATAGATAAATGATCGTTAATTGATAACCAATGGCCATCTCCAAAAGAGTAACATAGAAAATATTTGTAAATCTTCAAAATTGTTTCCTGGTTTGTAAAAATGTTGATTAATTTTATCTTTGTAGGCATTGAAAACAATTCCACCTGCTGAAATGACACATTTCGACAAAATGGCTGCCTTGAGTCACCAGGCATTTAACAACATTGCCTTGCAAATCCCTGAGAACCTTGCTGGGAGAAAGGTCATCGCTGCTTTGGTGATGAAGCGATCACCAACGGATACGGGAATTGTTATCAGTGTTGGAACTGGTAAATATATAATTTTTACTCATCCAAAAGAAATACTTTCTGTATATTTTTTCTTTATCCTCAAATCCTTTATATTACATTCATTTTTAATTTAATTCTTACCATATCTTCTTGCTTTTTGTCCAGGTTACATGACTTTTATAACTTTACTGCTGCTTTACTTTTTACCTACATCCAAAGATTCCTCAATTGAATCCAAAGATTGTGGAAATCTTTGTCCAAGATTCAAGAAAATAATCACTCTTGAATTACATTCTTCTGTTCTGAAACCTTCAGTTCTATTTTTTTTATCCCAATTTCTGTTCTGAAACCTTCAGTTCTATTTTTTTTTTTATCCCAATTTCTGTTCTGAAACCTTCAGTTCTATTTTTTATCCCAATTTCTATTCTGAAACATTCAGATCTGTTTTTTTTTTTTTTTATCCCAATTTCTGTTCTGAAACATTCAGTTCTGTTTTTTTTGTTGTTTTTTTATCCCAATTTCTGTTCTGAAACATTCAGTTCTGTTTTTTTTTTTTGTTTTTTTTATCCCAATTTCTGTTCTGAAACATTCAGTTCTGTTTTTTTGTTTTTTTTATCCCAATTTCTATTCTAAAACATTCAGTTCTGTTTTTTTTGTTTTTTTTATCCCAATTTCTATTCTAAAACCTTTATTTCTGTTTTTTATCCCAATTTCTGTTCTAAAACTTTCCTTTCTGTTTTTTATCCCAATTTCTGTTCTAAAACTTTCCTTTCTGTTTTATCCCAATTCTTCCGAGTCTTTGTTCAAACCTTAGAACCATTAAATCTTATCTAATGTTGTGTTTCAATTTTTAGGTAACCGCTGTTTAACCGGTGATCATTTGAGTTTGGAAGGCAACAGTGTCAATGACTCTCATGCTGAAATAATCACACGCCGAGGTTTTCTGAGGTAAGAATCTGCTATATTTGTAAATGATTGGATTTTGGTAAGAAAAGAACTTTTGGTTATAAAAGAATTGTCAGTTACTGATCAAATGTAGTATTGTTTTTGGATCAGTATTTCTAAAATAGCATAATTGTAACTGATGGTTATATTTGATAATCAATTCTATACAGACATTCTAAAATTACTATCTTATGAAAGAATTTGAGTACCTTTATACATTTGTTTGTATTTTTGGTAACATTTATAAGTTTCTTATCAAAAGCAAACAGAATAAATAAGATATCATGTACTAAAATTAAAAATTTTCAAACATACTTGTTATAAGCATGTTTTATAGCAGCTGTTTTGCATCCATGATATATGTAGTTAAAATTAGTTTATTGTATGTTCTAGTTATTTTTTAATTCATTGTTGTAATTTTTAACAAGGTTTTAAATGATTAAATTTCATGCGTAATCATATATTAAATTTAGCACTTTGCTTTATTTAGACAAACTTTTCTGATTTGTGTTTAAATTTTAATCCAATTAAAAAAAAAAAGTTCCACTATTCCTGTAAATTTTACTAAATTCCCAATCTTTTTTATGTAACATAGATAATTATTCTAGAACTTTTTGGACCATTACTTTTATCTTTATTCATCATTGATGATATTTCTTACCATTAACAAAAAATAACATGAAAATATTAAGAGTTACTGATCTTCATTTTAGTTAGGACTAAATGTAATAAACCTTTCATCTTTCATAGTTATGTAGTCTATATAAATTCAAATTCATTAAATACTGAAACAAACTCTACATGTTACTTAAACTCTCAACAGTATCTTTAGAATATCTTATTTAATAAATCAGGTAGAATATTTTCAAAATTTATAAAATTATTTACATTAATTGATATATTATATCTGTAAAATAATTTTTGGTTATACTGAACAAGTTTTTATTTGTTTTTAATGACTTCCCCAAAATAGATCATTTTTGTTAAGTTTTTAAGTCATGTTACAAACCACTGTTCACTTGTATTCAAATAGTATACAATATAATTCATATTTATCTTGAATGATATTCTAATATGATACAATTCAGTTACATTAGACAAAAGTTCTAAACTTGCTCGAAGGCTGTAGTTATTAAATATCTAATCCCCAAACCTTAAAGGGTGAAAGAATTAACTTTTTTAGAAAAATGTTGTGCATTGTTTTATTCAAACTTTTAAAAGGATTTTCAAAAGTTCTGGTCAAAGTAGTTTTGCTGAGATACTTGAATTTAAAGAATAAAATAAAATAAAAAAAATGTTCTTTTCTATATTTAACTATAAAAATGTATTCTATCTTTTGTATTTCTCTAAAATAAATGTTTGATTTTTTTCTTAATTCTTTTGTCACTTTGTAAAACTCGGACTTTTATTTCTCTTATAGATATCTGTACAAACATTTACTGGAGTATGATCCCGAAAAACCCCATGACCTATTTGAGAAAGGTGAACGTAGTCTTTGCCGGATAAAAACCAACATTACATTCCATCTGTATATATCAACTGCTCCTTGTGGTGATGGAGCACTTTTTTCACCCAGGTAAGTACTACACTTTAACATCCAAAAAGTAAGTTACAAACAATTACTAATCCATGTTTATACTATATAAATAAAACATTGTGCATATGTTACTTTTCCACTTAGTTACCCTTGAAATTGATGTTCATTGCCGCACAAGTGGATAAATACCTTCCTTGAAGAATGTGGCATGAAAGTTTTTCTTCGGTCAATTTGGATCTGATGAGGTGAATGATTTTATGGACCACTGACATTAAAAGATAAAGATTCATAGCCATATCACAAAGTTTGCACCGTCTATCATCAAAGCTTCAATTCTATAGTTTATAATGTTACACACACTCAAGTTTTGATTCTAGATGATAGTGCAGACTATTATATGTGTAACTTGATCTTCCAAAGTCTCTAATCCATAAATCATCCACAAGCAGTTTAAAATTCAGAAAGTATTGTCTCATTTGGTCCCAAAGCAATTGACTAAAGAGTAGGGTATATATTAAATCCTGCACCAATCATATAATTGGATCGATCTCTGTCGACCAAGAGAAAAAATAGCATAGTAGTGCTAGTAGCATATGCAAAAAATTCATTTGTATAGTAATAAATGTAAGATAATGTTTGTACCATACTATTTCATTTTACCAATCCAAATCTTTCTACCATATTCCTTACATATTTAATGAATAAAGTGAGTTTAGAAACATTTTTTTTATCTGTATCATTTGAATATCTTGTATATAAGGAAGCATGTAGCTGCTATTTAACAACTCAGACATTCTGATCACCTGTTGATATTTTACACCAATTGTA
Source organism: Doryteuthis pealeii (assembly GCA_023376005.1). Taxonomy (NCBI): domain Eukaryota; kingdom Metazoa; phylum Mollusca; class Cephalopoda; order Myopsida; family Loliginidae; genus Doryteuthis; species Doryteuthis pealeii. The sequence continues at coordinate 8,425,071 of CM042141.1, read as the reverse complement.
TATAAGAATTTTAAAACAGGGAATCACTTTTCAACTACTTTGTAGGTAAGCTTATTACTCATGGAAGGAGATTTATTTAGTTATATTTGTCAATATTCTCATGTATTAAACAAGAAAATCATTCAAAATTTTAAAGGTATTATTTACTATTTAACATTAATTTTGTGGGTATTATATGATACCTTAAAGATTTTTGAAGTCATATAAAATGTATGGTTGTTTTTAAAATTCATTAATTCTTCAATGTATTTTATTTTCCAGGGATACCGACTCCAGTAATGTGAAAGTGGATGAGGAAAATAAGCACGTCCATAATCCGACTTTTTCAAGCAGTGTTCAGGGATTGCTGAGAACCAAAGTGGAAGGAGGTAAGAACACTTAAATATAATAACACAACCTTATCAATATGTCATATTTGATGGTATATAAGAACCCTATTTACATTTAACATTTCAGTATTATGGAGTTATGGAGAGTATATTGGTTATTGAAGAAAATGAACTATGAAAACTAAGTTCAAATTGTGGACATGGCTGTTTACATTTCATTTTGTGCTAATGAGCTTGGGAAAAGTATGCATCCATCTTTTCACTATGGGTAAAATGGTAGGGCAGACTGGGCTCTCTACTCTTGTTAAGGCAACCAATCTAAAAGAAGAAAAGACTCTGAATTCAAAATCTAAAGAGTGTTGTTTAGAGAATCTGTAGCACAGCAGTGTACCATTTTTGTTATCAGCTCATTCAAAAAGTGTGGTTGATTCTACACAAGCCTTGAAAAAACTAAAACCCAGTCACCTGTGTAGTTTATTTACTAAGCTTGGTTTAGTTAATGTTCATTATTATTACTAGCAAATATATGCACCCTCCTGGTGCAAGTATTTAAGTTTTAATGTAATAAAATATTGTATTAAATTAGAAAGGCTAATGAAACTAAATAAGAATACAGATAAAAGATTTGAAACAGAGGGAGTATAATAAAAAATGGAACAACTGAAACTTAGTCTTCCATCACTCTTGTCTTTCATTGTTATTTTTTCTAATTTAAGAATTTAGTTATAAGAGGAAGTAAAGAATAAGATGACAGTTATTTTATCTTGTTAATGGATTTCATTTAAGATTCATTGAAGAGATTTTTGCTTATATTCATTAAAATAAAACCAAACAGTTAGAAATCAATAATACTAAGCACATATTTATTAAATTCGATTTTTAATATTAATATGCAAATTAGCCTACCCGTTTACACTGTAAACCGCTATTTTGTTGTATATATAAATATAATTGCATGTTGTCAGTATGTAGACATAGTTAACAGTATTAATAATGTAAGACAATTTTATTAATAATTGAGGTTAAAATAAAAATAAAATCATGGAGAATGTGATGTCAATAACTAAGAGAATTGTGACTTGAGTAGGAATATAGTTTCGGTTACAGACAGAAAAACACACAATCTCCATTATAATAAGATGTAGTTAGCTTAATTACAAGTATTGGTAGTCAATAGCATTTGAGTAAACATTAGTCTCTCAATTTCCCATATCAAATCTAAAAGAAACTTTTTAAGAAAAAAAAAGTGGAGGGGTCTTACTCTTCTATGCCATCAAATATGGTAGTCTTTATATTGTGGTCTTTATATTTTGAATAGAGATTAAACATACTTTATCGTGTATCAAATAATCTTTTTAGTTTCACTATATTAGCATTTAGAAAGTTTATTATCATTGTTATTATCTTAACAGTTTTAAATGTTAATATTCCTAATTGATGTCATTGAAAAATTAGGCACCTAAGCAATTGTTATAATTGAATACAAGGAATAGGAATTTTTATTTCCCAAATACTGAATCAAGGGTTATAAAATTACATTTATAATCTAACTTTGCAACAGTGATTTTAAAAAGTATTTTAAATATAATCAATTATAAATGTTAAATCTAAACTAAAAAAATTGATTTTTTTTTTAATCATTGACAGGCAAGTATTTTTTAAAAATTTCCATACTAATAGATGAGGGATCAAATTTTTGACATTTCTCTTCGCTTGTTTATATTTTGGTTAAAAAAAAACAAAACAAAAAACATTTTTATCATATTTCATTAGTGATCACATGACTGACTTCTTAATGTAAGTCTCATTTATTTTCCATTTGTTCTGTATTGTTTACTGCTTTCACAGCTGTAAACATTAAATGCAATTTTTTTTGTTCAATAAAGAGGTTGACATTATTTTATCAGTCACATTATATATAAAAAAAAAAGATTTGATACATGATCTTCTGGTTTTATCTTTTTTTGTTTTTTATTGTTAAAAAAAACTTACAAAAAAAAGGACTAATAGTTTCACTTTCCTTAATTTTTGCTGGGAGATGTAACCTCTATAAATTATAAAGTCAGGCTGACATGCCTCACCTTATAACTTTTAGCCTTCCAAAAAGAAAGAAAATAATCATTTCAGCTTTTTCTTGTACTGTTAGTGTGTTGCCTTTTAAGCACTGTATTCATCAATTCAAGAACGTTTTTTAGTTAATGTCATAGCAAGAACAAAATTATATATGTATATGAGAAAGATATTTTGCAGCGTATATTTTTCACATTGAGATGCTTCTCTTTTAACAACATTCTGGAAAAGCCAATTTCTAAGTCTTTTAGCATGCCAAAAAAGTCTGTAGATACTGTGACCCTCATAAATATGAGCTGAAGATCTGTACACTTGACTTATTCAAAACCCCTTGGTATTTCTCTTATTTGAAGAAGTATTGTATCATGCTTTCACTTCCACTTACCATTTGGCCTTTATACTAGTAAATAACTGACTGTAGTTTTCCATCTCTTGGGTCAACATGTAATAATACTTTCTCACTAACAGGCATGGCACAAAGTTATATTTAAGGAACATCCAATGAAATGCCAAACACTATGAATGATGTGTAGGAACAGTTCAGATAATTTTATTAGTTACATTTTGAGGGAAATATTCTTTCTTGATTTGTAAAAGTTTAGTATTGAAAATAAATTTAAAGCCAACTTTTTATTGCTCTTATACATTTTCAATATCAACTATGAGAAAGAATTTCAGATACAAAAATTAAATATAAATAACCTACAATATGTTAGCTTAGAAATAATTTTATAGTTAATTTTGGCAATTGTTCTGTTATATTGAAGAAATTATTAGTTTAGATCAGTCATGTGCAAATTTCAGTCTGAGGAAAATAACGTTTATTAAACAAGAAACGTTCATTATATGAGAAGTAAATACACAAATGATGTGTTTTGATATGGCTTTTTTAGCCGACAATTTTTGGGAGAATATGTGCTTAATTGAAGTCGTACCTAATTCTAATTAATTAATTATTAATTATTTAACTTTCAAAATTAGGTACGACTTCAATTAAGCACATATTCTCCCAATATATATATATATATATATATATATATATATATAAAAAACAAATTATAATTAGTAGCATACTAATATTATCACTTGTTTTTTCTATAAATTTTCTATCATACTGTTGTATTCATTTCCATTTATTATACACTTTATATATGTGTGTGTATTGTATAATCAAATACCTAAATTACAAACCGATCTTATTACTTTTATGTACATTTTTATTATGTATTTTTATATTAATGTTACCTTTCAATTTAAAAAGTGACAAATTAAATTATTTAATTGTCACAGTTAAATATGCACCTGTAATTTAAAGAAAATAGTTTTAATAGAATTTTGATTTTTCTTGATGTATTATGGCAGCAGTATGTGTTAATCACATTTATATCAGTGGTATTATTCAATGATTTATAGAAAAGGTTTTTTTGCAAAGAGAAAAAGATCAACCTTTTTCTTTTTCTAAGGAAGATTCTTATGCATAAGGTCTTCTGTAGTTAAAATGGTTGAGGTATCTTCAACATAAAATTTGCCTTAAATTTTTTTAGTAGTGTGGCCCACCTGATAAGCCATGTCACATATAGTCCTCTTCTCAAAAAAGGTTGCCCATACTTGGTTTAAATGTATTTTATCTAAAGCTGCTATAAGTAAAATATCCTAAAATTGGAATCTAAATGTAAATTATAAAACATTAATTTACATTTTATTTGAATTTTTGATAAAATATTCAATCTGAAAATCATAAAAGTTATGACATACCTTTTCATTTCCTCACCACAACACACTTTGTAGCAGTAATAATTTTGTTAGATCTCAACTTCTCCAAAGTACTTCTAGTGATAGCTGCTTTTTTATGTAATAGTATATATATACAAATTATTACAAAGTTATCATTAGCCATCTTTTTTTTTTTTTTTTTTTTTTTTTTTTTTTACTTTTACTGCTGTGAAAGGATATTCATGATGTGGAAATGATATTCAGATGTCCTGTGGTATACAAATATTGCTCTACTCATAGGAAGAGACTCCCACTGTGCCAATAAAACATATCCCACACCATTACCCTTCATTTATATTACTGATAACCAGTTGGGTGATGCTCAACCTGTGTACCTCTTTTGCTACATGCCAATTTTTCTCTCTGCAAGAAACTTTGAAGCTCAAATTAATCTTCATTTGTACTTCTTCAATAAAGATATGTCACTTCTAATTTATATTGCTTTCTGTGGAGATGCTGACAAAAGTTGTTATTAGGTAACCCCAATCAACTCCAGTTAAGTATACCCCAAGCATGGTTAGCTCAACTAAATATCTAAACACAGTAAATCCTGAAAATTGATTCTGTCATATATTGTTCTCTTATTAATCTACTCTGTTCAAGCCTCATTCTGGATTATGTTCTCTCTATTATATATTCTTACTGCCACAACAATGTCAGCCTGGTGTAAATTTAATTGAGCTTATCAAAAGAAGATTATCACTTATCATACTTTACAATAAGTTAGATATCACAAGATGCACAATTTTATTTTAACACTAGTATTGTATTCATTTAATGATAATAAGTTATTGGTTTTGCCAGAATGATTGTTTGGTTTTTGTCATTTGGTGGCATTAGGAGTTTTTAATTTTAATTAACTTCATTCAAAAAGGTTGATTTTGATTGTCATACCAGCCTTCAATTCTTTTTTAAATTGTCAAAATTGACTTATTCTAACATTTGAAGGTCAAAGAAAATAAATAACATTTTTGGCATATGCTTCTTTATTTTTCTTTAAAGAAAGGTAAAAATACAACTGAAATATAAAGAATGATTTGTGCAGTTTATGTAGAAGCTATTATAAATGATCAAATTATTTGCAAAGTTTCATGCTGGAGATTTCTCACAAAATGGTACTTGACAAGTGAGATTGAGAGCAATCAATAAAATAAAACTTATTTTCCCCACTTTTACATCAGTCCTTTAAATAATGTGATCTTCCAGTTTTTTTTTTTTTTTGTTTTTAAGAGTTAAAACAAATTGAGAAATGATGTACCAAGTAAATTTATATATGGAATGCCATATATGTTTCATGGCTCTGTCTTTTCCTTCTTGGTTAGGCTGAGAATTTTTCAGAACAAAAAAAGGATAATGATGATGGAATATTCTTATTTTAAGATTGTAATATAAGAGCTATTACTTTAAATTATCTTTTAACAAGTAATATAATTCAAGTGATAATTCAAGCCCAAATCATAATACTCCCCCCCCCCCTGTTGATATCTCAAGCTTTGATGACTATCTTGTCCATTTAATGATCACCATTTGTTTCTTGTTGCACAGAACAATACAGTTTTTATACAGCCTATGCATATATCTATTCCCATTATACTGTGAAAGTTTTGTTAAATTCCAACAGGTAATTTTTGGAGAAAATGAAAAAATGTCACCTTGTTAATAATTTGAAACACAGTGTGTGTGTGTGTGTGTGTGTGTGTGTGTATTCCTTATGCATACAAATATATCTCCCTGAAAAACCAATGTTATAATGGGATAATTTTACCAGCAACCCAAGACTATAGTCCAAATCATTGAACATGTATCAAATCTTTTATTTTACATTTTTTTACTTTAAATTTTCTTATATTTTAATTTTTATAAAGTTTATTTCAATCTGTTCTCTAACATTTCTGTTTTTTTGATAACTGTCTACATTTAAATATGATGACTTAATTGAAGTTATTAGCAAATAATGAAAATCATTACTGCTAATTAATGCATTTTATACTAATATCTTCCATTTCACTGTTTTACCAACTTTTGAGTTAATTTTTTTTCTAATACTAAGGTAAATGTTTGTATAATCAAACATATCTGTTTTCAATGGGCATCATTTTGTAATGATGTATATGTTTATATAGTTATATCAGGTCACATTTGCGAGCTATTTTGTCAATTCTTACCTGGGTCTTAATAGCTCAGGTTAAAAGCGCAGTAATGGTAACCAAAAGCCGAACATTTTAATTTTCTAATGCAGGTATCATTGGGGAATGAGAAAAGTTTTGATAAATGGGCCAAACTTGAGCTTGTTTACCAAATTTTTTTCTAATTCCTCAACGATTCTGTATCAGAAAAATAAGGTCTAAAAAGTTTGGCTTTTGGTTACCCTTACCACACTAGTAACTTGACCCAGGTGAGAATTGACAAAAGGACAAATTTAAAACACAACAAGAATAAATGTTTATTTCAGCTGATATGTTGGCACAAAAGAGTCTGTCACCAAGTAAATCAGGGTACATTCAAGTAGTTGTTACACTTTTGTAGAGAACTGTGTCAAAATAGGGGTTGTTTTTTGTTTTTTTTTTCTTCTTTTCTTTTTCTGTGTGTCCCTTCCAATGTCATTGAGCTAAGAATATATGCAGTTTATTTTATGCGTGAATACTCTAGACCAATTTTAGAAATCCAGCAGATAAGCCTAACAAACCTAGAATATGTATTTATTATATAAGGTTTAACTGGAATTGACGAAATGTTGTGAATTTTTTACCAAGCTCGTGGGAGGAAATTATAAAGAGTTGCAAAAATAATTTCACATCTTTTTTTAAGATCAACATTAGTGACTATCACACTCCTCTTGCTTTTTATGACTAAGTTTTCTATATTAATATCTTCAAGAATCAATAGAAGTTTATATCTGTCATGTAACAAATTCAAAATAACATATACATATTAAGTACATTACAATGAATAGTCTATTTAAACATTTGTTCTCAATAACTATCATATTAAAGGTATATGTAACAGTCCAACTGATCCCCCTTACTTAGCCTTATTTATAAATAAATGTTCGATATTTAAGTTATGTTTATGTTTAGTTAAAAGGAAAACCAGAAATAAAAAAACAACTTTTAAGAATCAAGTGAATAAATACAAATGTTTACTTCTCATTGATTTATTTTTCTATAATTGTTTATTCTAAGTAGGATTTTATCTGAAAAAATTCACAAGATAAAAAAATTGTGTGAAAAGAATAAATAATATGCAGATTACATTTATTCTATTATAGAGTTCTATTTTAAGTTGACAATTCTCTGACCTTATTTATTTATTTTGTAAACCTTTTTACCTGTATGTCAAATTATTCAGATTTTGATATTTCTGTTTTGCTAAATTCTTTCCTAAAACCATTTTTCAAAGTGTTTGATAACTCTCCATTCCATTATTTTCTAAAATTGATGAGTATTTGAAAAATAGAATTTACTCAAGTTTTAGTATACAAAATAAACAAAAAATGGTAAAGTTTAAATATCAAATTCATGTTAATCAATACATATCTCTTATAGATACTATCTTACTTAAATATAATGTTTATTAAATCATCCTTTTGAGATTAAATAAAATGGACTAAAAAAATAAAGTATGTATATATGTGTATGATAGTTTTTCAGTTATTACTGAGATAAAATCTTCAATAAAAATATATAGGTTATATACCAAAGAAATTACCTATTTCTAAAAACATTTGCAAGGACCTTGCTCAGTGGCATTATTTATACACTCATGTTAAATAGAATCATCTAATTAGGTTATAGAATAAATATATTTGCACATATTCTACTGTGGTTACTAGTAGTGAACAATATTGTTAAAATATATTAAGCAAATATAGTTTATAACCATGGTATATGTATTTAATTGTCACAAAATATAACTATATGCAAAGGCAAGACATAAGTAAATAGATACTATTAATTTATTCAAATTTGATATTTAATAAGTTTTACAATTAAAAATTTTACAATAAAAATGCAAAAGAAATAACCGAACAATTATTTCAAAATGTCTTTTATTACAGGAACACAGATTTTTAAATTTTGAAAGTCGATATGTTGTTGGTCAATTTGAATATGATGAAAGAAAAACTAGTTTTAAAAGAAATGATGATAATGCTTTGTCTAAGAAAATTGTATGACTTAATTTGTTTAACTTTCAATTAAAGTGAGCAACTATGAGGGTGGAGATTATGCAAAAAGGAATTTTATCTGAATTACCCACATCCCCATATTCAATATAGCAAAATACTGTTTACAGTTAATTAGTTTCAGGAGCAATTTGGAACATCGGTTGTTCAAAACTTTGAGAGAATAATAGTTCAGTAAAATATATTTTCATGGAAGATAGAGCTCCATGTCATACAGCAAAATGACTTTAGTATAACCGGGGGGGGGGGGTAATGGGTTATATGCCAATGTCTTCTGTTGGGACTTGAACATGTTTGGACCATTTTGGATTTTAAAATAAGGAAAATGTCCAGAAAATCTTCTACTGTGTGTGTGTGTGTTTATATATATATATATATATATATATATATATACTCATTAAAACTTTTCATTAAAAGAAGATTCAATGAGTTTTAAATATCTATTTACTAAATGAAATGTTAAACTTGTATATTAATTTACCAATTTTTATTGTTTATATACTTCCATGAAAACAAAGATGTAACCTAAAAATTATTAGCCTTATGTTATAACAACTGGACTGTATTAATGTATGATCAATATTCTGTTATCTGCTAAAGGCCTTTAATTTCAAATATTTAGAATAACACTTTGCATCACATATGCTCTAATTCTGTAACATTGAACTGTGTCTCCAAGTAAAAATTACTAAGTATATGACATTCATATTTCACCGTGTTATACAAAATAATTATTATAGCTGTGTATGTATGTGTCATATATATACAGGAACACTATAATTTTCTTTTCAACACCTGTTCCAAAACCCTGTTGGATTATCTATTTTACAGAGGTTATGTTATAATAAATCAACAATAAACCTCTGGCTCATTAAATATTCACATCTCTTATATCTTTAAAGCATTAGAAATGTTAGAAACTCAAATTAAACAGATATTTCATATGTTAAATTATTCCATAAATATCTTGTTAGAATTTACATCTAACATATGTTTCATGAAAAGTGAGCAATACTTTCTCCTTCTTCATAGAGTGTATTATTCTTTAGTTTCTTTATGGTTGATGAGAAGAGATGTACACATTATTCTTACATAGCAGTTCAGCTTTAGAAAAGGAGTCCAGAATTAGAATTTTGCAGTTTACTTAAATGTTTACAGTGTGCTTGTAATATTGTTCAGATTAAAAGAAATACAGAGCTCATCAGTTTAAAAAATCTGTTGTCTACTTGTATTTAAGATTAACATATTCAAATCCTGTTATTTACAAATAATTTTTAAGAATGGTCTTAATGTAAGATAGTAAAAATGAAGAAGAAATTTTTTTTTTTAAACTGCCATTCTATGTGCTTCATAAAATTATCAGTATGCATTAACTTTATATTTTAATTTAATAATCACACACAAGCATGCTTGATGTCAACTACACATCAAATCTGTTGATAACTGTGTTTATAGTTCTTACTGCATTTATATAACAAGATCATTATAGCTTTAATAAATAGAATTGACTGGAGGCTAGAATATAAATTAGAAAAGCTGATTTGTTCACAAAAATGTAATATCAATTTAAAGTATAATTATTGTTTATATTATTTCTATTCATATAAGAGCTAAATATGAATAAATTTATAGTAATAAGCCATATGCTTATGTTTAGTGATGTAGCTTGATCAAAATATACAATTATTTTATATTTATTCTTTAAGCTTGTTTGATTATTCTCAAAACAAATAAATCTTTTACATTTAATTTGTTTTAGCACGCACGCTTTTAAGAGGTAAACATGGAAATACAAAAAATAAAATAATAATGAAAAAGAAACAAGCTAAGATAAAAGATCAACTATGAAGAGTGATTAAAAGTAATCTAAAATTAAATAATTCCAAAATATCTTATAAATATTTTTAAAAAAAAAATTCTTACAGCCTTTCACGACAACAGTTTATCAGCTGACAATGAGATTGTCAAATTTTTATAGAACCAATATGGCCGCCTTTTCATTTAAAATGAAAAATGTGCACCTGCTACAATGACATCATTTCCTCCTCCTATACCAAGAGAGATAACTCATTTTCTTATTTACTAAAAGTATCAATGCAAAATTTTGACAGTTTTTTTTTGTTTTGTTTTTTTTTTTTTTTTTCTGGAATTATTTTTTAATTATTTATTTATTTTCAATAAATTTTAATAATTTCTTACAAAATATAATATTTTATTATTTATGCATTGGAATGTATAAAGTTATTACAAATTTTTTTTAATACTTTGATATTCTTATGTAAGTGTAAATGTAAATCTAATGCATTTTGCTTTTCTTTTTCTTTTTTTTTTTAATAGTAATTATTTAATTTTCTATATATCATATTTTATGTAAGAAACAAATTATTATCAATCATTTAATGCTCAATATTAACTGTTCTCCTGGGGAGAGTTGGGTTTTTTTTTGGGGGGGGGGTTAAGTCCTTTATATGTTTAGATTTTTAATATTTTAAAGATTTCAGTGTTTTATTACATGAGTAGATTCATATTGTTAGATGAGTAGGTTTTTTATATCATTTAAAATTAGAATCATTAAAAAAAATGTAAAAATAAAAATTACTTTTTTGGGACACAACTTTATAAAAGGTAGCAAAACAATACATTTTTCTCTTGTGAATCTCAAACTGTTTTAGACAATCCGTGAAACCATTGCCCGTGATAATATTGATTCTTTTATTCAGAAAGTAGTAAAGGATACTAATTAATATTGTTGAAGATTTTGATGTTTAAAAAATGATATTAAGTGTGAATGCAAACCCTACAAAATTATCATTCAGTTGCAAATTGGATTGGAAATTGCTTCATTCTTTAAGAGCATTTTAAGTGTATTGCTTTTATAAAAATTATTTAAAAAAACTTGCTATAATGTTCTGTTTTTGCTGGATTATGGTTTTATATACTCACAAACATAATGAGAATCATAAACACATTATACAGATTGATAAAAGATCTCTTATTTTTAGATTTAAAACCAGGAGCTAAAGTCCCAAAATCAGTTTGTTATTGGCTTCAGCCTTATTCTGGCAACTTTTATGATAACACTGGTGCCAAACTATATCTATTCTTTCACTTCCTTTGGACAAGATTGGTGACATGGAGAAGGAAGAATTACTGCATGGACACCTGCCAATTTTTTATACAACCTTGCCCAGATCTAAACGCCAACCTATCATATTGAAATACTCATGGATACCATATATAAGAAGTCTCCATTTTTGTATACAGCTGTCAATCAAATGTTGCTGTTATGATAAGCTGTTAAGTACTAAGTGATCTTCATTCTTTCCTGTAAATTCTAACTTGGGGGAAAATGAGTATATATCTTATCTTTAAAATAGATAATGGAAAAATATAGTGAAGTCACAATAATGTCATATAAACGGTTTGCTGCTCATTTTGATTGTTTTGTAATGTTGCTTAAGCTGTTTTTGTTGTACTTTCAGGTGAAGGGACCATTCCAATAGATGCTGATTTCACTGAACAAACATGGGATGGAATTCAACGAGGTGAAAGATTGCGCACAATGTCATGTTCAGATAAAATATGTCGATGGAACGTTGTTGGTCTGCAAGGAGCTTTGCTTAGTCACTTTGTGGAACCAATCTACCTGGAATCTCTGACATTAGGTATATACCTGCTTTTTTTCTTTTCTTTTCTTTTTTTAATTGATTTTTTTATTTGTTTTAATATAGTAATTGAATTAGTACTAAAAATGATGTAAATTAATTTAAAAGGGGTCTGTGCAATAAAGTGAGGAGCTGATGGTAGGTGTGGTGCTCCACCTCAGATGCCGAAAACAATCTCCTTAGTCTAGCGCTAGTGAAAAGGGGATAGACTCCCTCACTGTCTGGCTGATACCGACATTAGACTTTACTTTTACTTACTTAGTCATAGAGTTACATAAAAATTGATTTATTTGGATCTCATTCCTTGATTAATAATACATGTAATAAACAAATGCAAATGATTTATGTCACAATGCAAAGACAATAAACCATGTGAATTAACTACTAATGAGCTTATTCTGACTCGAGTTTAAACTATAGCGTTGACTATTTTATTAATCTTTCTCCATATTTTAAATATGTATAAAATTAAAATCTGGATACAATAATTTCTCTGTGATTAATTTAATGTACCTTGTTAAAATAAGTTATGACTTGATAGTCTTCCTAAGATTACAGAATACACATTAAGAGAAAATACTGAAAGACCTATGTACTTCTACTGAATTATTACCTCTATTCTATTATTACTTATAGCGGAAAGCTATCTTATATTATATTGCAATGAAGTAATTCCTATTATTTACTATTCTGTGTGTGTGTGTGTGTGAGTGAATGAATGAATGAATGAATCTTAAAATCTTGTTAAAATCATTGATAAAAACAAATTAAAAAGGGATTTCATACACAAACATTTTCGTTTCATGAGATATTCTCAATCACCAGACACATAATGATTCCTTTCCAAAGTTGAATTCATTTTCTATTTATAAAATGTGCACTTCATTGCCTTTCTGTAGATTTCATTCATGTTGGGTTCATCTTTAGTTTTTACTATTGAGCATTCAGCATTGACACTAGCTCTTTTGCCTACACTTAGTAGGGTGGGCTAAAAAGTTCATATGATGACGTTATTTGATGAATCGGATCCAAGCACTGCAACACTGATGGATGAAGAAGTGTGTGGACCGCAAAAAAAAAAAAATATTTGGTTATATTCCATGAGAGTATATTGGTCAGCCTATCAGCTGACCCTTGTACATCGGGAGTGGGGTATTTTCATTTTTCAGTATTTTTTGGTTATGTTTTTTATTAGTTATATATTTTATCTGCAACTGTAACTTAATTTAATAGGATTTCTGTTTGTTGAATGTTTTATTTAATACATTGTTCTTTGGGAATTAACTGATGATGATGTTTAAACCAGGTGATATTTCTTCCTCTTTTTTTTATTTTTATTATTATTATTATTATTATTATTATTTATGTTCTTCTCATTTTCATTGGTGTGTAACACTTTTCCAGTATATCCACTATTTTTTAGTGCCTCTTCATATACTTTTTTAAATAAAGAAAAAAAAGCAAGCACTGACCACAACTGTCATACCTCTAACTTTATTGATCGAAGAAAGTTTTTGTGTATGAAATTATAATTCATCTTCATTGACAAACAGGATTTTAAGAGTTTAACATATATATGTGACTTGACTCTATATCTTGGTGTTACTGTAACAAAAAAACAGAAAGTTGTTTTTGATTATATATATATATATATATATATATATATATATAAACAAACAAACAATGTGTTTGATATTGGCCTTAGCCGACAATTTTTGGGAGAATATGTGCTTAATTGAAGTCATACCTAATTTTGAAACTTAATTAATTGATAATTAATGAATTGGGCGGCCATACTTGTTCAAATGTAAGGCTAAACAAATCGAGAAAAAGTCAATCTCTGTAAGTACATTTCGGCCTATTATGCCTCATCAGCAAAGTTATAGACAGGAAGACTGCTCTTGAACAAGTATACCCACCTAATTCATTAATTATCAATTAAGTTTCAAAATTAGGTATGACTTCAATTAAGCACATATTCTCCCAAAATATATATATATGTGTATATATATATATAAATTTATTTGTGTATTAATTTTGTTCTTGTAGACTTTTTTTTTTTTTTTTTTTTTTTTTTTTTTTGATATCAGGAAGCATAGGAAATGTATAAGTAAACAAAAAACATAGTTCCAATACTTAACTGTTGTTTTGTCCCTGGTTCACTATTTTTTCCAATATTTTGAGTGACCTTCACCCTTTATCAAGGTATTTTTTAACAACTATAACTAGAAAAATGAAATGAAAAATTATATATATATTGTGGAGGACCAATTTTCCGCAATTGGTTAATATTGTTTATGACAAACGAAAAGTAAATGCTATCACTTGACCATGCAATTTAGAAATGAAGAAAAAATATTTTCCTAATACCATTTTATGAAATGACTGGCTCATCTACTCAGAAACTTATCACAGAGATTCTCCTGGATTCATATTTACATCATCTTCACCATTGTAAAACAAATTAAAATTGAACAAAAAATCCTTTAATAATATAAACTATCAATGAATATTCTTTCATATTCTATTTATTTTTCAAAACCAGCTGTATGAATGATAAGTAACAAATTGCCAAGATGGTTGAATCAAATGAATATATTTAATCACCCTCAGCCAGCCTCAAAAGTTGGACCTGCTCCCTTGAAAAAGGTTCCTTGCCTAAGAAACAAGTGAAATTACTCCCCTGTGCTAGTGGCAAGCAGATGGAATTCCTGGTTTAATGCGGCCAAATATCACTCAGCCTTTGTACAATTTTATGAAGGATTCTTTAAGCAACAAAAGAGCCATGGCCTTGTAGTAGATAGGATTCTGGAATTAGATGGTTGACTACATTGTGAATCTGCATTTTATAAATGAGAACTGCACTCGTTTAATAACAGTTTTGACAAGCTTAGAAGGAAGTAAGTCTCAGTTTGCATGAGTTGTTTATTGCAATTTTCTCATGAAATACTATAAAAATGGATGAAACAGAATTTACCAAAAGTGGGAACAAAATTAGGAAAAATTTGAAACAGAAAATTAGAGGCCTAATATAGGTATTTTTTTTTTATAGGAAAAAGGAAAATAGAGTGCTCAATTACAGTTGTAAGAGCTATATTTATTATTATGATCTATACCATTAATGGCTTTTTGTTACTGCTGGTTTCAAATCATTAGATGGTTCTCGTCAGATAAATCGCTTTGGAAATGACATCCAAATGAATATCCATTTTATGTATAGCGTCAAACTGTTCTCGCTTTATTCTTCCACGTGTCACCCCTCATGCCTGCATGATGTTAAAAATAATACTTGGAAAATATTTTTTCTTTTAAAGTGGTTGATCTTGTGTTGTTTTTCCAATCCAAGAATTTGATAAATATTATTTTCTGTGTGGATAAGCTCTGAATATTTCTGATTTAGCATTTAGATGTTTGCATAGTGAATCTAGTCCTTTTAGGATTTGGAATTTTTCTGTAAAGCATTGTGCACATTCTTGGATCCATTGATATATGGTCTGAGTTGGTCTAAAATCTTCCACTCTATATTATATCGGGTTCCTTGGTCTTTGTACTTCTTATACACAGTTTGAGAGCATTATAGCTGCCCTCTTTTTCTTGTTCCTCAATGATTCATTATGTGAGTAGAATCTTTGTTTAAAATTCCCTTGGACCATTCCCACATATTTTTTGCTGGTTGTGGGGTGGTTAGAACTGACTTGTGTTATTGTTGCTTCATATATAACAGATTTCACACTGCATCTTTGTTTTAGCGGACAGTCTTTTTTTTATTCTACATGAAATGCTCTATAGAAAAGTTCCAAATCCTATAAGGACTAGCTTCATCATGCAAACACCTAAATGCTAAATCAGAAATATTCAGTTTGTACACACAGAAAAAAAAATTATTAAACTCTTGGACTGGAAAAATGACACCACTTTAAAAGAAAAAATATTTTCCAAGTGTTATTCATGCAAGCGGAAGTATAAAGCAAGAACAGCTGAACGTTATACATAAGAGATTCATTTGGATGTCATTTTCAAGGCAATTCGTCTGACGAGAAGCATATAATGCTTTGAAATTAGTGGTAAAAAAAAAAAAAAACAGCCATTAAATGTATAAATCATAATTTTAGATAGATAGATAGATAAATAATATAGTTTGCTTTATTTATAAGTAAAGAGCACTCAATATCATTGATAGAGCAAATATATCTAAGTTAGGGTACCAAAGACATAATGTTAACAGCACTTTGGTATATGAGAGTTTTTCACCTATATGATTATCAAAATTTTAAGAAATCTCATAGGTGAGAAACTGTCAGTTACCAAGTGCTGTTGACTTCATGTCTTCATTACTCATGTATGTATGTATGTATGTATGTATGTATGTATGTATATATATTTAGTTGTCTAATGTATCTTTTAGTGGAATACCAAAACAATTTACTTCCCATTTTGTAGGGAAAATGGCATTTAATGTCAGTTTCTAAACAAATAATGAAACCTATCAGAAGTAAAAAAATTTTAAATAAGTAAATAAATAAATTTTTGATTTAGCATTTTGTAACAGTAAAAGAAATCATTAAAACCTCCAATCATAAAAATACCAAGTGAGTGATTTAAAGTGACATTCTAATTGAATATTTCTTATTAATTTATTTCAGGTTATCTTTATGATCATGGCCACTTAGCACGAGCTGTTTGCTGCCGTATTGAACGGGGAGAGGCCTCTGTCAACCAACTACTACCTGAGGGCTACCGATTGAACCATCCTTGGCTTGGCAGAGTTACTGCTTGTGATCCACCTAGAGAAACCCAAAAGACGAAATCGTTAAGTATCAACTGGTGCTATGATGATGAAAAGTCTGAAGTTCTCGATGGTACAGCAGGCATCTGTTACACAGCGTAAGTAACTGTTTTTTTTTTGTTTTGTTTTTTTCTTATTGATATTTGAGGGATAGAACTTGGATGAACATTTTACTAAATTTTCTTTGAGTCATGAAATTATTAGTTTTTACATACCTGACTATTTTATCTAAATCTTTACACCAATACTATTATGCCAAAATATATATCTGTCTATCTGAGGATTATAGCCAAACTGAAAGTCTCAGGAACCTGTTTGTTTTTTGTTTTTTTTAATACAGTGATAGGCTCCAATATAAACTGAAGTTAACTTCTGAGGTCATAAGCGATTATCTGATGGCAAAATATGCTATTTCTGACCAAATAGAGGGAGACTGATATGAAATCGAAAGTGTTTTTGGCTTCATAAAATCAGATCCGTTTTTCACATGGATCTGATTGTATATTCATGAGAAGATAATGGAAGAATCCCCTACATGTTTGTAAAAGATGGAAGTACAAGAAATACTGTGTACAAACAGACTCTTATAAACTAATTAAAAAAATTTCTTTGTGTTGGATATTATGTTCATATTCTGTATTCATAGAATCTTGTTAAAATATATATCCAAATTATTTCCAGATACAATTACATCTTTCATTAATGGTAATATCATATTTTGATAATCTTTCTAGGTTTATAACTTGATTAATTTTAAACACAATGTTTGATGAACAAAGGACTAGTATAGCTGATTGGGTTTGAATACTCAAATTTATTAAGTTTTTTATTGCAAATAAAAATCTATCTATTTCTTGTATTGCCTAAGATTTCATAAAAAAACAATTCTTTTCAAAATTATTTGCACAAACCTAAATGTTTTCTCTCCTCGCTGTTTGCATAATTTCTTTATTTTAGTCATTAATTTTTTAATATTTAGTTTTTATTTAAAGTAAGTTTATATTATATTAGTATGTTTTTAAAGAATTATTCCACTGATATTATGATTTAATACAAACTCAATTTATATGATATTTAATTACATAAATTTGAAAAATTTAATTCAAATTTATTTCTGATTACATATTGTCAATATTAAACCAAATACTTAGGTATTTTACTATATTGGGACAAATATTCCAGGTTAAAAGCACCATAAGGGTAACCTGAAACCAAACTTTCTTAGACCTTATTTTTTCTATGCAGGTATCATTGGGGAATGAGAAAAGTTTTGGTTCAGCTTCGGTTACTCTTACTGTGCTTTTCATCTGAACTAAAATGATTTCCCAGCCGGTTTTGTTGCTGGGTGACAATCAAAAAATGTATTACAAATATGATGGTAATAAGGATAAAAACAACTTGCACTTACTAATGATATTCCATCCATTATATATTAAACTAAGATAAACAAAAATTTTGAGTTTAAAACATTAGTTTATACAATACTAAATCAGATCACTTACCTTCTGTACATAAAACAAGTAAACAAGAAAAATAATAAAATTATTTTTCTAAACTTCTTACTTAATCCATTTGACTTACTCCTAATAAAAAAAAATGACTGTTTAAACAGATACAAAAAAAAAATTTAAGAAAAAAATTTTTTTTTTTAAATTTTATAAGAATTTTTTTTTCTATTTATCTAATTTTTAATTAATGCTTTTGAAAAAATATATGTTTCTTACTCTTCTTTTATTTTTTGCAGGATTGAGAAAAATCTCTTCTCTCGCTTAACAAAGCACAGCTTATATGAAGAATTCAAAAAAGTGTGTCAGAAATTTGAACGCGAGGACTTGATGAATGTCACTTCTTACAACAAAGCCAAGATGATGGCCATTCCTTTCCAGACTGCCAAAAACGTAATGTTGAAAAAACTCAAGGAAAACAACTGCGGAACTTGGGTGTCAAAACCTATTGAGGAGGAGATGTTTACGTAGATGTCTGCTGCTACAACACCTATATAGTACATAAAGACAAAAACTACTATTATAAATGTTGCGAATACTACTACTACTACTACTACTACTACTACTATTACTACTACTACTACTACTACTATCAGGTAGTAACTCACTTATAGAACATAACTAGAAAAAAAAAAGACAATATTCCCATTTTCTTTTCTTTTCTTTTTTTTCCTCTCCCATTTCCCATTGTCCATAGCAAGACAGCTGTTTTGCTAAATTTATGTTTGCCAGTATTTAAAAAAAAAAAAAAAGAAGACAAAAACTTAGCATTATCGTCATTCCAAGGGGAGACAGTGCAAAACCTAGCACAGTTCTTTAGTTTTGACTTCCATAGCTTTTGATGTCATCAATGGCATTTTTTAGGATAACTAGTTGCTGTGCTTTCTTTTGATGACCAGGGGGAGACATAACTGAATGAGGACGCTTTCAGAAGGAAAGGAAAAAAAAATAACAAAAAAAAAAGAAAAAGAATAATCTTTGCAGCCATTTACAAGGCAACTGCTTCATTCACCTGCAGTTGGACTCTGGCTTTCCAGATTTCTTTGTAAGAGTCCAGAAGATTTGTCATTTACAGTCAAAACAGATTTTTACAAAATAATTGTTCCTTCTATGAAAAAAGAATCATCACATATTTTTACCTGTTTCATTTTTTTAATTTTTTTTTTGCAATGTCAAATAATTGTCAAGTAGTTTTAGAAACACAGACCCCCTTCCCACACAAAAAAATACACACAAACACACACACACCCAAAACTTTAAAAAAAAAAAAAAAGCTTCACTCACTGACCATATTCCTTCAATGTTTTTCTTTTCTTTTTTTTTTTCACCCCTTTAAATCATACCAAAAAGAAGAAAAAAAGTAGATTTCCAGATGATGTAATTATGTATAAAGTGGTGAGGGTGAAAATTTATTTATATAGAATTTTTTTTCAAACTTTTCTTTTTTTCTTTGATATCTATTGTTCAAAATGTACTACAAAATACTCAGTTAATCCTTCAAACCAAAAGGTGGGGATTATTTTTAAGTTTCTCTCTCTCTTTCTCTCTGCCTCTCTCTCCCTCTTCTGCAAATAATCAAAATATCTTCCTTACCCACCTATATTGTTCTTAGTACCAGTTATTGGGTTGATTTTGTATGATATACCAATGTCTAGTGAAGATATTATTGCTCTATTCTGTGCTTAGTCTTGGAGAGAGATAGAAAAAAAAAACAATGATTTTGAAAATATCAGAATAATGTTGTGTTTCTGCAATGGCAGCTTATCCAAACCATATATTGCCCTGCACTATAAGTGATTGTTGATTTCAGGTTGTCATATATATATATATATATATATATATATATATATATATATATAGCTTTTGTCTCTTATTTTCTTTCCTCTAAATTACTACATATCATAATAATAACGATGATGACAATAATTTAAAATAAGCTGCTTGCTTTTTAATTTTTTTTATGTACTTACATGATAGTTGTTGTTGCTGTTGTTGTCATTGTGAACAAGTAGAATTTTGTACTGAACATTTTTTTCATGTTTTTTTTTTTGTTTTGTTTTTTTTTTTTAATTTTTTTATTCATAATTTGTCATCCGGGAGTACTGGGATCTCAACAAGAGAAGTTGAGTCCTGCTTTTTTCCTTTTAACTTCGTATAAGTTTCACTGTATTTTAGAATTTAAAAAAAAAGAACAAATGAAGAGAGAATTTTTTGAGACCATATTTTCAAATGGTGCTAGATATACTTAGGCTTTTTGCTATAGTATCTGAAACAAAACAAAAAAACAAAAAAAAAATGCAAAAATATATTTCCAACACTGTATAGACTTGTTTCAACCTTTAAACTTTGGAAGTTCTTCTAAATGACTGATAGGTAATTGTTGCACATTGCAACCACTGGATTATATTGACTTCTGTGAAATATGTAAATTATTTGATTAAGTCAGAAGCTGAGCATTTTTATTTTACCCCAGATGCACTTGCCAAAGAACAAAAGTTTGAGATCACTGGAAGAGAAGCAAACCAAACATTCATTTTTCTTCAAATTCTGGAAATATCATTTACAGTTATGTCTCCTTTCATCATGAATTTCACTTTCTCCTGCTATTAAAAAAAAAAAAAAAAAAAAAAATGTTTTTTCTTCAACAAAAATGAAGAAAAAATAACCTTGTTATTACAAGGGGGATTTTGTGTAATGCAGACAGTTGTATGAGTCATAAAGAAACTGTACAACGACAGAAATCTATTCGGTGAAATTTTATTTTAGAAAAAAAAATGAAAATACAACCCTTCCCAAACTCTTATTAGCTGTGTTTTAAGTGCAAAACTGGGATGAAGTGCAGCCTGTTGGAGACTTTTGGAACCCACAATTTATGCAGGGCCTGTGCCACAGCTAAAAACATTCAGTCACATCAGTTTCATCACCAGGTTATTGAATATAATCTTCCTTTCATTTTTTTTCTTTATTTTTCTTCTTTTTTTTTCTTTTTTTTTTTTTTTGTATATGCATATAATTGTACTTAACTTTTCCACATTTTTTAACTGGACCTGTATTTTGTGGACAAACTCCTGAATTTAGGAGAAACTACATGAACAGATTTAATTATTAGTTGATCCTTTTCATTTGTGTATATATATTATATATATTTATATATATATATATACACACACACACACACATATACATATATAGAGAGAGAGACCTGCACACAGTATAAGAATTTTTTTTTTTTTTCAGTGATTCTCTTATTGTCATCATTTGTTTTTAAAAAAATATTATCTCGCTAGTGAAATCATGACATGTGACTTCAGTAGTCAACCTATATGTAACAGATTTGGACTCACACAATGAGATCCTTATACTCTAAAACTGTCTAGAAAAATGTCATCATCACTGATTGCATGTCAGCTGTTTCCCTTTCTTGAAAGCTTAAATTGCATGTTAGAAGCTTTCATGAAGGTTAACAGAAATTACAAAACTTCAGAAAGTTTAGAAAAAAGAAGAAAAAAAAGACAACAAAAATAATGCATGTTAGAAAGCTGTGTTGCTTTACTAAAAAAATCATTTGCAGTCAGAACCTCCACCACATGTCAGTTGACCATCATGATTTGAAATATTTTTTTTGTATGAAGACTTTTCTTATTGATGGTAACTAACATATTTGGAAAACAGTATTCTCATGTAGTCATTGTTAATCTGCGTGCTAGGTTTCTCTTCCTTTTTTTTTTTTTTTTTTTTTTTCACATGCTCAAAAACTCTTTAACGCAAATTATTCAATAACCAATCACATCCTTTTGAAGCAAAAAAAATCTCAAGGAATTTTTAACAGCAAACAAAAATTTCTTAATTTTTTTTTTAAAGATTCAGCTACTATATATTAGTAGTGACATAATGTTGACACTTTTTTTTAATAGAATTAACCAAAAAGATTTTTTCTATTTATGCAATATTTTTATTAATACTATCAAGGCACACTAATTTAAAAAAAAAAAAACAATTATTTATCTCCTGCTAATTATGCGAGATAAATCTTTTTTAAAAATCCATTTTAAGTTTTTATTTAACTTACTTTCCATTTTCCATAATCTCAGCCGGTTTTACCAGGGGGGGAAAATCAGAAAAATGAATAATATAAAATTTCTGTTGAATGGAATAACTTTTGAAACCAAACTGTCTGTAAACTGAAATGGTCTTTGCTTTTGTTTTTTTGTTTTTCTGTTACTATCTGCATTACACTCACTGGTTGGCAACTACAATCGAGTTCTGTTTTGATGCATCAAACTCTGGGGACTCATTCCATTTTCCCCTCCCCCAAACAACAATCCCTTTTGTTGTCTTATAATAACTCTTGTGGCTGTGCATAATACCATCTTTTATCTCTATCTCTCTCAGTATCTTAATTGTTCCATGTATGTGTTCTTTGGATTGCAAGATCAGTGACAATAACTCCCCCTTAAAATTAAAAAAAAAAACCAACAAAAATACCTGTAATATTGCTTTCTATATACATAAAAAAAAAACTGCTATGCTTACTGGAGAAAAACTATTTGGAAAAAAAAATGAAGAAGCCTATGGACATAAAAAAAAGCTTCTTTTGTGGATATTAAATGCCAAAAAAAAAATTTTTTTAATGTCAACTGTGTTATTAATGTTGACAGTCCAAGCTGTCAT
>CM042141.1:8336800-8401889 GCA_023376005.1 Doryteuthis pealeii | reverse complement strand
TATTGATTAAGTCAGAAGCTGAGCATTTTATTTTACCCCAGATGCACTTGCCAAAGAACAAAAGTTTGAGATCACTGGAAGAGAAGCAAACCAAACATTCATTTTTCTTCAAATTCTGGAAATATCATTTACAGTTAGTCTCCTTTCATCATGAATTTCACTTTCTCCTGCTATTAAAAAAAAAAAAAAAAAAAAAAAAAAAAAGTTTTTTTCTTCAACAAAAATGAAGAAAAATAACCTTGTTATTACAAGGGGGATTTTGTGTAATGCAGACAGTTGTACAGTCATAAAGAAACTGTACAACACAGAAATCTATTCGGTGAAATTTTATTTTAGAAAAAAAAATGAAAATACAACCCTTCCCAAACTCTATTAAGCTGTGTTTTAAGGCAAAACTGGGATGAAGTGCAGCCTGTTGGAGACTTTGGAACCCACAATTTATGCAGGCCTGTGCCACAGCTAAAAAACATTCATCACATCAGTTCATCACCAGGTTATTGAATATAATCTTCCTTTCATTTTTTTTTCTTTATTTTTCTTCTTTTTTTTCTTTTTTTTTTTTTTGTTATATGCATATAATTGTACTTAACTTTCCACATTTTTTAACTGGACCTGTATTTGTGGACAAACTCCTGAATTTAGGAGAAACTACATGAACAGATTTAATTATTAGTTGATCCTTTTCATTTGTGTATATATATTATATATAATATATATATTATATACACACACACACACACATATACATATATAGAGAGAGAGACCTGCACACAGTATAAGAATTTTTTTTTTTTTCAGTGATTCTCTATTGTCATCATTTGTTTTTAAAAAAATATTATCTCGCTAGTGAAATCATGACATGTGACTTCAGTAGTCAACCTATATGTAACAGATTTGGACTCACACAATGAGATCCTTATACTCTAAAAACTGTCTAGAAAAATGTCATCATCACTGATTGCATGTCAGCTGTTTCCCTTTCTTGAAAGCTTAAATTGCATGTTAGAAGCTTTCATGAAGGTTAACAGAAATTACAAAACTTCAGAAAGTTTAGAAAAAAGAAGAAAAAAAAGACAACAAAAATAATGCATGTTAGAAAGCTGTGTTGCTTTACTAAAAAAAATCATTTGCAGTCAGAACCTCACCACATGTCAGTTGACCATCATGATTTAAAATATTTTTTTGTATGAAGACTTTTCTTATTGATGGTAACTAACATATTTGGAAAACAGTATTCTCATGTAGTCATTGTTAATCTGCGTGCTAGGTTTCTCTTCCTTTTTTTTTTTTTTTTTTTTTTCACATGCTCAAAAACTCTTTAACGCAAATTATTCAATAACCAATCACATCCTTTGAAGCAAAAAAAATCTCAAAGAATTTTTAACAGCAAACAAAAATTTCTTAATTTTTTTTTTAAAGATTCAGCTACTATATATTAGTAGTGACATAATGTTGACACTTTTTTTTAATAGAATAATAACCAAAAGATTTTTCTATTTATGCAATATTTTTATTAATACTATCAAGGCACACTAATTTAAAAAAAAAAAAAACATTATTTATATCTCCTGCTAATTATGCGAGATAATCTTTTTTAAAAATCCATTTTAAGTTTTATTTAACTTACTTTCCATTTTCCATAATCTCAGCCGGTTTTACCAGGGGGGGAAAATCAGAAAAATGAATAATATAAAATTTCTGTTGAATGGAATAACTTTTGAAACCAAACTGTCTGTAAACTGAAATGGTCTTTGCTTTTTTTTTTTTTTTCTGTTACTATCTGCATTACACTCACTGGTGGCAACTACAATCGAGTTCTGTTTTGATGCATCAAACTCTGGGACTCATTCCATTTTCCCCTCCCCCAAACAACAATCCCTTTTGTTGTCTTATAATAACTCTTTGTGCTGTGCATAATACCATCTTTTATCTCTATCTCTCTCAGTATCTTAATTGTTCCATGTATGTGTTCTTTGGATTGGCAAGATCAGTGACAATAACTCCCCCTTAAAATTAAAAAAAAAAACCAACAAAAATACCTGTAATATTGCTTTCTATATACATAAAAAAAAACTGCTATGCTTACTGGAGAAAAAACTATTGGAAAAAAAAATGAAGAAGCCTATGGACATAAAAAAAGCTTCTTTTGTGGATATTAAATGCCAAAAAAAAAAATTTTTTAATGTCAACTGTGTTATAATGTGACAGTCCAAGCTGTCATCCTCTTCATCTAAAATAATAGCTCATTGTAATATTGTCAACCAGTGTTTAATGGAAAGGTCTTATGCCTGTCTCTGCCTTGATATATAGAAACTAATTTATTATTTGACACAAAAAAAAAAACTATGTTAATTCAATTTCATTACTGCTGGCTAAAAAGAGAAAAAAAGGGGAGGGGAGAGTTAATATGCTTTATGTTTGTGTTTTTTCAAATCCTTGAGAAAACAAAAATTAGTGTAAAGAAAACACTAATTGCCAAAGGCTTCTTTCACTTCTAGTATTTAACATTTCAAATTTGTCCAAATACATTTTTGTACTCCTCTTTCTTTTATTCGTTTCTAATGCATTTTTCATTTCATCTGTTTGTATATCTTGATAATAGAAAGAAAGTACAATTGCATTTTGGTAATTATGCTCACTTTCTGTTGGGTTCCTGTCTCTTTATTTTTTTAAGTACAGAGCAATGTACTTTTCCTCTCTGTTTTTCTTTTGTTTCTATTTTATTTATTTTCTTTTCTTTTTTTTTTTAACTTTCCTCTCTCTATTCACTCCTGCATTATGAAATGCAGCTTTTATGTTATGTGTTACTTGATTATATAAGGTGTACCAACTGATATATTATCATCCTCTTGCACAATGTTTCTCATGAACTTTTTATCAGATTCATCCAAAGATTAATTACAGTTAGGACCTGCTTATATATCTGTACACATGTATCTTTTTCCTACCTCTCTTTTTGGATCAAATTCTTCCTGAATCATATTTGTTCCTGACTATCTTTATCCCTTTGTCCCCTTACCCACCCACTATCTATACATGCGAATGTGCTGAGGTTAAATAATCATCATATCTCAAAACAGAACAAAAAAATTTAAAAAATTTAAAAAAATTAAAAATAAAAAAAAATCATGTTGTCGTCTTATCCAAACGAGAAAAAAAAAAAAAAAAGAAGTTGGTAATAAATCTGGTGGCAGTAAAAGATATCTTTACTTGATTAGATTCTTATGCAGATAATTTTCACTTTTTGAAAATCCCCCTCTTCCTCTGCTCATACTCTGCTACAAGAGTGTTGAACTTACCATTAATAATCCTATCTAGAGTGTATGTAGACCCTCATCCCTACCAATCCCCCCCTTCCCCCCTCCCAATCCATGTGGACAATTTTGTTAGATAGTTCCACAATGGAAAAGCAATCAACATTTGACCATTCACACTTCTTAGTTATGTTCACATACTCAGTTGCACATTTCTCTATTCTATATACATATTTCCACGTAAGACAATGTTTCCCTCAAAGTATTTAGTGATTGTATACCATGTAATACTTGATACAAACAAAATTGATACCAATTTTTTTATCTTCTATTTCTTCCCCCACTTTATCTTCTTGGTCCACCTGCAAAATTCCTCAACCTTTTAAACTCTGTCAGTTTGTCCCCTTTTCCACTCTCCTTAATTTTATTCCCTTGCATGCTCCTCCAAAAATCATGAGGGTTTTTCTTTATAATGCTTGATGTTGTGTGCTAATCTAGTAAGGTCAACATATATCTCTGGTTTTAGGACTATGTTTACTGTAAATGTTAAATGTCACGGGTGCTGTGTGACAGCAAGATAGCTGGATAACTTGATGTTCTCTCTTTCATACATTCTCTCACTCACCCTATCTCCCCTGATCTTTCTTGCTTTCTTTTTTCAGGGAAGAAGATGGGGAGAGAAATGAAGAGATTAAAAACGTTGAAAAAGAACAAAAAGAACTACTGAAAAAGAAAAAAAAATCTTTGAAACTGGCTCACATGGTTGGGTTCATTCTCATCCACATCTATTGCCAATTTAAAAATGAATTGAGGAGAACATTGCAGTGTGAAAGCTTCAAAAAACTGAAACTCATGTCAGATTTGAGGTGGGTAACAGAAGATCCTTGCTTTCACTCTCCTAGACCATTGGATAAGCTAACTGAACTGAAACGTTCTATTTGTCAGTTTTTATTCTTATTGGAAATGTTGACAGAAAATGTTGAAGTAATCAAGAAAAAAATGCTTTTTCTTTTGTAGCAAAATCTTTATAGTTTTTAAAGTGTAAAAATTGTTATTTTTGTTAAGAATAGTGGCATATTTGAACAAACATAGAAAGAAATAGTTGAATATCTAGGTATTCATTTTCTATAGCGATATCAGGAAGCTAGCTTCAACCTAAAAAAAAATGTGATTAACCAACTTGATTAATTAATGATTCCAATTTTTTCTAGATTTTAGATGAATTTAAATATACTTCAATAGAAAAGATTAAATATTGTTCCTGATGTTTAAAAAAATATATAATTTTAATTCTGAAATCTAGTTATTGAAGTATTAAAAGAAAATCTGAATGAATAAAATATTTACATATTCCTGATTTTTAAATAAAGAATATTTGGCTATTAAAAGGATTTATATCGCTTATGAATTTTGATGTTTTCATTTTTTATTAGTATTATTCAAAAACAATTTAAAAAGCTATTAATATCTTTAAAAAAAAGAAACATTAGTCTTTAGTTTAGATATATTAATTGTGTAATTAATGAAAAAGCTGTATATTTGTGATATTTCATCATTGCTTCTGTCAACAGGACCGAGTTTCAGCTCTATCAGTGAACTTTTTTCATCGCTTGATCCCTGCTCCTGCAGCAGTTGGACTTTGAAAGATTAATGGTTCATTCATAGTGTTTGTAATACATCTGCTCTTTCTTTTCAGTCAGCTTGAGGTTGAATGGAGAATGTTTTCCCTCAGCATTATTGGATTCGCAGGTACTTATTAGTGGATGTTTCTAATCAGGATCTTACTAATATTGGAATGTTGAATTAGAAGGAAGCCTATATTTTATATCTATCTATATATACGTATATGGATTTCAACCTGTGATAATATTCTTGCACCTGAAACAAAAAAATGGGTCACTTCAGACGTGGGAATATACTTGGTAATCAATAGTTTGTTCTTTTGTTATTGGTTCCAAAGAAATCAAAGAGAGGGTTTTGAATTGTGAATTCCTATTCTTAAAAAGATTCAACAGACATAATGATTTTCTTGCTTTAATTTCTGCAATTTGTGACTGTGATGGAAGTGACATGTGACAACATTTCCATAATGTAAACAAAACAATCAGTGTGTCTCAAACTCTTAGTTACTTTTTACACTTTTTACTCACACACTTTTAAGACATCTTACACCTCCAGTATTCAAACCAACTGCTTTCTTGCCATTGTTAAGAACACTGAGGATTGGGTAGTTTGACTCATCTGGTAAAGCCATTACTTTTACTAGCCATGTAAATATGGTTACTTTGAGTCATACCAAAGAACAACTATTTAAGGCCTTAGTAAGTCTTTCATACCTAATACAGCCTGTTTTTTTTGCATACTTGCAAAAAAATCCACAATGGAATATCCACCTGGAGTAGGTGTCCCAATGTGGCTGATCTGGTAAAGTAAAGCTTCAAGGTCCACCATGTTGTTCATTAACCTGACCAGTTCAAGAGTGGCCAACTAGATTTCAAAAATATCTTTCATACCTTAGACCCTTTGTATTCTTAAATCCACTACATGCAAATGGTATAAATATAAACAATATTTGGAAACTTAAACTGAAGGTAAGTGGATGATAAGTAAAGATATATATATATATATATATTATATATATATATACCTGTCTACCTACTATTAAGTAGTGTTTTGGTGATGATCACCTAAATTTTACTTTGGTAGGACAGACACTTATTATAATTAATCATTATTGCTAACACTACTGAACTGTCACTAGATCAACTTACATTCCTGATGGCCATCACTTATCTGATATCACTGGGCAGATCCACTGGCTTTAAGGTCAGTACTCATCTCTACACTGAGGGAGTAAGGTAAAAGGAGCTCTTGGAAGCAGAATTCTAAATGTCTAACATATTTTTGTTTACAACAAATTGCCAAATTTTAAGAAAAAAACATTAAAAAGCTATTGGACAGTGAGAAAAAATGTACACATTTGTTTTTTATATGACTATATGTATATATATATGTGTGTGTATATATCTATACACACACATACACACAGTGTTATCTATATGTGTGTGTGTGTATGCATGTATATATATGTGTATATGTATATATACAGGGGAAGTTATGTTCTTTCTTTTATGAAAAACCCGCAGAGAGATCAAAACAAATTAGTATGGGCATTGCTGTTCTTCCAATTGTTAGAACAACCAATCAATAACCAAGAAAAAATTGTTGATTTCCTATGTGTATTTTGTCTGAAGGGACACTGTTAACAGAATGAAATTAAAATATCTGTAATCTTTTTGTTTAAAAAGAAAATAACTAAAACATCTTTTGCACTCGACATTATGCTACAACGATTTTTCCAATGCGTGTACATAGCTTCTATTTGTTGAAATATCAGTATGCAGTCAAGTAAAGTAACCAGTAGATAATTGGGTGCACCTTGCTCAGCATAATGCTGACCCCCTGCCAGTCTTGTTCTCTCACTTTTCTCTTACATCTAAAAATAAATATACAATATAAATAATAACTCTTCACTATCACTTGATTAACTTCACCTGATTATGTTTGTTTTTTTTTGTTTTGTTTTTTGTTGTTTTTGTTTTTTCTTTTTTTTTTATATAGAAGAATATTATAATATATTCCTTCTATGATACTTTTTTCTGAAAAATTAGTTTAAATAGTAACTATTTTCAAACTTTTTTTTAAAAAGTTTTTTTGGTTTTTTTTTTACTAGGTAATTGGCAGGTTGTTTTCTTTTTTAAATAACCTTATAAATTGGTATTGTTTCAAGGCACAATCTTGTTCAGTTCTTCATGGGTTTCCTTTGAAAGCTTTGTAGCTTACCCATTAAATCAAAAGTTCTGAATTGGTCTCAACTATTAATTAATACTGTTGGCTTGAAATCAAATTAATTAAAAGGTCATTTGGTCCTGCCATATAAAAAAAATTTTCAATACTCTAAAAAAAACCCTAAAGAAGTTATCTGGTGACTGAGCTCTCTAAAATTCTCTCTTGACAAAAAGACAAAAGGTTCATTTTGAATATTTCACTTAAAAAAAAAAAATCCTACTAATTTCATAAAATGAAAAAAAAAAAAAAAAAAAAATCCGTAAAAGGTAAGAAACGAAATGATGTTTTCTTACCTGTTAATTTCTTCTTTGAAATTCTGTTATGGAAAAAAAAAGTGTTAAGAAATTTTCACTTGTGAGATCTGTTGCTCATTTAGTAAAAAATGGTCACTGTACCCCATTTCCCCACCCAATGGGTAACGTGAACATAAAGCAATCGGATCTTTTCTTTAACACTTTGATCTCAGTTTTAGAACCAATTAAATAGATGCCAACTGATTACATTCTTATTAATAATTTCAATTCCGTATGAATTCAATTAGTTGATGATGTCAGCCAGCTTTGTTGGTGGACTATGTGGCACTATTGCTAAAGACTTTTGTTGTTCTTCTACCAACCATAGTAATATGGCTTACTTTGGCCTGAGAGCAACCATCTAAATCTTGGGCAAGCCTTTTATGATCCACCCCACCTGTGGTCTGTACATTTCAGTACTTATAAAATCCACTATATCCAAAGGGTGTAGGTATCTTGAATAAATGATGGAGCTCTTCTGGTTCAAGTTTGGAAGAAGCTGTTAGTGTACAGTCAATTTGTGCGCTTGTAAAATCTGAAAGGTATGAATATCTGCTCGACTTGAAAAACTTGGGATCACATACTGTGTTTTCCTTACGTAAATAGTTGTGAAAAACACAGTATTTGTTTGAGAGACGGGCAATTTAGGAATACTGATTAGGGACCAACAAGCCACAAAGCTTAGCTCAAAAGTAAAGGAAGTATTTTTTAAAATTCTGTGCAGAGAGTGTGATTAGTTGGCAGTGGATTCATATTAGCTGAGTATGGTTGTGCTAGAACAAAATAATAAGCAGCACTCTGTTTCAAAACCCCTTAAACCTAACTGCAAACATTCCTGGGTGATCAGAATGATTATTGACAATTGCAAGTCACATGATTTTCCCATGGTTCTATTCTAAGATTGCATCTGCATTCAGTTGGTAAATCTTTCAATAGTTTCCATGTGTGAATTGAACCTTTTGCGTTTGATATTTGTCAATGGTAAGCCTGATTCAGATGGTCTTATGTTTCTATTGTATTTCATCAAATAAAGATCACACAGAATTTACTGCATGAGAAATAGAAATCCATTTGATGAAATACTTTGATACAGGTTGCTTTACAGCTCCTGTTGCAACCAAATTAGTTGACTGGGAAGGCCACATAGCATCTCAACTCCTACTGTGTCCCCAACCTTATATTGGCTCTGCATTATATTTTCATTTCATTCAACAACACAATTTTCAAGAGACTTGATTGAACAATTGATTGTTTACTAACTCCTACTAAGTATCCAATGATATAACCCAAGGAAGAAGGCATAAAAAAAATCTCTTCCCTATTTCCTTCTGATGATTATCCTTCTGACATCCATAACTGAAGCTGCTGATTGATTCTTGAGGATTGTTTGCATGTACATTCTCTTTTATCATGATGTGAACTGTTGTCTCTGTTGGGTTGCTCTAATAAGCCCTGCTCAAACACTCCTTAGCATAAATTAAATCAGCCAAAGGTTTTTGAAAGTGGCCAATTTATTCCACACTATAGGCTAGATTTAATCTGGCTTAGGACAACAATTCAACAGGCAGTATTTGTGGGATGTACAGTATGTCAGTCAGGGCAGATTTCATCCCATTTATTGTTCATATGTTTTCTGCCCACTCAGAGGACCAAACAGTTGCCACAGGAAAAATCTCACAAGATGAATTCTGTCAGTTTGAGTGAGATTATTGCAGTTTAGTAGGGGTTATCAGAGAGGGCTTACTCCCCAACATTATGTAATATCTCATGAAATCTTTTAATTTGTTTGGAGAACTATATATATATATATCTATCTATATATATTGAAAAAAGAAAAAAAAGAAAATGAATAACATACTACAGTTGCAGATGATTGCAATTTATGAAAAAAGTGTCAATATTGCTTGATACTACCTTTGGAATAGTGGGAAGTTATTGCCTGGGCAATATAGTCATTCTTCAATAGATTTTGTACTGTCCAAACAATAACCTCTCATCCAAAAATTAAAACTACCATAAATTTACCAACTGTGACTGTTAAGCAAAAGGTTGTATACAAGTTGATTTATCAAAAATATTTGGCCATTCTCTGGCAAGAAACCGTATGGAAAGACTGGAATTTTCTAGAAATCCTTTGCAACATGTCTTTTGTAAAGGTTTCATAAGCCATAAAATAAGGAAAAGGGAGACAAAGATTACAGTTTCCAATTCTGTGTTATTAATGTCAGACATACCTATTATTCCATGTCTTTTTTTCTTTTTCTTTTCAAGTGTATTAAACATATCGCAAATAATTTCCCAATTGCTCCAATTTAAAAGACATTTTTTCTTCAA
The DNA here is from genome assembly GCA_023376005.1 of Doryteuthis pealeii. Taxonomy (NCBI): domain Eukaryota; kingdom Metazoa; phylum Mollusca; class Cephalopoda; order Myopsida; family Loliginidae; genus Doryteuthis; species Doryteuthis pealeii. Next base: position 8,392,159 of record CM042141.1, on the reverse strand, counting down.
TTATTTTTTCAATACTCAGTGTATTTTTTTAATTGTGTATAATTTCTTAAGATTTATTTTACAATGTGTAACTCCATATGTAATTTAGCCCTCTTAAAAGATGGCCTGATTTTTTATGATGATGAAACACATGTAAGATTCTCGTAAAGTTTGATTTGAAAATTTTCAACCTCTTTTTTGTCTCTCTTTTTTTAACCTGAAAAAGAAAGGCTTGCTTGACTAAATTGAAAAAAAAATATGTTGCCTACCTGTTAAAAGGCTGAGAAATACTTTTAATCAATCCCACCAACTAGTCACATAAAAAAAACAATGGATATTGTCAAGGGACCGTTAGAGATTTTAAAAAAAATTTGTTTTCCCTCCCATCATTATTGATCAGATTTGATTATTTGCATTTCTTAACACTTGTCATTTGTTCAAAATATTCTTTTCTATTTAGTTTATCTCAATCGCTCTGTTCAAAGTAGGTAAAATACATATTTCCTTTTTATATTGTTTAAAAGCACTAATATGTTCATGTTGAAGCGATTCATAACTTTGATTAAACCAATTTATCTTTTTTGATTTTAGGATAAAGTATATCAATAATATTAAGGACTATTATCTGTGTATTCTATGAAAAACAAGAAGTTAATTGCAACAAGATATTTGAATGTTGATAAATGAGCATTTTTAATTCTACAGTAATATTAAAATGAACAAAGATATCATCAAAATGTCTCATTTATTTACTTTTTTCTATTCCTAGTTCTCTTCTCTTTTTCTTTCAGTATTTTTCTTTACGCTGTTGTACTGTTTGAAAATCATGATTTTAACTTTATTTCTTGATTTTTATGGCTAATTCATTAGTTTTAATCAAAGTAGTTTCTTACTAAATTCCTATTGTACTCACTTTGTAGCTGTTAATAAATGTTTGTATAATATAAGGATTAATTTGACCATTAAAAAAATATTTTTTCTTTAAAGCTCTCTAAAATTTAGAAAAGACATTTTGAAAAAAAAAAATCCGAAGATGTCAAAACATTATGTATAGGTTTCTTTGTTGTTTCTAAAAGATTTTATTCTATTTCTCCTTGTTTGGGATTTTGTAGAAAAAATCCTGTAATATCTAGTCCGAAAATTGTTACATATGCAAAATGTTTCAATATGGTTTTATATATAACTTTCTTCAAATTGATATAATCATACTGATGTCTTCTTTTTCTTAATATTTACAAATGTTCTTAATATTGTTCTAAACAAAATGTTGTTATTGTGACATATTTATCCACATTTTAAAAAAATTAATAGATTTGCTATCATTTTCAAAAGTCTATATCTAAATCTTCTTACGGTCATTAATGAACTTGGAGATATACATCACATTATTCCTAATATGTTATTGGCAATGAATTTATGTTAACTATTGTAATGTTAATTTCAATGCCACAAGAAATTGATCACATTTACAGCATACTTGCAAGTTGCTATGTATTATGATGTTTGACAAATTCATGCAGTATTTCTATGAATTATTAATTTGTCTATTTTTTGGAGCTTTTTTGCGACAGTATATGAACAGTAGCTGTCTTGTATCTCCCTCTAAAGTAGATACTCTTAAGAGATCTTTGCCATGATAGAATTAACATCTTTGAGTATCTTGCAAAATTTTAGGGAAAGCAAATAACAAAATATTGAATACTTATTAAAATTTCAATTTACTCATTTAATTGAAAATAAAGATTTTTTTTTTTTTAATAACATGTTATTGCCTTTAAGAGAAAGAGTCTCTTGTAGATAACAATGAAAATATGTATTAAGTAATTCCGATCATCATTTTACCATTATCATTTGATTTTATTTCTAAATGCAACTATAATTTTTTTTTTTTATGAAATGAAAAGAAAATTTAATCTACTTTTCCTTTTCATAAAATATATTGAGAAAACAAAAGATGGGTTAAATATTTTGTTTACATTTTTTTTTTTTTTTTTTTTTTTTTTTTTTATAGTGCTAAACTAACGGAACCTTGTTTGTTTCCACTTGATGTGACTAAATTCCCATAAAATGTAAGACAAAAGGGGAAAAAACAATACTTTTTCCTTTTTTTAAAAATGAAACCAAGAAAGAGAAAGACAAAGATTTGGTAAAAAATTGATTTTAAAAAAATCAGTCACTTGAGTTTAAATATTGAACAAGTTGGAGTGATTATGAGAGAGGTGTTTTCCTCCCCCATTCATTTATTGTGATACAGCTAAACAAACACCCCCTCTAATGACTTTTACCCTTATACTCCTGTTTTTCCTCCCACCCAGACCAATGATTGTGTTACAATTATCAGGACCATAATTTTACGATAATTCACTTACACTATATGGACATTTATATATATATATATATATATATATATATATATCTATATATATATATATATATATATATTATATATATATATATATATATATGAATGAGTGTGTGTATAATAAAACCATGTGAGCTTTAATAGCTTACATTGTAATTTTTCCAAGGGCAGCATTCTAATGAAGAACAGCATAGTTGTGGTAGTAATTTTGAGAGAGAAAAACAAACCATTTTTATTATATGCATATGTCTATATATACATCCATAAGAGTGTGTATATATGTACAAATGGATATGTGTGTATACATAAGCATGAATGCATATATAAATATATGTGTATAATATAGCATCAAACATTGAAATGCTTGTTATTTTAATAGGCATATAATCAAGAGGTTTATGCTTCAGAAAATGTTATCTGGTCACTTTTATAAAAAAAATATGGTTAAGCAAACAGCCACATCTTCCACATCCAGATATTTGTTTTTGTGTGTGGATTAAGATACTTTCATGATTTCAAATCTGACAGAAAAAATAGAATCAAAGAAACTTATCAAATATGAATAGGTCATTTCTTTTATTTATTTTTTCTGTTTTAGTAAATATCCTTTAATTATTTTAAGGAAAAATTGTAGAGTTTCTTTACACAAATTTAGTGAAGGTAGTTCAATAATATAGGAAATCAGTTTTTTTACTGCTACTCTTCTGTTTTAAGTGGGGGATGTGTATTAAAATTGAGTAAAAAATTTAAAAAATAAAAAAAATCTCCTTCTCCTTTCTTATAGCACTATCCACCTTCACTTGTTAAAAAAAAATCAATCAAGAAGAAAAGTCATTTCATGAACTATTTTCATTTGTTTTGTGTAAGTACACCTGTAACCAATCCACTGATATTTTGGGTTCAAAAATAAATTGCCATTTGCATGAAACCACAGTGGAGATACCTCAGATTCTGATAGCTACTCTACCATTAGTCCTAAGTACCAAATTTTTGGTAGATTGTCTTGAATAGTATCTACCTTTTATACAGATTTTTATCATCTATTGAAAAGAACTGGCTTATTGGATTTTCCACCAAAAGCTTCGAAAAAGTTCTTTTATAAGCTGAATTTGTTGAATATTTAATGTTCTTTAAATATTGGGATTAAATAAGGAGAAATAATTTAGCCAAGTTATTTAAGCTAAATTTTGGTATTTGTATACACTGAGGAATAACTTGGTCCTTTTTTTTTTTTTTTCAATGCATCCCTTGTCCAAAATTTATATTTAAAAGTCTTCCAGATAATTTTGGACTGTTAAAAATAAATTGTTGACTGCTTTTTTTTCTTTTTTAAAAGAAATCCATCTTAATTTTTTTATTGAAAATATTCATACTATTTTTCTTTGTTTTACTGAGAGAAAAATATTAACAACGTGCTTTCACTGACCCCTAACAATTTGTGTATCACAGCTTGTGTGGTACTGAAAGTCCAAAACATATACATTCATACTCATTGTATGTACAAACCACCCAATCAGTCTGTGTGCCACAATTTGTGACAAACTTAACAAGAATATATTCTGAGATGACATGTGATCTGACCAGATTGTAAAACATTTTATCTTTTCTATTTGGTCTTATATAAATGTCAGCCCAATGTAAGTGTTAAGTTTTGTATAAATTCTGGGGAAGTTTTTTTTAAAGAAAAAGAAAAGCATGTTGCATTTATGCATTGTACAGTTCAATTTGGACTTATCTTTTAAGAAACAAACAAAATGTTTGGATAGCATTTTATATTAAAAAAATTTGTTTTTGATTCCTTTTCTTTTTTAAAAACTTTTATTACGACCATTAACCCTTACCCCTCTCCCTAAAACAAAGGATGCTATGCATACGTACAATTTGAAGATGAAAACAATGTAGATAAAGTCACACTTCTCTCCAGCTTGTTGAATAGCTTAAACTTGAAGTTGATTTGAAAACCGTTGTTTGTGCACCTGCTTGACATTCCTCTGTGAACAGGTCCACTCAACATATCCAAGGCATTCTTCTTGTTGCTCTTGATTTCTCTCTTCATTTATGCAATCTAAAAACAAAAAAATTGGAAATCATAATCTTGTCCAGCAACTGCAAGAATTATTTTGGTCAAAACCAGCATTTGGCTTGCTAATATAACTGTAGGATTTTATATGCATGGGGTAAAATAACTTCTATAAGGTGCACTGCTAAACCCTCTTTAAAAAAAACTGTTAAACTAAGGAGTTAATCTCAAGAAATTATGATAAACATACTTTTAAAAATTTAAGTCATTTTTTTTTTTTTTTTTTTTTAGTTTATTTTGTCAATATATAAACTTAAATTAAAAGAGTATTCATATTAACTTTGTTGTAAGTCAAATTACCTTACTTAATTAAACAATGTAATTTTAAGATAATTATATGAATACTTCTGTTTATTATGTGAACCTCATCTACCATTTTCAATCATTTTAATACATTTGGTCATTTTCATTTGACAATAAGGTTCTTCAACCTTTACAAAAATTGCTATTATGTGGAATTTTTGGAATCCATTTCCAGATTTTTATTTTTAATTAAAAATCCTATATTTAGATGCATTAGACTACAAAGGAAAAAGAAATTTAATGTTAATATTAGGAATTATAATTAGTTAAAAGGACCTTTACAAACTGCTTGACTGCTTCAAATGTTACTTGCATATAACCTAATTTCCTTTTTTTTAAATTTAGTGAATTTCTATAAATAGAATAATTATCTTAAAATAGCCAGTCTTTTTTTTTTTTTTTTTAGATCCTTATTTATAATCACAATATACACATGTAAGTGTACCATTGGTTGAAGAATGGGCACCATCCCAATTATCTATGTATATTCACAGTTCATTGTGCAATGCCAAATGCTTCTTTCCAAATAAGAAAAAAAAATATTGGAAGTTGTTGGAACAGATGAGTAACAAAATGAAGGATGAAATCTCTTACTTGGACATTTTTACTTTTTATTGACCATAAAATCAGCAAGGGTTGTGCCAATTTATTTGTTTTTTTGTGGTAACCTCAAGGTCATTCTAGCATCTGTAGCTTGCTGCTGGCGGCCATGCTGGTGATTTTTTTTTGTCCCCTTCATCGTCTGCAATAAAGCTATATCAGTCACCCTAACGAGGCATACAATGTGCCCACTTTTTTCTCAAAGGTAGTTCAAGGAAATAAACCTAGTTAGATTAATTTGTGTTTGAACAGCATTTGATATTCTTTCTTTTTTTTTTTTATGTATTCAAAATTTTTAGATAGAGAAATTTTACTCCTAAGATATGAGCTTGCCTTTTTTCTTTTTTTTTTCTTTTTATTTAAGTAAAACTTTGGTGCATCAACTATTTTATAATTATTTCACATGTAATTTTTGCATCTAAAGATATTTTTTTTTTTAGATATGCTAAATCACGCTTTTTAACTGTATGATTTCACTTTTAAGATCATTTGTATGTAAGAATGCATTTTATATCAATCATAAAGGCATTTAATTCCTACAATGTATCATCAGTGACTTGTTAGTTCAACTCGACATAATGTGAATTTATTTACAAATCCATTTAAATATTACTTTATTCTTATTTTTTATATTAAGTATGTCATTTTTTGTTGGTCAGACATAAAATCAACCATCTCAAAAGCCAGTTTATTTGTTTTATTTTTTACTTCTATCTTTTATTCTATTCTTATTTACAATCTTAAAACATTTTTTTTTTTTTTTTTTAATGTAAAATTCAATATAAGTAAGAGTGTGCACAATGTCTCATTGCAGACATAAAAAGTGGTACTAGAAATGACCAACTGTAGATATCACTGACGATCAAAGAATCTAGTACTTTTTCACAGCTGACCACTGTCTTTTTTATTTTTAAATGAAAAGAAAGAAAAAAAAAGAGATATGTCTAGCTGGAATGCCCTTGATGTAAATTCACAAAAGAAGAAATGAAAAGTGTGGTGTACTCTTTTTAACATATCACTCACAGAAGCTTGAAGCTATTTTTTTTAAAGATGCATTCAAAGAAAAAAGATCAAAAACGTTTTTTCAATTTTGGATTTTTGCCCCTTTGATTGAAGAAAATAAGGTTTCTCTTTTTGATATTTTGTAAAAAAAAAAAAAAAAAATATTGGGATATGACACGAGAAATATTTAGGACTTTCTGACTCTTCATTTTCTATCATCAAATCTTGTCAAATATTTGCCAAGAATATTGGTGGAAAATGTATTTTTTTCTTTTATATTTATTTCTTTGATTGTATTTCTTCTCTTAAATCATCATGCAATTGTATAACATTATTAAATAACATCATTGTTATATTTTTGATTTGGATATATTTGTTAAATATGTTTTCTTTGATTCCCAAATCTACTTTTATAAAAAAATATTTAAAAAAACATTATTTTTTCCTATAAAACAATATGTTTACTTTGCATAATAAATGCAAAAAAAAAATGACCCTTTTGGTAAAAAGAATTTTTAAAATATTTGCTATAATTTGCATATTAAAAAAAAAAGATATTGCTTGGCTAGATCAGAATAAAATGCAATAGAGGATAGAATGGCTTCAGAGAAATGAAAGAGAAATTTGACCTCAGTTAGATACTGTATCCAAATGTTCTTCATTCCCTTAGAAGTTAGCTCTTCAAGGTATGAATTGAGAAGAATTGGATAGATGAGCTAGGTTTTCCGATCATTTCGATTGACTTGGATGAATCTGATCTGACCTGCTGCCATTGTTGCAATGCTACTGCTGCTATTACCCGACACTTTCTTTTGTGTCTGCTGCTGCTGCTGAATCTGGGCATCATCCAAATGCTCCGAAACTTAACTCATCCTTTTCTCTGATGGTTCTAACATTTTTCTTTCCTTCCATAACAGAAATGGCTATTCATTTCTCTTCATTTTTCATTTTTCATTGGCTTCCATATTTTCAAAGATTGATAGCTAATAACTAATATAAAACAATAGCATTACAAATTGGCACCTTCTGCTAATTGAACAATACTTTCTAGTTTTCTTTATGCTTCCTTGTTTTTTGTTGTTGTTTTTTTTTTTATGATAACTTCAGCTCTGATCAGATTATTCTTTTTAAATAAGACTAAAAATATGACTGCACCTTGCAAATGGAAGCATGAGATTGGATTTAAAATTACCATTTTTAACTTTTAGCTTATGACTTTTAATTTCTTATAATTTTACAATGATTTATTTTGCTAATAATAGCTCAGTGTATTTATTCATAAAGCTGATTTGTTCAAGATAGCTAAGGCATTATCTGCAAATCCTATAAGCTGAACTCTTGTGTCTGGCTTAGAGTTAAAGAACCATTGCACATTATTACTGCGTGTTTATGTGTGTGTATACTCATGTACTCAACTAATCAAATTATCATGAAATAATTTTTGTGTTTTTTATCTTTCAAATCATGGTAATGATATTAATAGATGTTGTCATTGAACAATGTATTTAGGGTTAATTAAAACTAAAAACATTAGTTTATGATTATTTGAAAAGCACATTTTAAAAAGTTTTATTCTATTTTAAATTCTAAGTAAAACATTTGAAAGTATTTACCTTGAATTTTGTACTAGGAGTCAAAGTAATATTAATAATAAAAACATTTGTTTTGTGTAGGAATTAAAATGAAAACTGCCTAAAATATTGGAGGATCTCATTCTCAGTGCAATGCAAATGTACATGTTAAAGCACAATTCCTCATTTCTCTATTAAATTGGTCTGGAATGTCCTGTACTAGAATGGTGTCAGGCTGGAAGTAATTTGACTCTGAGAAGTTACAGTTTGTTGGGATATGAGAGTCTATTTATTGTAAGAAAGGAATTTATCTAAGTGTATGTGTGAAGAAAACAACTGTACATGTCAGTGTAAATTTATTTTTTTTACAAGGCACCAAATTTAGTGCATCAGGGTTTATTCAGGCCACTTAATTGCTATGACAATTTTTTTTAATGCTTGTAGGTGGGATACTTGTTTGGGTTTTTTCTAGGGGATGGGGGGGTAAAGATTAATAATTAAAAAAAAAAAAATTTCATTAGTAATTTTGATGAATCCAAAATATTTAAAAATAATTTTTTTTTAATAATAAAAATTTCAAAGTTTTTATATTGAAATATAAATCGATTTCTCTTCAAATGTGATTGATATTACTTTTATAGTGAAATTTTATATTTGCAAAAATAATTTAAGTCACAATACCTGATATAAGTGTTAGTGACATGATGATAAAATTAAGCAGAAGAAAAAAAACAAAGAAATTAAGAAAACGAGAGAAAAAATGTTTTTAAAAAACGAAATGTCCTAATATTTCTAAAATCATTTCCTCCCATCAGTTGGTATAAAGAAACAAAGAATGACTTTTGTGTGTTTTGAAAATGTTGCCTGTTTTTTCTATGAATAGTTTCAAGCTCCTGTGATAATGACACCAAATTAATAAATGCTGCCTTGCACATGAAAAAACATGGAACTTGCTGACAATTGATGTTCCTTAGGGCACACTTTTTTCCATTTTACAGTTATTCATTATTATTATTATTATTATAAGATTTTTTTTTGTTTTCAGCTATAAAAAGTCTTTCTTTTTTTCCTTTGTATTTTTAAAAAAAAGAAAACTTTATTCTTTTTTTTCTGTAAATTTTCTCCTGATTTTACTAATTATACAGATTCAGCCACTTTGCTGCAAAAATTAAAGAATTAATATAAAAAAAAACAAAAAAAAACTCCACCCTTTCCCTTTCCCTGTTTCACCAATACTTTGTAGTTGCCAGCACCTGAGGCTGTGAATTCCAATGCAACTCTTAGTTGATACTTAGAAGCTTCATATGTCATATTGGACCATTTTTAGACGTGAATACATACATACATGCACATACATCCACACTGCAAATATTATTACTAAGGTTTTTCTTTTTCCCACCCAGTCCTCCATTTAGACAATAACAACAATAAAAAATTGTGTTCATTTCTACATGTATCATTTTATTTATTATTCACATTATATCATTTCTGATTTTTTTTCTTTTCATTTTCCTCTTTTTAAGACTAGAGGTTGCTTCATGCTTCCTTTGACACTTGTTATAATTTTCTTTCTTTTTTTTTTTTTTTAATTTTTTTTTTTTAAACTTAATGCTCAATAGGAATTACAGTGTGTACTTCTACTTCACTTGGATGTTATACAAACCCCATGGCTATGTTTTCCCATTGGGCATTCACCAATTGAACCTGCAATGAACTGGTTAACATACATTTATTAACGGTGTAATATAATCATTTTTTTTCTTCTCTGCAAACCAACATAAAAAAGACAAGTCAGTGCGATGTGTGTATATTTTGGTACATTTTTGTTTGCTTTTTTAAAAAAAAAATGTTTTTTTTCTTTGTTTTTTTTTTTTTTTGTTTTTTGGCAACTAAGTCCTGCCATGCAAATAAACCATAAATGTCAGTTGAATATTTAAGGAAATGGAGAAAAAAATAATAATAATCACTTTGATTTGTATATACTTTTCACCATTCATCTTGTGTTTTTATACTTTTTTTTTCTTTTTTTGCCTGACATTATGCTGAAAAGTCAAGGAAAAAAAAAAAAAAAAGAAAAAGTGATTGGGGAATCTTCTGATAGTTTCTGTAACAAAATCAGTTGAATGGTACCTAGTATCGAGTTCCTCCCAGTTTAACTTTTTTTTTTTCTTTTTTCTTTTTTCCACCTGACTTCATATATTGTAACAATCATACATTTTTTAGTTATTATTATTTTGTTGATATCCAGTCATTTTTTGTAGGCATAATTTTTTTTATGTTTCTTGTTTTTGTTGGTAATATTTTTGTTTTTGAGAAAAAGAAAATATTTTTCTTGATCCTGAGAAAGAAAAAAGAAAAAATCTCAACAATCATTTTAAATTCTTTTGTTTTGTCTAATGTCTTTTTTCTTTTTCTTTTTGTTACTTTTTCTCAACTCTTAGCTCTTTTTTGTTTGTTTTTTTTTGTTTTTTTCTCCACGCAAACATTAAAGTCTGAATAAAGTCATTCCTAACATGGTCATTGTGTGCATTTTTAGCAGGATTTGAACTTGGAGACTTTGCACTCACAGTTAGCCATATAATTTTAACCGTGGAAGTAAAGGACTCTGAACCTAAACCTTGATATTCTTCCTTTATTTCTTTATCTTTGTTTCTTTAATTCCTAATTGTCGTCCACTAATTCCACACCTGAAATACAAGTCCCAGTTTCAAAAAATGGTGAACAAAATACAGTGCCATATCAAATAACTGGAATCAGAAGTACATGTATTTTTTTATGCCAATGCATTCAAAAATATTTGTGCCAATCATTTTCCAACTTTTTTTTTTTTTCCAGCAAAAGAAGAAACATGTAGAGTACTTAATTCTTCCACTAAGTTTGCGAGATTTTTTTCCCCCAAATTCAGGATCTACATTCTCTGAATTGTCTACTTAAATAAGATATGACTTACAGTTTTATAATGATTCTCTACTTTTCTGTTGACAGGTTTACTTAAGACTTTAAAATTCAATTCATTCTGACATTATAGTATGCAGAACCCCTACTCCCCATATTCCTTTTTTCTTTTTAATGATGTCACCAATTTAAAAAGTATCTGATTCCTTTTGGTGGATTTATTTGGAGACACTATTCGGATTAGTTTAAGTATACCTACAACCCTTTGTAAATTTAGAATATTCGATGATTTGGAGATTTTTTGATGTTTTATGGTTGTTTGTTTTTTCAAGCCTTAAGTATTGAAACATAAGCTAAATTTTACATCTCATAATATTATATTATTTTACATCTGTCTTTGTTTTTAGAGAATCTCAAAGAAAAACAAGCAGTTGAGTGTAATTGATATCTACCAAATGAAAAAAAGTAATTCAAAATGTCTGATTCCACTTGTTTTTGTTAGACTGTGTAGTTTGCTTGCTTAGTTTCAGAGTTCAGCATTTGGCAACATCCAAAAAGCTATTCTGTATTTGTTTGTTACCATCATTCCAACTATAAGAGATTGTTCATGAAAACATCTGCACCAATGCCATGTTTTCATTCTTTTTGCCCTTGCAATTTATTTGTTAAAAGGAGCAAAACTGTTGTCTCATTTGCCTCTGGACATATCAGTATTTAATTCTAAGGCAAAAGAATAGAAGATTTGTGTGCACTATTCAAGATTAGTTTCTAGCATTTTATGTATTGCACCAAATTATGTCTGCAAAAAGTATTTGTGTCAGTTTTAAAATACTTTCTATAGGCTAGAAATAGTTCATCTAAAAAGGTTTTAGTTACTTAATCAGATTGTTTGAGTTAGCAGCAGGCATATTAAAAGAAAGTCTTTTAAAATTGTTTTAGTTTATGATTATTAATCATGTGTAAATTCTATTGTCTTCTTTTTCATGAATTAATTGAAAGTTTTATATTTTTATCCACTAGCTGATTAACAAGTTTTTTGCTCATGGATACAATTTTTGATCATCTATATTTTAAAACTAAGGCTTAGAGATCAAAAACAGTAACAATCATTGTAACTTAATATACTATCTAAATAAGAACAAATATATCTTGGTTTAGAAATACTATTTTAAAATACATGATATTTATATGTAATCTTCTAAGATCTGTTCAAGTATTACTGGAAAAAGGTTTCTTGTTCCCTTTCCTTTCTTTTTTTTAACCCACTGACAAAGGCATTACAGATCAATATAGTATCAAATATTAAGCAATATTTTCATAGAAGTAAAGGAAAGACAAATCAAATGTACAGTTATTAAACAATTAGAATTGTGTTCCTTTTAAACACTTAAGTGGGTCAGTCTGCTAATTATTGTATCTTATTTTGTATGCTTAGTTTTAAGACATATTGATCATATATGAAAATGTACTATTACAAATATAAAGTATAATTTGGTATAGATAAACATGATCTTATATTCTTAAATATACTATTTACAACACCTTTGTATTGATGGATATCTATGGTTTAGTAATCTCTGTATGATAGTGTCTACTTTATAATTAATAGCTTATATGAATAGGGCTTATTTTGTACAGAGTAAATTAAATTTCTTTAAAGATAAAAGAAGATTATATTGTTGAGGTAGTATCCTAAAATAAGAAGATGCTTTCTTTTGTTATTCTAAATAAGAATTTATCTTAATGCCAGTATCATCTCTTAACATTTGTTACTCACCAGCAGACTATTTTATAATTATTTTTTTTACATAGCCAGTTAGTCAGTCCATTAGTTGAGATAGTTGTATGAATTATTATTGATTTACACAAGATCTCTTATTCAACCCTTCTCCCTCTCTCTCTTTCTTTCTTTCTTTCTTTCACTAATATTTTCCCTGGTGGTAGATATTCAGTCTTCAAGAAACTGAACAGACTTACAGATATGTTTGGTGTTTCTGCTTATTAGAAAACTAATACTGACCTTTGCTTAATATTCACTCAGCAAGTAACAAAATAATATTGATTTACATTTATCATGTAGCATACTATTACCAAAGGTATTTAGTAGTAATAGTTTTAAGATGATATTCAATTGATTTATGTAGTTAATCAACATTTCCAATAAAACAAAATTAACATATTCCATATTATGATTATCCTTGTTATGTTAGTCTTGAATGTGGAAATAAACACTGAATTATAAAATTAAAAATAAAACAAATTCACTCATTGATATATCAGGTCATATTTAAATTGAACATTTCTAATGGATGATTTTGTTCTTGTCACCTGCAATGAAGTTGAATTTTGTTTGGATACAGTCCAACACATAATACTTGCTTTCTTTCCATTTCATTATAAGAAGTCTATTAAATGAACTAAGCTTTTCATCTTTGAATTGAAGTGCCAATATATTTCAGTTGATAAATTTCCAATATTCTACAAACTAATCTATAATATAGTTCAGGGTAAATGACTACAGACAGAATAAAATGATAATACTCAACAATACTTAAAAGTAACTTCAATTTTCATCTTAGTTTTTATAATGTTCTTCTAACAATATTACAGAAAAAGAGATGTTGGTATTTGAAAGAAAAAATAGGGTCATAAGTGTTTGATCTTTTCTTTCTAGTTTTAAACATCATGTTTCAAAATAAAACAACTTTAAATAAATCCCAAATCTTCAACAAGCAAAAGGTTTATTTTTAAATAGGAAAAAAAATTGTTTTAGCTTTAAAAAAAAAAGGAAGATTATTTACCCTACAGGTAGGATTTGACTAAAGGTCACAAGTATGGAACATCCAGTGAGGATCAAACTCACTTTTTAGTAACTTGTTTTAGCTTTATAAATAGATACTTAATTGAAATGTTAATTATATTTTCTCTTCTACATTACTTAGAATTAAAAATACATTTCAAGAACTAGAAGATACTTAAAAATGGGATTATCTATATTTCTAAATCTAACCTGCTTACATACTTCTTCATTATCATCTTTTTTTTTCTTTAAACAAAAGTGAAACTGTAATTGATAGACAATATGATAATTTAGCCACTTACTTGCCAGTTTCATTAGATATATCAAGAGTATTACTTACTCGTCTCTGCTACATTCCAGTAACACAGTTTGTTTTTTTTAAATGAATTCAAAAACTGTGGGTGGGTGAAGAAAAATTAAAAAGAAAAAAAAAGTAAACATTCCATTTCAAACTCCTATTTTGGTATATAAAGGAGACTATAATTCTCTTGGGTGTAACATTTTGTTTCAGATAATAAATACAAAGAGAAAATTTTAAATGAAAGGTATTTACTGTCTTAAAGACCTGATGAGTAAAGAGTAAGATGGCATTTAAATTTATTTCATTTTGCTGGTATTTCTATCTTCTAACTGCTACTTTTTCATGGTTTTTCACTTGGCGTTTTGCTCCAAGAAATAGATGATCTTAGGTGAAGAAAATTTGATTTTTTTTATTTGATTTTTTTTAAACTCAAGTTACAAATTTCAGATTTGGCTTTGTGTATTGTAGTAACTCTAGTAACATTTGAAAACGATAGGTTAGTTTTTGTGTTTTTTTAACCTTTTTTATGTGGCTTAACATATATATTAATACAAAATGGTTCAGTATTTATTCAAACTGTTTACGTTATTTGGAGTTCTTTTGCTGGAAAAGTGTGCATATATATATATATATATATATATATATATATATATATAATGTGTGCATGTTTGATAAATAACATTTTATTTATGAAAAATAAAATGATTTTTTTTTATTTTAGAAATATTTAAAACCTCCCCCCAACACACACAAACAAAGCAGCTTTAAGAAACTCAACATTGAGATTCTAGTTTGGTTTGCTTAAAATTTTGTAAAAAAAAAAAAAAAAATCTTTTTTTTTTTTTTTTTTAAAGTTATAAAAAAAATACAGCATGTTTCTCAAAGCTTTGAAACATAGCTAAATTTTCACAACCCACCTATGAATATAATCAAATTTATTTTACAACAGCCCACATAATTATTGCCCTAATCAGAAAGAAAATGTGTCAGATTTAAATTTCAAATCTGAACCACCGATATCAAGACTCAGAATGACCAAAGATTCATTGTGTTCATCTCACAGCTGTTTTTATCTATTGCACTTTACTCTAAAACCTACTGTTGATATATGTATATATGTATATATATATCGGAATCATTCTAATGTCATATACTAGTATGACACTTATATCATATATATATTATATATGTATCTATGTATTTATGTATGTATATATGTATATATATGATATAAGAGAGTGAGATAGAGACCAATCTTCTACACTGCAGTAATATTTCCTCTGTCAACCTCTGATTTAAAACAATGTTGAACAGACGGATGGTTGAATGGGCAGGCCACGGTGCAGGTCTCTCCAGAGAACGTTGCTTAAAAGGCACTGCATGCTGCTTTGTTTGGGACCATTTGATGCAACATTTGTTATTTTGTTCACCTTTTGAATGAAGGCAATAAAAAATACTGGGATATGAAACAAATAATGGAAAAAAAAATTTCTAGATTTTTCTTGAATTTGAATTGGAATACTCTTGCTTTGATCACTTGATAACCTATTTGGGATGATTAATAGAACAATTAAAATTTTATTTTATAATTTTCAAGTAAAGAAATAAAATTTCTCTGAAAGTATTCTTTTTTTTATGGTCTTAATTTTTTTTCTTTTCTTTTTATGGATTTGTGAGTGTGTTTATATTTCTTAAACATTATTGATACTCATTTCTAATACTAATTATTGATTTTTATGAGTATTAGATTTTTTTTTAAATGAATATTTTGAATTTTTCACTCTCCCCTCCCCCTCTAATATCCACTAGAATTCAAGAAAATTTTTAACATTTTCTTTCATAATTAGAATGAGGGCTTCCCAAAAATAATGTATAAACAATCTAAGATTGGTATATAGTTATTTACTAAGCTTCACTTAGATGTGGCACAAGGCCGAATATATGGGTCACCCAGTGAGGCTGAACTCACTAGTCATGGTTTGCCAGTCTACCTTGCTAACCATTACACCACGAGAGGTGCCCATAAGATTGGTATATAGTTATAAAGTCCTGTTCCATTTATGGAACATTGGCAGGATCTAGTGGTGCCTCTTGGATTAAGATAATTTTGTGGTTACAAATAATATCAATAGGAGGTACGCTTAGTGTAGGAAATGGAATTTGCAACCTGAATTCAAATCCTGGATGAAGCTGTTTGTATATCACTTTGCTCTAATAACCTTGGGAAAGGCATGGGTTAGAATCCATCTGTTATCCGCTCCACAACCCACCCTAGTTATGGGTAAATAGTTGGATAGAACTTGTTATTTAGCCTTGTTTAAGCAACCAGTCAAAGAAGAAAAACTTTGAACTCAAACCAGCTTTACTCTGCTTAAAAATTTACCTTGTGTCACATCCTGTTTGTGGGAGAGGTGTTAGGTAAATATATACAAATAATACTAATTTTGGATGGAAATCAGAATCTAAAATGTGTTGGTTATACACTTGTCACTCATATTGTTTTGTTTTTTAAATTGCTAACATGACCACCAATCTGATAGTTTCCTGTAAAAACCTGGCCCTTTAAGTCTTGTGAACCTCAACCATGTTTTCTTGACATTCCTCATTCTCAATGCAAATTCCAAACAGTTTCTTTCCATGAACAACTGGAATGTGAAACAAACTTCCCTATGAATGTTTTCTAACAGCATATGACCTTGAGCTCTTCAATAATTATCTCATTGCTCCTTAGATACCAGTCATTTCTTAAACCACTTATACATATTCCCATCTTCATTTTTCTTTAAAGAAAAGAAAAGATGAGTGAAGTTACTTTTCCACCATTCTTGCCAGCACAATGTTCATCCTCTTCATCCACCAAATACTTCTAGTCTGGTTCTTCATGTCCATCATTCTTAATACTATCCAGTCATTCCTCGTATTCATTTACCATATTTCATCAACATAACCCTTTACTAAGTAATGTCCACTTATGCTTAGTGGGAATCTTTCTTTTTAAAAATATTATATTAATAATATTGATAAAAATGTTAATCCATTTTTATTAATATATATGGATTTATTACTCATCAAGCAGTAAATAATCTCCCACAGAAGTACAGCATCTTTGAGTCTCTTTCTTTTTTAGATATCTTGTCAGCTTGTGAAATCTTTTAGTATATATATGAATTATGTCTTCTTTTTTTTTTCTTTTTTTTTTTCTTTCTTTTTCAAACTTCAACCATTTCCTCAGCAAAGCAATTTGATGCAAGGTCAGTACTTCTTTTTTTCAGAATAAATTTTGCGTTCTTCTACATGTATTTCTCCCAAAACATAATTTATATGGGACTTTGTTCTCTTACACTGAATGGGAACTACAAAGTTGGTACTTGCAATGAAGTAATAGACACTTCTGTGTCACAAACACATGTACCTTATTCTTGGGGGCAGGTGTGCTACCAATGCAAATTATGTTACAACTAATTGTAATTAACCTTACTTTATTTACCTGTGATTTAGATTTATACTTGTATTCACAGTAGTCATTTATTAAACTTAGTTTAGTACAAAGCAAGATATATGGAGTGCCCAGTGAGAATCAACTTTAACAATACTGGTCAGTTAAACTACCTTCCTAACCATTGAGGTGTCTATACTAATATCCATAGTATTCCATTGATCATTATATATATATATATATATTTCAATTGATAGTGTTCAACATGAGTTGTGTTCAAAAAGTATCAAGTTTGAAATTGTACCAATACAAATGAATGAAACATTCATTTTCTTTAAAAAAAAAAAAAGAGTCCCCTTGACATTGCACACATTTATTTTGTCAAGTTTTTCCATTGGAGCACCTCTGAAAATCCTCTTTTAATTAATTACCCTTAAGATGAATTTTCAATTTAGGAAACAAGAAAAAGTTATATGGGGCTAGGTTTGGGGGAGTATGTTTCACCATAAAGTATCAAGAATTAGTACTGACTTGTCTCGATATCATCACTTTAATAAATAAGTTGCACATTTTCATTTAAAACTCAAATTTAGAAATTTTAAAAATCTAGAACTTCAGTCATACTACATTTTAATCACGCCACATATTGTTGTGACACGCTTACCAAATAATAAGATGGGTAGTCCAGCTGACGTTAACTGCGAGAAGTGATCACTTCTGCCTTTTATTTGCAACAAAACAAGATGGAAACAGTACTTCAGTTTTATAACAAAACAATGGTATAACGGTGCTTCCGTTTCTTAGTATACCACATCCCTCCCCACTTAGCTTGAAACATCCATAAGTCCCTCCCCAGAACTCCGACAAGAACTCCCATTACTTATAGGAAGCGTTGTCCGACTCTCGGACATAGTCACATCATCATCATCTGTAGCCTCTGGAGATTCCTGAATAGCAATTTCCCCAGTTAAGGGGCTAGTACTGGGTCGTTTCCCTTTTGTGTCTGGTTTCATGTTGGTGTACTGTCTTTTGGGTTTATTCTCAGCATTGTTCCTTCTTTCCTCCTCTTTGCGTTTCTGAAAACGTGTTCTCATGCGAGTTCTGGGATGTTCATCTTCCAAGCTGTCACCGGTTGTTGAAAGACTGCTATCTCAGTAGGGTGCAGGAAGCTGTGCAAAAGATGTTGAGTGCCCTGTAACTGTTTGTTCCCGACTCCCCCTGGATTCTTCTGGACCTTTCACAACAGGTTCTGTTGGAATATTTGCGCGAATATGATCCACATGTCTTTTCCATAATCGACCATCCTCTAATCGCACTCTAAAAGTCAGTGAACCAAGCTGCTCCTCTAAAACTCCGGACATCCATTTTGGCCTCCCTTGAAAATTCACTACACTAACACTATCTCCAATATGGAACATCCTTTCACTACGATATCCGTTGTTCTTTTAGTATCATCTATTTTTGTGGTAACTTGGGTAGATAAATCTGGATACACAAGATCGAGGCTGACGGCCCATTAATAGCATTGCTGGTGATTGACCCATTGTTGATTGCGGGAATAAACGGTATTGGGCTAATACACGCAATAATCGTGTTTCCAAATCTCCAGTAACCTTTTTAAGACCATTCTTAATGGTTTGCACTGCACGCTCAGCCAGTCCATTCGGTATGGTGCACATCTAACATGCTTAATGCCATTTAGGGTACAGAACCTGGAAAATTCCTTACTAGTAAAACTGCTAACATTGTCAGATACGATCACATGTGGACTCCCATGTGTGGCAAACGTGCGTCTCAACATCCTTTCTGTTTCTGAAGAAGATGGTGATGACACAACATGTGCATCTATATATTTACTGTGGGCGTCGACAATCACTAGAATCCACTTGCCCTGGATAGGGCCTGCATAATCCATGTGCACTCTGAACCAAGGCCTTCCTGGCCATTCCCAGGGATGCAATGCACTAGCCTGAGGCATATTTGCACTATATTGGCACATGGCACAACTCCTCACATAATTCAATATCTGCATCCATCTTAGGCCACCAAATGTGACTACGAGCAAGAGACTTCATCCGTGAAATTCCTGGATGACTCTCATGCAATTCTTTCAGTAACGCCTCTCAACACTTTGCTGGGATAATCACCCGTGATCCCCATAAAATACAACCCAGTTGTTCCGATAACTCATCCTTCCTGGTTGTGTATGGTTGAAAGTCAAGAGATCCTTTTCCCGGCCATCCATGTAAGATACATTTACGCACTTGTGATAACACGGGATCTCTTGATATGTAAAAAGCAACAGTTTTTGACGTGACTGGGGTTAAGTCTAAAGCTGACATGGAGAGTACTACTTCTTCCAGACAAGGTAATGGCGTAAAATAGTCCTCTATAGGTAGCCAACTCAGTCCATCTGCATTAGAAATTTTTGAACCAGGTTTGTACTCTAGTTGATAGTGATAACTTGCTAGAACCAAGGCCCAACGTTGCACTCTAGCACTTCCTGTTGGTGATATTGCACGGTCCTCTTTAAAAAGCCCAAGCAGTGGTTTATGATCCGTGATGATGGTAAATTCTTGACCATAGATATATTTATGGAATTTGGAAACTCCAAAAATGACTGCCAGTCCTTCACGTTCTATCTGGGCATAATTTTGTTCTGCCTTTGATAATGTCCTGGAGGCAAAATAAATCAGTTTTTCACTCCCGTCTTTCATTATATGCGATAACACTGCCCCCACACCCACTGGAGATGCATCCACCGTCATGATAAGTTTAAGTTCAGCATTGTAATGAACCAAAACACTAGTTGACATTAGCAACCCCTTTGATTGCTTGAAAGCAAAGGCTTCATCTGGTCCCCATTTCCAGGGAACTCCCTTTTGTAGTAATTTGTACAAGGGAGCTAAAACTGTGCTGATATTGTTTAAATACCGCCGATAGTAATTAACAAAAGCTTAAAAAAAACTATGCAGTTCAGACACATTCTTTGGGGTGGGTGCTTTATGAATTGCATTGACTTTATCTTGCGTTGGGTGGATTCCTTAAGAATCAATCCTATGACCCAGGTATGAAATTGACGACATTTTGAATTCACATTTATCCCCTTTAAGTCAGAGACCAGCATCTCGTAATCTCTTTAATACTGCATGCAGGTTCCTATTATGCTCTTCTATAGTTTGTCCCAAGATTAGGATGTCGTCGAGATAAGCAACTGTCTTTGGTACTCCTTGAATAAGTTGATCTATGATCCTTTGAAAAACTCCTGGCGATGACCAATACCAAAACACAACCGAGTATACATAAAAAGACCTTTATGTGTGTTTATCGTTGTTAGTTTTTTGAGACTCTTCATCCAAAGGAACCTGTAAATAAGCGTCACTCAAATCCAGTTTTGTAAAATACTGCCCACCTGAGACTTTAGAATATAGGTCGTCTATATTTGGAATGGGATATTTGTCTATTTGCAAAACAGGATTGATGTTCTGTTTAAAATCCCCACAAATCCAAACTTGACCATTTCTCTTTAAAACGAGGACAATAGGGGAAGCCCATTCTGCAAAACGGACTGGCTTGATAATAGAGGTAGCAACCATTTGTTGAAGTTCTGTTTCAACCTTTTCTCTAATTGTTAAGGGTATGGGTCTAGCCTTAATAAAGCAAGGTTTGCTATTTTCTTTAACATACAATTTTGCTTTTTCAATATTCAATGTACCCAAGCCTGGTTTAAAAAGTTCTGCAAATTCTTGATTAAAATCAGTCCATTCCATTTTGTTGCAGGTAGCATAGATATTAATTGGCAACTTTTGCAGCCAGTCTCTTCCAAAAAGACTTGGTCCAGATCCGGGTACAACTAACACTCTTAAATAATATATTTTGCTCTGGTATTTGACCCTCAGGTTAACCACTCCTTTAGGTACAATGACCTCACCTGAATAGGTCCATAACCTCTAATATCCCCTTTTTTATAAGTCTCGCGTTCGGCAGTAAGGCAAACTGTTTTTTACTTATCAGAGTAGATTAACAACCAGTGTCAATTTCCATTTCGCATTGAATACCATTTAAAAAAACTTTACACATATATGGTTCACAGTTACTCGATCTCGTAAAAAATAAGGGTATGTCGTATGTCTCTTGTATGTAATGCGACACGTTTCCCCTTTGTTCATTTTTACAGTTTAAAGTCTGGCAAAATGATGCATCTCTTGTGCCATTTTCCACCGCACCCAAAACACATTTTATCTTTCTTTTGTAATTCAGTTGCATTAGATTCCGCACACATTTTATTTACCTCATCCGTCTCTTTTTTTCTTTATATGTGCAACATCACTCGTTACTAATTCCATAGCCCTGGCCATTTTAATAGCTTCTTCTAGCGACATGTCCTCGGACAATAGTCTTTCTTGAATTTTATCGTCCTTTAACCCACACACAAATTTGTCACGCAATGCTCTTTTTAAAAATTACCCAAATTCGCACATAGAAGCCATATATTTAAGACGAACAAGAAAATTAGAAATTGCCTCACCCTCCTCTTGTTTTGCATTATAGTACCTGAAACTCAGCGATAACTAGTTGTTTAGGTTTAAAACAACAACTGCATAATTTCCTCCAGAGACATGTCGCTTGGTTTTTGAGGGGTACATAGATCCTCCAAGACTCTGTAAGTTTTTTCTCCAATAGTACTTAGCAAAATTGCTTTGCATTTTGTTTGGCTTTCACATCTGATATCGTTTGCATTAAAAAAACTGCTCCACGTGGTCTAGATACGTAGATATATTTCCTGATTCCATATAGAATTCTTCTAAATGTCCGAGTAATGGCATTTTCTTGAGTGAAACAGATCCTCGTCTGCCAATTGTTGTAACGCGCTTAGCGAGTTATAAGACGGGTAGTCTAGCTGATGTTAACTGTGAGAAGTGATCACTTCCACCTTTTATTTGCAACAAAACAAGATGGCTGAAACAGTACTTCCGTTTCATAACAAAACAATGGTATAACGGTGCTTCTGTTTCTTAGTATACCACACATAAATAATAAATATAAATCCAAAATTGGTTTTGTCAAATTAATAATGGTAAGGTGGGTGGTTCATTGATCTAAGGGACTTAACTCCTAATGTTTCCCAGTTTTGATAACAAAATTCATAATTACTCTCATTTGATGTAAAGTTTCTTTGTCTTGTACAAATTTCCATCAACTCTGCTTTCTCCCATCCATTAAAATGATCACTTAGGGCTTGCAACCATTAGTCATGTTTTGTACCTGTGAACTGAACTTTGGTTTTCTTGTCATTATATACTTATATAAACACACACATAGGGTATCATTCTTAAATAAGTACACCTCTTAACATTTTTTATAGAAAGATTTTAATTTTCTTCTAAACCAAACATACCAGGACTTTATTAATTTTAGTGGAACATTATACAATCTAAGTTGGAGAATGCAAAAAAAAAAAAAAAAAAAGGTCATATATTCTAATTCAGAAGAGACAGACACGCAATTGCTCAGGGCTGAATTAACTAAGAAAAATGAGCAAATACGTGATATTCTCTAAGGCAAACAATCCTGTCTTTGGGTTTGAATAAAGGGTTTAATTCAAAGTTCCTAGAAGATTGACTAAACTGAGCTTAGTTTTACACAAAGCCAGAAGTATGTAAAATCCAGTGAGAATCAAACTCATTAGCTATGGCTTGCTAGCCTAGCCAACTAACCATTTTACCAAACAAGGTGCCATAAAATTCTCAGAAATTTACTATGAAAATCAAAAGATACAACAGGTGAAACATAACAGCCTGGATGAGGGCATTGAGTACATCTGTGTATATTAATGTTGCAATTTGTTATATCAACAAACATGTCATCGTGTAAATTTTGAAATAAACTAGCAAATAATATACTTGGATCAGAAAAGATAGATTAATCAAGCAGTGAAAAGGTTTAATCACCTTACTAAAGTTCTGTTCCTATATTATTACATAACCTCACAGATATATATTTATCTAAATGTTTACAAGAGGATTTTAAATCGTACCTGACAAGGGTATAAAGCAGTCAATTTTTATTCTTAGCTCAGTTTATGTTGTTTATTGATTTTTTTTTTGATTTTTTTTTTGTTCTTTGGCCTAAAATATAATCATCTAATAAAATTGTATTTTTCATGCTATCTTATTAGAAACAGATTTTCAAAGAACCAATTCTTTATGTTTAAACAAATAATTCAACTATTACAGACAACTATATAACAGTTCATATTTAAGATAGTTATTTACTAAACACAGCTTATAGATTGTAGCTACTCAGAAATAATGATCTGTGAGACCAGCTTGTTAGACATTTAAGGTGTGACCAAAAAGTATCTGAAGGTTTTTAATTAATATTTTTAATATAATTTTGAAATTTAGATATGTGCACATCTGAACAACTTATATGATAAAGTGATGGTCTAAACATCTGGACATTGACTAGATGAGTCAGTGCCATTTTCTTTTTAAATTATGAAGCCAGTCTGGATATTTTTTGAAAAAAATGTTTTGGCGAAACACAGGATTATATAAGTGCAGCACCCTCTATACTTACCAGATCTAGTTATATATGACCAAAAATATTTCATCTTATATTTTTTTTCGCCATCTCAGATATATGACCAATGTTTTAACAAATTAACCCAATATCCACCTTAATTATTTGAATTTTTCTTTAATAATTAGTATGGGGTCCTTTAAAAAATAATGTATACACAATTTAAGATTGGTATGGATATTTATTACAGTTTCACCTATAAATAAGTAAATCACTAGCAGTTCTTTAATAAAAAGTTAATTTCTTCTAAACTAAAGGTACTAGGATGTTATTATCTATAGTGGAACATTATGCAATCAAAATTAATATTATTAGGCATTATTTATGACCAAATTCTACAGCATTGAAAATCTATAACCAAAAATATAAACCCTAACCTTGCTACATAGCAGTCCAAAAATAACTACACCTTTTATTTACATTTATGCGATTTAAAAAAATTCATATTTGTCTGAGGCATTACCAGAGTAATAATTTTTTTCTGTTACTTCCAGTTCTGTGCTAAATTGTACTTTGTTTCTTTTAGTATTATGCTTAACTTTCTTATAAATAGTTGATCTTGTCATTCATTTTTATCCACCAACTTCCTGTCTGAAGATTGTGTTTTATCCATACATGAAACATTTAATTACAGAACCATAATGGACAATGAGGTATCTATCTTAGTTTGTTATATATATATATATATATATATATATATATATATATATATATATGGGGGTAAAATATGGATATGAATCCAACAATATATAGAAATATGAAAAACAAAATGTTCCAAAAAAGATGAATTTATTATGTTTATGTCAACATTTTGGTTTATATAAAACCTTCTTCAGGACAATATGATAAAAAGAAGAGAAAAAGATTTTTTGTTGTTCAAAAGGTGAAGGATGTTTTTGAAATTTTTTGTTTTCAAAAACATCCCTCATATTTTGGACAAAAAAAATATTTTTCTCTTCTTTTTATCATATTGTCCTGAAGAAGGTTCTATATAGACCAAAACGTTTAAACATGGACATAAACATAATAAATCCCTATTTTTTGGGGACATTTTGTTTTTTTATATATATATATATATATATATATATATATATATATATATAATCATTACTGTGTTTAAAGGTTGCAGTATTTACAAAGAGGTCTAAGTATCTGGGAATACATTGGTGGGCTAAAAAGTTCATATGACATATTCTGCTGTTGATGACTTTTTTGACCAATGGGATTCAAGCACTGCCATGCAAAGTGTGTGGACTGCAGGGTGGGGGGCTATGTTGAAAAATACACCTCATTTGGTCATATTCCATGAGAGTATCTTGGTAAGCTTGTGAACTTTTCAGCTGACCTTCATAGCACTTAGACAGGCAGTGTAACACAGAAATTAAAAACTCCTATTGCAATTAATAGTTCCATGTTTTCACAATCATCAGGCAATACATTTTGAATAATTAAAATTGATGCAAGATAGTGGTACGTGTCTGTTGCATATTTACCAGTCTTCACTCCAATTATTAGAAATAACTTAACAAACATTAATTTAAAACATTTTTTTAAAATCTATTGATTCACAATTTAGAGTTCAACTTTAGTTATTTCCAACCATCTGTAACACTGAGAAATGAAGCAGAATGAAATGCCAACATTTATATAAAAACAAGTTTGATTTAACAAAATATAGATACACATGAAAATAGATTTCTATTACACTTCCTATAACACTACTAGAACTAAAAAAAACTAAAATAAGATCCAACAGTAGTTTAAGGAATTAAGAATTTTCACTATATTACAACCTACATTGAATTTTTTTGTTTGGTCAGTTGATTGATTTTAACGGCATGTCAATCTGTCTGGGGTTATTTTATGCCTAGAGGTTAAGGAATAATAAATGTTGTACATTTATATTTACACTTTTGTAGTTAACAGTTTTAACAATATGTTAGCATCATCAGGGATCATGTTGAGTGGGTTACTTTTATGGTATTGATCAGGTTTATGTTTATATTTTTTGTTATAATATTATTTCTCTTAAGAAGAATAGAATATCATTTGTTGACATTTTCAAATAGATCTTTCATTGCTGTGTGATAAAAATAAAATACCCAATGATATCCATATCAATTGTATAATGTTCCATCTTGTACAATTAAAACAGATTTTATTTGGCATTATTCATTACCAAACTCTATAGCATTGAAACTGTGCTGGAAAAAAAATGTATGAAAATATATGCGGAGTGTACTTATTTTTATATAGCTATATTTCTTAAAGTGTTTCAGTGTTGTAAAGTTTGGTAATAATTAATACCTAATAATATCCATTTTGATTGTATAATGTTTTATTTGGAATGATAAAATCCTAGTATCTTTGATCTAGAAGAAAATTAACTTTTTGTTTAAAAAAAAAATAGGTGTACTTATTTATAGGTGATACTCTATAAATGAAAAGTTCTAGTGTATTAATTAGATATTGGCAGGATCTGAAATATGAATATTGCGATTTTTGTAAGCATGCCATAAATGATATGATGGCACTTATTGGGTTAAACATCTTCAAGAAGAATTGTATATTCAATTTCAAATAAAAGTCATGTCAACTACAGATAACAAATTCCATAGCATATACACTGCCCTCTGCTTCCTTTAAAGTTAGCACAAAACAATTTTCTGAAAATTTATTAGCTGAGCTCAATAAATACCTTGGGGAAGTTTTTGATAGAACCAGTCATTTTGATACTGTGCTGAAATGTTTTTTGTAAATAAGTGTAAGTAAATGTAACCAGAATAAGCAAATGACAAAAGATACAGTAGTTCTGCTTTACCTGTGGGGCTATATTCCAAGATCCCTAGGTATGACATTAAACTGCATTCAATGAGGGGATTCCAGTTCTGGAGTTTAGGGAGTGTGCTGTCACCCCTTCATTACCTTTACTCCCAGGTCTACTCTGATCAAGAATGTAATTACCTGTTAGAGTCTCATATGTGGGTTAAATAGATCTGTTTGAAAATTGTTAGTATATTGAAACAATATAATTTTGTACAAATTATCAGTATGAGATAGGAATACTTGAAGCCATATAACTTTGTGCAAATTATTTGTATTATTACTTGAAACTATAATTTGTTTTTATAAATTAATATTTGTATAAGTTACTTGAAGCCAAATAATTGCTTGCAAAATAAAAACTGACTTTGGCATTAATTAACCCAACCATGGTTGACATGCTGTACAACCAACCAACCAACCAGATGCCTAAAACCACAGATAGTACTAAAACTTATATTTATTTATTTTTAATACATACATATCTATGGTAAGAAATAGGACTTAAAAACCTGAGGTTAGTGTTAAAATTGTTTTATTTCCTGTGTAACATTTTGCTTCATAATAAAAGCATTTCTAAACAATAGGAACATTTTTTTGAAAATGTTCATCTTATGACAAGTAAAACATTACATGACAAATAAAACAATTTTAACTCCAATTTTAGGTTTTCAAGTTCTATTTCTTACCATTTTGTCCAATACAATTTATGAATTAGACACAATATGACTGAAAGTCCTATTTGAATATTTCTTGCTAAACATACACATGTATTCTTTTACTGCACTGATTATTTATATATGTTCAAATGATATCAAAACAGAAACTGTATTTACCAAGACAAATGAACAAAGAATGGAATGTTAATTTTCTTCAAACTCATTTAATAATTCACAATTTAGAATTTAACTCTAGGGATTTTCAAACATCAGTAATACTGAGAAATGAAGCTGAATGAAATGCTGGTATTTATATGAAAACAAGTTTAATAAAATACAGACACACATGAAAATAGACATCTATTACACTTACTATGACACCCCTTAAACCAAAAAAAAAAAAAAAAAAGACAAGATCTGATTTTCCAAACTTTTTCTAATCAAAGCTAATAATAAAACAAGATAATTATATCAATATGGTGTATTAAGAGTAACAGAATATTTCTTCTTACCAACTTCAACATACAAATCTTTTTCTTTTCCCCTTAAAGAAATCACTTTACATCTTCTCTTGGACATATCTAAATTGCCAGCATCACTTCTCTTTCACTTTGTGATGATTAAGTAAAACTTACAAATTTGTTTATTTCTAAGGTTAATTGTAGAAAGCAAAACCATAGATAAGGAAATTCTGGTAATTTTCACCTTTAGTTGTCAAAATTTCTAGCAAATAAGGCAATTAGAGTAACCTCCCTTGACTTTTACTTTGAACTAAGCTGGTAGCTATTTTGAAAGTCTCCATGAAAAATAAACAAATCTTAGAAACTTTTTCGAAATCAATACAACTGCATGCTTTAACACAAAAATATCATAAAATGTGTTTTTAATAACAATTAAGTTTATTTCAGATAATTTTATGCTAGGAATTTAGCCAACTGACTTTCACTTTAAAACAAGACGGTAGCCATTTTGAAAGTATCCGTGTGAAATATACAATTCTTAGAATCGTTTCGAAAACAATACAACTGCATGCTTTAACACAAAAATATCATGAAATGTGTTCTTAATAACAATTAAGTTCATTTCAGGTAATGTGCACGCACAATTTTATGCTAGGAATTTTAACAACTAAAGGTGAAAATTACCGAAATTTCAATGTCCTAAGAAAAAAATGTATATGGATATAGATGCAAAGTTTTCTGTAAGATAACTTGGTAGTTTCATTGTGTTTAATGCCAAACAAGTATATAGACTAAGGAAATATATATGTACTAGACAAAACCTGAATCTGTTGGGTTCCCATTGTAAATGTAATCCATGATGATATTAATGCTTCTATTTAAGAGAAGCAAAGGAATCCAATAAACATTTCATATTATCGCCATTTTTATAATGTACTAGACAAAATGTGACCCGTTGGGGCACCCATTGAGCTCTGTATAAATAATTGAGATTAGGGAAAAGTGGGTTTACAAAGCGAATTAAATTTTTTTAAATAAATTCGGCCTGACAAAACATTAAAATCATTTTGTAAGATTTCTAAGAAAGGGAAGGTTTGACCTAATTTAACCTATGGGTTGCTGTTTATGAAATTTAACATACAAATACATTTCAAATTTTCCCATATCTCTCTCTCCCTCTCTCTACTCCCAGAGAAACTAACATATATAACGAGAAGGTAATCAAGGGATACATAGAGAGGGAGAAAGAAAGTGATAGGCAGAATGTAAAGTAAGGGACGGGTCAGTTTTTTACTTAATTGCAGATTACAACTAACTAGGACCAATTAAAATGGATTTTTTTTTCAAACATAGCTCAATCCTAAAAGTAAGGAATAATTTAGTATAACTTTCGTGTCATTAAACTAAACAGTATAAAAGTCTTTAGGAGACAAAAGTTGATTCACTCAGCTTTAGTATAATAATATATTATATGATATATTTATATTATATATTGAGAACTTTGATGTTTAATGTGAATGCAAATCCCATAAAATTATCATTCAGTTTCAAATTGCACTGGAAATTGCTTTATTCTCTAAGAGTATCTTTAGTGTATTGCTTTGATAAAAATCTCATGATGATGTGCTATTTTTGCTGTTACAGTTGCATGCATTCATACTGTTTGTATGTATGAAGGGTGTCCCATCATGGTGTAATGGTTAGCAAGCTAGTCTCATAGATCAATTACTACTAAATAGCAAGTTTGATACTAGCTAGATAACCCATACTTGTGACCTTCTTTCACATTCTATTCATATTGAACAGGTTGGGTAAATACCTTCTGTCTGTCTGTGTGTGTGTGTGTGTGAGAGAGAGAGAGAGTGAGAAAGAAAAGAAAAACAGGAAAATCATATTGATCTAGTGTCATGGGCAAGCATAACTTTACATCTTATGACAATCAACATGTTCTGACAAAGGTCTATCTGATTTTTCCAAACTTTTTCCTTTTGACAGATTTAATTCTAAACTTTATTCTTTAAGGGGAAAAGAAAAAGATTTGTATGTTGTGTTTATTCTCACACACACAATGATAATTTTAGTCATCAGGTTGTCCTGAAGTCGGCATCAGCTTTTTACTAGCAATAGACCAAGGAGATTGTTTTGGTGTCTGAGGTGGAGCGCCATACCTACCCTCAGCTCCTCACTTTACCGCTCAGATCCCTGTGCTACTCAAACGCTGAGTTGGCAAGGGCTGACTGTAAACAGATAAATTAGACAACTATTATGACTTGATTAAAATAGTTTTAGGTACACATGGTTTAATGATTATCATAGGAGATGAACATGGTGACACAAGTTCAAATCCTGGATGAGGCTGGTTTAATTTCACATAGCACTAATACTCTTGGGAAAAATATGAATCCAACTATTGTCCTTCCAGCTAAGCATAGATAAGTAAAAGTAAGTAAAGTCGTTGGGGCGGCCTAATGTCGGTATCAGCGAGGGAGTCTATCCCCTTTTCACTAGAAGTTATTGATGGTTATTTTGAACCTCAGGAGATGAAAGTCTGATGAAAGGAACCTTCATAGAAAATATTTGGGTGTGATTCTTCTTCTTTATTTGTTGGTATGCCAGACAAGTGTCAGCCAATAACAAAAGAAGACTGGAATTAAATATTGTGTCTTTTAGAAAATAAACTGGAATGTTATATAGAACCTTTGACTTTCATTTTATACACTTATAATAGTTTCTCATCATACATATAAAAGTAAAGTAAGTAAAGTCGTCGGGGCGGCCTAAAGTCTGTATCGGTGAGGGAGTCTATCTCCTTTTCACTTGCGCTAGACCAAGGAGATTATTTTAGCATCTGAGGTGGAGCGCCACACCTACCATCACCTCCTTACTTTACTGCACAGATCCCTGTGCTACTCATACGCTGAGTTGGCGAGGACCAGGATCGAACTAGGAACCTTGTGGTTTCTAGCCGAACGCTCTACCGACTGAGCTAACCCGGCCCCGTCTCTTTAATCTTGGTAATGCAACTAGTCTAGAAGGAAAACTCTAAATTCAAACCTGTTAAATTTTGCTTAAAAAATTGACTCAGTGTCACATCCTGCTCATGCAGAGGTGTTGCTAAGTACATTAAAAAAAGCTTTACAATAATAAAAGGTTATAAAATCAAAAAATCAATTCATTATTCTTACATTATCTTGTCTTAACTTATATGACATGTCAATATTTATGATTTTAATATCAATAATCATTTAGCAATATGGCTAGGGGTGGGCAAATGAATACTTCTTTCCTAAAAATTGAATAAGACAGGTGTTTTCTATGGCCAATTTTGGTGCTGATCACGATTCTGATGAGAAAATTGACCTAGAATGTCACTTTAGGTTGGTTCCGTGGGGATTTTCAAAATGGCATCTGGAAATGGTTTTTTTTTTTTTTTTTTTTTTAAAGAAGATTGACAATATATGGCTTAATAATGGTCTAATATGTCTAATCATAGGTTTTCATAGTCACAGAATATGAAAATACATTTATTTTATTGATTAAACCAACTGTTATTCATCATGCAAAAAATAAAAATTATAATAAGATTAGTAACATTTTTTCCATAGATATAACCAATTATATACAGTGAAGTCCTCAATAGTTAGTTTATACACATAAGAATTGAATTTTCCATATAAGTTAGTCACTTGACTCACAAATTTGACATGAGAAGACAGTCCACTGCCACATTTATCTCCGATTCAATTTTCAGGATATTTCGAATGGTTG
The DNA here is from genome assembly GCA_023376005.1 of Doryteuthis pealeii. NCBI lineage: Eukaryota > Metazoa > Mollusca > Cephalopoda > Myopsida > Loliginidae > Doryteuthis > Doryteuthis pealeii. The sequence goes on along the minus strand of CM042141.1, from coordinate 8,360,534 downwards.
TTTTTATTTCTTCAACCCCAAATTTCTCCATCCGGTATCGTCCATCCAATGTTTTGATTCGCCTCTTCTGGTGAATATAAGGTGCTATAGTTAGTCTTACGTAACTGACTTTAGCCAAAAGCTGATATTCTGTCAAAGTGTTTAATAAGTCTAATGAGGAAGCAGCAGTAATAGGAGCACCATGGCGTTTACAAATATCCAGTTGATCCTGAGTCCTCTGAGTTTTCCTCTTTTTGATATCCTGCTTTTCCAAAAGTGCTAATGCCTTGGTAGCTTTCAACATTGCCAGGAAATCTTTTTCTAGCTTTTTCACTGTCTGAACCTACTCTGAACATCTAGCCCATTTTCAACTCTCTTTCTTTTCACTGTTTGACTTACTTTCAAATAAGGAATCTACTCGTAACCTATTTGTTGAGATCACATTTCTTCGCGAATGTGTTGTAACTGATGTGGTATCTCCACTAACCCTAATTCGATTATCAAGTTTAGCAAACTGGGATTCACATCTTAAGTTTGTGAGGGGAGAATACTGTAGTGTCTCTCTGTTACCATTATCATCTTGCCATAAGTGTTCTACCTCTAACAGTTGCCTCTTAACAGAATCAATAACTTCCTCCATTACTGCAGCTTCCAACTTTTCAATCCCATTTGGTTCACCCTGTTGTTTTTCATCCTTTAATTCCTTGAGAACAGTCAATTTGTAATCAAAGAAAACTTTCACCCCTGTCCAATTTCTGTCTTGTGGCATGTCACTGGTAACCGTTTCATCAATCCCCGAAAGTGTATCAGAGGGAATATAATGATATCACCCATTGTCCTGTAGATTTCTGAGCACCAGACAAACCATTCATTTTGAATGTATGTAGAAATGGCAAGAACCAACTTGTTACTGTTGATATCAACTAAGTCCTCAAAGAAAGCTTGTATGTGCTCTTTATGTGCCACAAATAACTTTGCCAAGTCTGCAATGCGCCCAAATCTATTTGATACAAAATCTTTGAATCCCTCATGTTGAATATTGTTTCTTTCCATTCACTGTCTATGATCATTGTATAATGAAACAGAATGTGATGCATGACATGGTGAAAGTAATTTAGCAATAGCAATAAGTCCAAGTGTATAAACAGAAGTTCCAGGGAACTGAAAGTTTTCTCACCAGCAGTGACCAATAACAATTTTTGAATCCCAATCTTCTGCTCAGTGTCTCTGAAGACTTTGTCTATGGCATGGTCCACACACAATATGATATGAGCACAACATTTTAGTCGCTTATTAGGGTCTACTCCAAGGTTGTCAAGCACGACTTTGTAGTCAGCTGCTCGGTCAGACATCCAAAAGTCAATTTGACTTTTAAGGTCATCAACAGAGCAATTAGCAATTACTGCTAAACACTTCAGTTTGTACTTATAAGCTTTTGCCCCATCCTCCCCTGAGTGGCTTAGATTCTCAACATAGCCAGTTGTAAGTGACATTCTCGAACCAGACTTTTGTGTTATTTCTATATGGTCCATTTTGACATCGTAGTGATGATGGCCAGCCGCCTTTGTGGTATCCTCAAGCCCAGTTGTAATGACTTTGTCTTGTTTGTTGCGCAACTGTTGTACAATATATTCAAGATTCAGGTAAGATGCATCTTCCAAATAATGCATGATTGTTCAATGACTGGGGAGCATATATGTCAGATCCTTTTGAATATCATTGCTAAAAATCTCAAATTCTTCATCACTGTCATACAGTTTATCATCTGATTCACTTTCTACATTTATGTCATCATGAATGAATGTCCACTGTTGACCAAATATCATATTGGCTAGATTGGCAAATATCCTACAAATTTCATTTGGAGAAGCTGTGGATTCTGACAAACACTGGACCAAACAAAGAATTACAGGTTCATTGAATGATCTGCATCCATTCCTAACCTTCACCTTAAGAAATACTAGAGAAATACTGGTGGTGGTATCATTTTTGCCAACATGTGAAGAATGAAGTTTTTTTATCTGTAAATAGAGATCTTTTTGATGTGGGTTGTTCACTGTTTTGGAAATTACATCTATTTTCAGAATTTTCATGAATTGATCCAGTTCTTGCTGCTCTTTTTTCTTTTCCTCTGTTATAAGATGGTTCTTCTTTACATAGCATTCTTGGCTCTCCTTTCTCTTTTTTATCCTTATCCAATCTTATGGGACTGTGTTGGTGCAAACTGCTTTGTAAACTCCAAAACAGTTTTCCTCATAAAACGCCTGATAGTCAGGTGTCATCTTGACACCAAAGTCTTTTTCCATTCCTTTTTGATAGGATTGATCCTTACAACAAATATCATAGGCATTTAAAGTTAGAGTTTTATTAAATTCCATTGCCTTTTTTGTACCAATCCTTGCTTTTGAATTTAGTACTGTATTTTTCAACTTTTCATAAAGCATTGAAACGTTCATAGTCATCTTTCACTCTAGTAGCAACTGATTTTTCATTCAAAAAGTACACATTTTTGTCAATCCAGTCATGCCTTAGTTTATTTGCAACAATTTTACTAGCTTGATCCCCACTTAAAAGAGTGTTTTCCCTTCTGTTGTTAACACAATTGCAGCATTTGACCAATAACCACAGTCCCAGAAGATAATTTAGATGTAGGTTTAAATTCCTTAATCTCTGAGTATGTAGAACCTAAAAGTTTTTTTCTGCTTTCACTTCTTGATTTTCTTTCTGTCATTTTAGACTTGGCTACAACTTTAGGGAACTGCTTCACGATTATTGTATGACTGGCCATGTCTTTTCTGGCTTCTTCATCTCTGATTAAATATAAAATGACATATTAAAATGACTATTTGCAACTTACTATCCTTCGGTATAAAAAAGCTGGACATAATTGAATAATTTTCACTTAGAATACATAATAAAAGGATAAGAGTTTGTTAAATCATTAAAATACATGTATTTTCATATTCTGTGACCCAAAAAACCTATACTTTGATATATTACAACACCATAACTTATAAAATTGTTAATTTTCTTTGAAAAAATAACGGTTTTCAGCCGCCATTTTGAAAATTGTCACGGAACCAACCTAAAATGATGTCATATCCAAAAAATATTATCAGAATCGTAATCAGCAGCAAAATTGGCCATAGAACACACTCATCCCAAAAATTCGACCTCCATTTGCTCACTCCTAATATGGCACCCTAACAAAGTAGACAAAAAAATTCCAAGAGATTCCGATTAAATTATTATTTGAAAATAATCAAATTTAAAAGTGAGAGAACAATTAAGTAACATAATCTGTCTTGCTTTTTTACTCATGAAAAAAAAATCATAAATATATTTGAATTTCTATTAGATGAATTTACACTGATTTTCTCATTATTCTGTAAGAGTCAAATAGATTGGTTTGAAAATTATTAGCATTAGATAAGAATACTTGACATCATATAACAATGTGCAAATTATTTGTATTAATAATAATTACTTGAAGCTATAATTGTTTACAAATGATTATCATCATTAGTTATTTGAAACTTTATGGATTACTTGCAAAAAAAAAAAAAAACGATTTTAAATAATTTATAAACATTAAATGACCTAACATTCTGTAGAACCAACTAAAATAAACCATGACTAATTTGCATAAGTACATGATAATGGGAGATGTGGGTTTTCTGAGAAGCCATAACTTTTAAACATTACAAAAATATTGCAAAACTTTTGACTCCCCTTAGTATATGGTTTCAAGTAAAGTAAAATTGGCAGAGTGGACTATTGTCGGTATCAGCCGAACAGTGAGGGAGTCTATCCCCTTTTCGCTAGCACTAGACCAGGGAGATTTTTTGCATCTGAGGTGGAGCGTCACACCTATCATCAGCTCCCCACTTTACCACACAGATCAGATTACCCAATCTGTGCTAGTCATGCTCTGAGTTGGTGGGGACCAGTATTGAACCTATTTAATACTAATAATTTCCAAACAGGTAGGACTCTCTAACAGGTACTACCACACTGAGTCAGAGTAACTCAAGGAGTAATGACAACAAAGGGATGACTCCCTACTTCTCAAGCTTCAGAACTGGATTGATTGATTTTAATAGCATGTCAACCTATCTAGGGTTATTTTTTGCCTAAATGTTAGGGGGTCATGTTCATATTTACTAAAAAATTTTAAATAGATCTATTTAATAGGTACTACCACTCCAGGTCAGAGTGGGCCTGGGAGTAATGACAACAAAGGAGTGACTCCACACTCTCCAAACCTCACTACTAATAGTCAGGAATCATTTCTTGCTGCGGGTACCATGTAACCCAGTATGTTTACATGTTACTTGAAGTTGAGATAAGCATTCAAATAAATCCTGTGGCTCTGAGATATGCAATGAAAGAGAATTAGTCAATATGGCACCCTAACAACTGTATTGATTAAAGGAAAGGAAGAAGAACTTGTTAATGTGGTCAATGCCAGAAAGGTTAACAAAAAATTAACCCTTACCACCCAAGCAGTCAGTATTTGTGCCACTACCAAAAAGTCCATATACCTGGGTAGCTTAAATTCTGACCAGGGATTCTTCATTTCTACAATGCTATTGCCTATAAAAATTAACCCGAGTGGCCAGTGTTTATGCCACTACCACAAAGTACATATACCTGGTTAGTCTGAATTCTGGTCAAGGAATCCCCATTTCTACAATGCCATTGCCTATAAAAATTAACCCGAGTGGCCAGTGTTTATGCCACTACCACAAAGTACATATACCTGGTTAGTCTGAATTCTGGTCATGGAATCCCCATTTCTACAATGCCATTGCCTATAAAAATTAATTGAGTGGCCAGTGAAAGTACATATACCTGGTTAGTCTGAATTCTGGTCAAGGAATCCCCATTTCTACAATGCCATTGCCTATAAAATTAACCCGAGTGGCCAGTGTTTATGCCACTACCACAAAGTACATATACCTGGTTAGTCTGAATTCTGGTCAAGGAATCCCCATTTCTACAATGCCATTGCCTATAAAAATTAACCCGAGTGGCCAGTGTTTATGCCACTACCACAAAGTACATATACCTGGTTAGTCTGAATTCTGGTCAAGGAATCCCCATTTCTACAATGCCATTGCCTAAAAAATTAACTTGAGTGGCCGGTGTTTATGCCACTACCACAAAGTACATATACCTGGTTAGTCTGAATTCTGGTCAAGGAATCCCCATTTCTACAATGCCATTGCCTATAAAAATTAACCCGAGTGGCCAGTGTTTATGCCACTACCACAAAGTACATATACCTGGTTAGTCTGAATTCTGGTCATGGAATCCCCATTTCTACAATGCCATTGCCTATAAAAATTAAATTGAGTGTCCAGTGTTTATGCCACTACCACAAAGTACATATACCTGGTTAGTCTGAATTCTGGTCAAGGAATCCCCATTTCTACAATGCCATTGCCTATAAAAATTAACCCGAGTGGCCAGTGTTTATGCCACTACCACAAAGTACATATACCTGGTTAGTCTGAATTCTGGTCAAGGAATCCCCATTTCTACAATGCCATTGCCTATAAAAATTAACTTGAGTGGCCGGTGTTTATGCCACTACCACAAAGTACATATACCTGGTTAGTCTGAATTCTGGTCAAGGAATCCCCATTTCTACAATGCCATTGCCTATAAAAATTAACTTGAGTGGTAGGTGTTTATGCCACTACCACAAAGTACATATACCTGGTTAGTCTGAATTCTGGTCAAGGAATCCCCATTTCTACAATGCCATTGCCTATAAAAATTAACCCGAGTGGCCAGTGTTTATGCCACTACCAAAGTACATATACCTGGTTAGTCTGAATTCTGGTCATGGAATCCCCATTTCTACAATGCCATTGCCTATAAAAATTAAATTGAGTGGCCAGTGTTTATGCCACTACCACAAAGTACATATACCTGGTTAGTCTGAATTCTGGTCAAGGAATCCCCATTTCTACAATGCCATTGCCTATAAAAATTAACCCGAGTGGCCAGTGTTTATGCCACTACCACAAAGTACATATACCTGGTTAGTCTGAATTCTGGTCAAGGAATCCCCATTTCTACAATGCCATTGCCTATAAAAATTAACCCGAGTGGCCAGTGTTTATGCCACTACCACAAAGTACATATACCTGGTTAGTCTGAATTCTGGTCAAGGAATCCCCATTTCTACAATGCCATTGCCTATAAAATTAACTTGAGTGGCCGGTGTTTATGCCACTACCACAAAGTACATATACCTGGTTAGTCTGAATTCTGGTCATGGAATCCCCATTTCTACAATGCCATTGCCTATAAAAATTAACCCGAGTGGCCAGTGTTTATGCCACTACCACAAAGTACATATACCTGGTTAGTCTGAATTCTGGTCAAGGAATCCCCATTTCTACAATGCCATTGCCTATAAAAATTAAAAGTGGCCACTACCACAAAGTACATATACCTGGTTAGTCTGAATTCTGGTCATGGAATCCCCATTTCTACAATGCCATTGCCTATAAAAATTTTGAGTGGCCAGTGTACCACAAAGTACATATACCTGGTTAGTCTGAATTCTGGTCAAGGAATCCCCATTTCTACAATGCCATTGCCTATAAAAATTAACCCGAGTGGCCAGTGTTTATGCCACTACCACAAAGTACATATACCTGGTTAGTCTGAATTCTGGTCATGGAATCCCCATTTCTACAATGCCATTGCCTATAAAAATTAAATTGAGTGGCCAGTGTTTATGCCACTACCACAAAGTACATATACCTGGTTAGTCTGAATTCTGGTCAAGGAATCCCCATTTCTACAATGCCATTGCCTATAAAAATTAACCCGAGTGGCCAGTGTTTATGCCACTACCACAAAGTACATATACCTGGTTAGTCTGAATTCTGGTCATGGAATCCCCATTTCTACAATGCCATTGCCTATAAAAATTAAATTGAGTGGCCAGTGTTTATGCCACTACCACAAAGTACATATACCTGGTTAGTCTGAATTCTGGTCAAGGAATCCCCATTTCTACAATGCCATTGCCTATAAAAATTAACCCGAGTGGCCAGTGTTTATGCCACTACCACAAAGTACATATACCTGGTTAGTCTGAATTCTGGTCAAGGAATCCCCATTTCTACAATGCCATTGCCTATAAAAATTAACTTGAGTGGTAGGTGTTTATGCCACTACCACAAAGTACATATACCTGGTTAGTCTGAATTCTGGTCAAGGAATCCCCATTTCTACAATGCCATTGCCTATAAAAATTAACCCGAGTGGCCAGTGTTTATGCCACTACCACAAAGTACATATACCTGGTTAGTCTGAATTCTGGTCATGGAATCCCCATTTCTACAATGCCATTGCCTATAAAAATTAAATTGAGTGGCCAGTGTTTATGCCACTACCACAAAGTACATATACCTGGTTAGTCTGAATTCTGGTCAAGGAATCCCCATTTCTACAATGCCATTGCCTATAAAAATTAACCCGAGTGGCCAGTGTTTATGCCACTACCACAAAGTACATATACCTGGTTAGTCTGAATTCTGGTCAAGGAATCCCCATTTCTACAATGCCATTGCCTATAAAAATTAACCCGAGTGGCCAGTGTTTATGCCACTACCACAAAGTACATATACCTGGTTAGTCTGAATTCTGGTCAAGGAATCCCCATTTCTACAATGCCATTGCCTATAAAAATTAACCCGAGTGGCCAGTGTTTATGCCACTACCACAAAGTACATATACCTGGTTAGTCTGAATTCTGGTCAAGGAATCCCCATTTCTACAATGCCATTGCCTATAAAAATTAAATTGAGTGGCCAGTGTTTTATGCCACTACCACAAAGTACATATACCTGGTTAGTCTGAATTCTGGTCAAGGAATCCCCATTTCTACAATGCCATTGCCTATAAAAATTAACCCGAGTGGCCAGTGTTTATGCCACTACCACAAAGTACATATACCTGGTTAGTCTGAATTCTGGTCAAGGAATCCCCATTTCTACAATGCCATTGCCTATAAAAATTAACCCGAGTGGCCAGTGTTTATGCCACTACCACAAAGTACATATACCTGGTTAGTCTGAATTCTGGTCAAGGAATCCCCATTTCTACAATGCCATTGCCTATAAAAATTAACTTGAGTGGCCGGTGTTTATGCCACTACCACAAAGTACATATACCTGGTTAGTCTGAATTCTGGTCAAGGAATCCCCATTTCTACAATGCCATTGCCTATAAAAATTAACCCGAGTGGCCAGTGTTTATGCCACTACCACAAAGTACATATACCTGGTTAGTCTGAATTCTGGTCATGGAATCCCCATTTCTACAATGCCATTGCCTATAAAAATTAAATTGAGTGGCCAGTGTTTATGCCACTACCACAAAGTACATATACCTGGTTAGTCTGAATTCTGGTCAAGGAATCCCCATTTCTACAATGCCATTGCCTATAAAAATTAACCCGAGTGGCCAGTGTTTATGCCACTACCACAAAGTACATATACCTGGTTAGTCTGAATTCTGGTCATGGAATCCCCATTTCTACAATGCCATTGCCTAAAAAATTAAATTGAGTGGCCAGTGTTTTATGCCACTACCACAAAGTACATATACCTGGTTAGTCTGAATTCTGGTCAAGGAATCCCCATTTCTACAATGCCATTGCCTATAAAAATTAACCCGAGTGGCCAGTGTTTATGCCACTACCACAAAGTACATATACCTGGTTAGTCTGAATTCTGGTCAAGGAATCCCCATTTCTACAATGCCATTGCCTATAAAAATTAACTTGAGTGGCCGGTGTTTATGCCACTACCACAAAGTACATATACCTGGTTAGTCTGAATTCTGGTCAAGGAATCCCCATTTCTACAATGCCATTGCCTATAAAAATTAACCCGAGTGGCCAGTGTTTATGCCACTACCACAAAGTACATATACCTGGTTAGTCTGAATTCTGGTCATGGAATCCCCATTTCTACAATGCCATTGCCTATAAAAATTAAATTGAGTGGCCAGTGTTTATGCCACTACCACAAAGTACATATACCTGGTTAGTCTGAATTCTGGTCAAGGAATCCCCATTTCTACAATGCCATTGCCTATAAAAATTAAATTGAGTGGCCAGTGTTTATGTCACTACCACAAAGTACATATACCTGGTTAGTCTGAATTCTGGTCAAGGAATCCCCATTTCTACAATGCCATTGCCTATAAAAATTAAATTGAGTGGCCAGTGTTTATGTCACTACCACAAAGTACATATACCTGGTTAGTCTGAATGCTGGTCAAGGAATCCCCATTTCTACAATGCCATTGCCTATAAAAATTAAATTGAGTGGCCAGTGTTTATGCCACTACCACAAAGTACATATACCTGGTTAGTCTGAATTCTGGTCAAGGAATCCCCATTTCTACAATGCCATTGCCTATAAAAATTAACCCGAGTGGCCAGTGTTTATGCCACTACCACAAAGTACATATACCTGGTTAGTCTGAATTCTGGTCATGGAATCCCCATTTCTACAATGCCATTGCCTATAAAAATTAAATTGAGTGGCCAGTGTTTATGCCACTACCACAAAGTACATATACCTGGTTAGTCTGAATTCTGGTCAAGGAATCCCCATTTCTACAATGCCATTGCCTATAAAAATTAACCCGAGTGGCCAGTGTTTATGCCACTACCACAAAGTACATATACCTGGTTAGTCTGAATTCTGGTCATGGAATCCCCATTTCTACAATGCCATTGCCTATAAAAATTAAATTGAGTGGCCAGTGTTTATGCCACTACCACAAAGTACATATACCTGGTTAGTCTGAATTCTGGTCAAGGAATCCCCATTTCTACAATGCCATTGCCTATAAAAATTAACCCGAGTGGCCAGTGTTTATGCCACTACCACAAAGTACATATACCTGGTTAGTCTGAATTCTGGTCAAGGAATCCCCATTTCTACAATGCCATTGCCTATAAAAATTAACTTGAGTGGCCGGTGTTTATGCCACTACCACAAAGTACATATACCTGGTTAGTCTGAATTCTGGTCAAGGAATCCCCATTTCTACAATGCCATTGCCTATAAAAATTAACCCGAGTGGCCAGTGTTTATGCCACTACCACAAAGTACATATACCTGGTTAGTCTGAATTCTGGTCATGGAATCCCCATTTCTACAATGCCATTGCCTATAAAAATTAAATTGAGTGGCCAGTGTTATGCCACTACCACAAAGTACATATACCTGGTTAGTCTGAATTCTGGTCAAGGAATCCCCATTTCTACAATGCCATTGCCTATAAAAATTAAATTGAGTGGCCAGTGTTTATGTCACTACCACAAAGTACATATACCTGGTTAGTCTGAATTCTGGTCAAGGAATCCCCATTTCTACAATGCCATTGCCTATAAAAATTAAATTGAGTGGCCAGTGTTTATGTCACTACCACAAAGTACATATACCTGGTTAGTCTGAATGCTGGTCAAGGAATCCCCATTTCTACAATGCCATTGCCTATAAAAATTAACTTGAGTGGCCGGTGTTTATGCCACTACCACAAAGTACATATACCTGGTTAGTCTGAATTCTGGTCAAGGAATCCCCATTTCTACAATGCCATTGCCTATAAAAATTAACCCGAGTGGCCAGTGTTTATGCCACTACCACAAAGTACATATACCTGGTTAGTCTGAATTCTGGTCATGGAATCCCCATTTCTACAATGCCATTGCCTATAAAAATTAACCCGAGTGGCCAGTGTTTATGCCACTACCACAAAGTACATATACCTGGTTAGTCTGAATTCTGGTCATGGAATCCCCATTTCTACAATGCCATTGCCTATAAAAATTAACCCGAGTGGCCAGTGTTTATGCCACTACCACAAAGTACATATACCTGGTTAGTCTGAATTCTGGTCAAGGAATCCCCCATTTCTACATTGCTATTGCCTAAAGACAATACATAATGCTAAATAACATATTACAACATTTTCAACTTTTCTTCAGCATGGGCAACAAGGCTCTGGGTTAACACCTGATATTATTTCAGTCCTTATAATCGCTGTTACATATTATAGTTATATTCAACAGTTCATAACACCATTGAGGCTATTTTTTTTTAACACAATACTTTGATGTTATTGGGAGATAGATATAGCTTTGATGAATAGTTTTGCAATATTAGTTCAAAAGTTATGAACATTTTTCGATTTTAAGAGAAAATAAAAGAAACCAGAGTCATAAGTAGTGTATTTTATCGTTTATTAAAGTTATCTTCATCACTACTGGTTGAAGTATCACTTTCACCATCACTCTCTTCATATTTGAACTCTTCATCATCTTAAATGGCTCTAATATGCTTGTAAATTTTGTTCAGGGGAGAATTAGCCTTGTTAATGCATCTTGGACTGCTCTCCATATTCATAAATGATGCATACAATCAAGCAAGCACTTGCTGAAAGGGGGTGTTTGTGGTGTGTACTGTCTTCCCTATATATTTTATGTGCAAAAGAAAGATTTCAATTAGGTTTAAACTAGCATTAAAAACTTAATGAATAAAACACAAAATAGGCCTCAATGGTGTCCCGGAATGTAAAAAAAAATCAGTTTGCTATTTTATCAATTCTTATTCTTCATGTATGTGTATCTGAACAGAGAAGAGGGAGTCCCCATGGCATAGTAACTAACGTACTGGAGTGTGACATCATAGTAAACAGGTTCAAACTCCAGTGGTGCTATTCACTTACAGACTAATACCCTTGGGAAATATATGAACCACTCATCTCCCCAGCTATGGGTTAAATAGTACTACTGCTGTTCTTCTACATGGGTGGCTTTGGTATTAAATAACCCATGAAGGTTGATATGCCATAAAACAAAGAAACCAAACCTGAACAGAGAAAGGAGAACTATTTTTTTTTTTTTAAATGTGAATAGAAATGTTCCCTGCCATTGACTTTATTCTATAAAAGTACCAAATCAAAATGACTTGAAAGATAGTCTTATTAATATCAATAGATAAACTTTGCCTTTAACCCTTTGAACCCATAAGGCTGAAATTTCAGGTTGAGCATTTTACTATACACTGTAAGCCCAATATTCTGGGTTCAGATAGAACATGTCAGATACTAATCCTAAAAGGTTTCATATAGTGACTATTTAGAGTAATTTCATGCAATGATGGGATATCTTTAAAGAAATATGTTTGCATAAAGTTTGAATTTATTTTGTAATAATTTTTTAATTTTTTTTTTTTTTTTTTTTTTTTGTGAATTTTATAAATTCAAGTACAAGGTATCTGAGGACTAAGGGGTAATTTCTATTTTATTCTATATGAAGAAACAACAGTTTGAAAAAAATCTGACAAAGTATGAAAAAGTAAATGGAGAGGTAGATACATATACACACATGATTATATATATATATATATATATATATATACCTTGTATAAATATAAATTAATTTCGGCATTTCTTTGCCTCCTCAGTCTGATTTTTACTAATTCAAAGACCTCACACCCGGTCTTATTGGTATTAACTTCTTATTGCACTGATTTTTTTTTTTTTCTTCAAATTCCTCCTTCTGTGTTTGTTAAATATGCTAGCTCATGGGCATGCACACACTCACAATTTTAAGAAATTTTATGTTTTTTGCATGTTGATCATGTTTGTGATGTTGCAGTTTTTAAATTTGATTTCTTTACTTGTGAATATGCATGTTCTAACTTTATATATTTTATGTTCCGATTGTCGTCAGGGTTTTGTATGTGTATATATGTACCCATATATACACATACAAAACCCTGACGACAATCGGAACATAAAATATATAAAGTTAGAACATGCATATTCACAAGTAAAGAAATCAAATTTAAAAACTGCAACATCGCAAACATGATCAACACGCACAAACCATAAAATGTGCTTGCCCGTGAGCTGGCATATTTAACAAACACAAAAGGAGGAATTTGAAGAAAAAAAATTAGTGAAATAGGAAGATCAGACTGGGTGTGAGGTCTTTGAATTAGTAAAAATCAGACGATGGAGGCAAAGAAATTCTGAAATAAATTTATATCTTCATCAAGGTATCCATTTATTCATCTATTTATGATACTCCATATATGTAAAAAATATATACGCAAATCTTTATATGTACGTTTGAGTTCTTAATTTTGGTTGAATACTATCAAGAAAACACTTGATATCATCCACCTATATAATATATATATATATATATATATATATATATATATATATATATCTACTTGTATAGGATGTGTCAATTTTTTCAGAAGAAATTTGAATTCAGAATTTTCCTTCACCTAGACCAAGTTTTAAAAAGCACAGTCTGTTCTACTAAGAGAATAGTTGGATACATACCTTTCCCATGAGTATTAGCATTATGTGAAATGCAAACAGTCTTGTCAAGGATTTGAACTCATGCTGCCAAATCTATTTCCTATAACAATTACTTTTACACCATGCACCTCCACTTACTTATATATCAATGTCTTATATATATATATATATAATTAGTGTCTTGATATAACATATTCATCACTTAAATCTAACATTAATTCTTCATTTTTAAACTGATAGGTGGAAAGTTATGAATACAACAAAAAATGACACAAGGAAGCTGCATTTTCATCTGGCTTCATCCTACAATGTGATGGAAAATCTACAGTCTGATGATATTGTAAGGTACTGCTTGGTACTCTGGGTTAGTAGTCATGTTCCTTCACCCTCAAAACCATAAGATGTAGATTTTAATCGTAGTATAGTTGTTTTGTTTTTTTTTGCATCGGTATGTATATGAAATTGTTTTCTATTATTTTGTTCTATGCACAAAGCTCAATATAAGAAAAGAGCTGTAATAATATTAATTATTATTATTAATATTATGATTAATGATCAATTATAATCAATGTTTTTTATTTAATAGTCTATAACCAGTGTTTCATGTTTAATGCTATTATTCAATTGGACATTTATAATAATTGTATTAAACATGAAACAGCTGTCACAGACTATTAAATAAAATACATTGATAGCATTTTATTATCATTGATAATAATAATAATATTTATATACATATATATTAAATGTGAATTTCTGTGAACCGGGGTTTCTTGCAGACAGAATTCTGTCTTATGAATGCACCACTGCATGAAACTCCAGTCCACAGAAATCCCCATGTAATATATATATATATATATATATATATATATATATATATATATATGTTGAAAAAATAAATAAAGTAAAGAAAATGTTGAATGAATAAAGAAGATTTATTGGAGTGCTGACATGTGTTTTGACTGAGAGATTGTCCTTATACATTGATATATAAGTGGAGGTGCATGGTGTAATGGTAATTGTTATAGGAAATAGATTTGGCAGCATGAGTTCAAATCCTTGACAAGACTGTTTGCATTTCACATAATGCTAATACTCATGGGAAAGGTATGTATTCTATTTATTATTATTTTAAATACAAAATAAAATAATAATAATAGAAAAATATTACATTTTTAAGTATACAAAATTTTTTATATTTTTCTATTATTATTATTTTATTTTATTTTGTATTCAAAATAATAATAAATCGAATACAATTTGTGTAAGGACAATCTCTTGGGCGAAACACGTGTCGGCACTCCAATAAATGATCTTTATCCATTCAACATTTTTCCTTTATTTATTTTTTCAACATAATTGTCAGATTCACTTCCATTTTTCAACTCACAAACACACACACACACACACACACACACACACACACATATATATATATATATATATATATATATATATATATATATATATATATATAACAACTCTATCACTAATATTGAGCCCTCTACTAACAATACCACAAAAACTTGGCCCAACACTAACTCACCAAATGAGCTAGTGATAACCATATATATATATATATATATATATATATATATATATATATATATAAAATTTACATTTGCGACATGTGTTTCAGATCTTCTGATATCTTCTTCAGGCATTAATTAACCATATTCCGTCCGAATATATATATATATATATATACACACACACACATATCTAAGCCATACCTTCCTATTTGGTGGTAGTGTACAGAGAATTAATTTGTAACATCTGTGTTTTAGCAGGTGTGTGTTCCTGTGTGGCAGATTAAAAATGTTAAGGTCTTAAAATTTTATAGTGGTCCATTTGTTTATATTAATAGCCAAACCCCTTCTTCTGATGTTGTTTGTTATATTTTTTATATTTGATAGGTCATGTGTGTGTGTTTGTAATTTACTTTCTGTTCTGATGAATTTGTGTGTGTGTTTGTGGTTTACTTTCTGTTCTAGTGTGTGTGTGTGTGTTATGTATGTGTGTCTATGTTCATGGTTGTGTTGGGTATATGTGTATCTATATACATAAAAAATAAAATTGATGTGTATTTTTCACATTACATAGTTTGCATATACAGATTTTACATATATATATATATACATACACATATATATTTTACATTATATAGTTTGTGTATTTTATTATGTAATTCATATGTTTGTGTAGTAAAGTTGTTATTGTGTGTGTGTGTGTGTGTGTGTGTGTGTGTGTGTGTGTGTATGTGTGGTTAATTTCGGTTTGGTTGTGTGTTCTGGTATGTTTGTGTGTGTGTGTGTGTTTTTGCATGTTCCTATGTATGAGTGTCTCTGTTTATGATTGTGTTGGGTGTATTTTGGAGAGTTTTTTTGGGTTTTTTTTGCATGTATGCATGCATGCATGCATGCAATACATTACATAGTTTGTGTATTCTATTATGTAGATCATATATGTCTGTGTAGTAAAGTTATTGTTGTGTGTATGTATGTGTGTGGTTAACTTCGATTTAGTTCAGGATTGTATTTGTCTATGAAATGTTTTTCTTTAATTAGGAATAGAGTATAGTCATCAGTTTGGTATACTGGCATCACCTTAAAATCGCCCTGATTACATTCAAAGATATGCTATACATAGAGGTTTCTATTATTAGCTAATCTAATGTTGCTTTTGTGTAGTGAAATTCTACATTAAAATCATTTTGTAAGATTTTTAAGAAAGGGAACATTTGACCTAATTTAAATTTAAATGGACCTGATTCTTGGAATTTTATTAAAAGCCAAGGTGTTGAGAAGCTACGGGCTGGCTGCTGCTGAGATTTAATATACAAATATGTTTCACACTCTCCAATCACTCTCTTTATGCTCACAGAGAAACTAATATATATAATGAGGAGGTAATCAAGATATACATACAGAGGGTGAAAGTGACAAGCAGAATGATAAGTAAGAGATGAGTTAGATTTTGACTTAATTGCAAATTACAACTAATTAGAACCAATTAAAATGGATTTTTTTTCAAACATAACTCAATCCTAGAACTGAAGAATATTTTAGTATGAATTTTGTGTCATTAAACTAAGCAGGAAAAAAGCCTTTAGAAAACAATCATTGATTCATTCAGCTTTAGTATAATATATATATATATATATATAGCTACCACTTGTATTAAATAATTGCCAATACAGAGAATTATTTACACCTATTGAGAAAACTTTTATGTTTTTTTTTTTTTTGAGAACTTACCAAGTCTGCATCAGGTTAAAGAATTGAAAACATTGATAAGAGTCTAAGAGAAGGCATTCAAAATTAGCTGTGACAATTTTAACAGGCTAGCAGTGAATATTTCTCCAGTTTCCACATGTTTCTCTCATTACAGATATACACTGAATACTTAATTAAACCAACTGCTTCAAATATACAATTACACATGTAATTATTTTATACTGGTCATTACTTTGCATTAAATTTCATAGACATTAGTTAATTACTTAAGAATACATGTTTCCTATGAGTGTAATGTGAGCACCAACATGTTTCGATGGTTTTACTAGAGAGAACTAAACGAGATTGATATCTAAATTCTTACTTGTGACTATGAGAAAATTTAAATTAGTCCTAAAAAGTATCTATTTACAAGGTGTGTTTGAAAAGTAACAAGACTGAAGCTGTCTCTGTTTTCCTGACCTCCCACCAAGCCGGATTAACACAAGGTCTTTTTAATGTGGGGAGCCATGCACAAACCAAAGCTCATGTGATGGCCAGTGCAGATGAATGCATGGTCCTGTTGGCATTCCCCTTTTGGGACACCTCAGGCACCAGGCAATAAATTTGGCCCTGCTCCTTTTGGGTGAGGTGGTAGGTGCTGCTTGGGAGACAGCCTCCTGGGATCACACAATTTATTTTACTTCACTCATATGCCTTATTGCCCTATGTGCACCCAGGAACAGAAGAGCCTATAGTGGCACAGTAGTACAGTTTGGGGTAGGCGTCAAATCCTAATGGGAATATGTTCAATCATTTGGCATTTCTCTATTTGTTAAAGAAAGAAAAATATTTTTTTAAAGTTTATTATTAAAATTTATAAATATCTAAATCAAAACTCATTTGTTAATCAGACACTGGATGTGGTTAGGGAAATTTCAAATATAAAACCAAAATGCTCGTATGAATATTGAATCTGTGAACAGGTCATAGTTCAATATTCTGGCATTTATCAAACTTAAGTTAATATTTTGAAATAGATCTATTTTTTATATAACATTGTTAAATAAATCTGATTTTTTATTGATTTTTAACCCTTGATATCAAAAGTTTAACAAAGGATAGACAAATATCCATCATTATCAAAGAGATTTATTTTAATCTGTACTGAGAGTTTTAACTTTTGATATCCATCTAGATATCAAAAGTTTAACTCAATATGAAATAGCTTCTGATATCATTTGAACTCCTAAGAAACTGATACTGTTATACTTTACTATCAAATTTATTCATAGGTCCATATCCTTTATGTGTCTATTAAAAGTATGTTCTATAAAAGTTCAAGAAATAATATATCACTAATATTTATCTCTCATAAAGAAATGATTACTAAATAATTTTAATTGATAATTTTTATTATTTGTTCTCCAGTGATATATTTTATTTATTTCATGAAATAAAAAAAATAATGTGTTTACTCATATATATATATAAGTTGTGTTCAAAAAGTATCAAGACTAAAGCTGTATTTACCAAGATAGAAATGAACAATGAATGAAATAATAATTTTCTTCAAAATAGTCCCCTTGGCATTCAACAGAGTTTTTCATTTGTCAAAGCCCATCCAAAACTCTTTGAAACAAATAGATTACAGACATCATGTCATATTCACCCCCACACAACTTTTTTTTTTTAATTTGAAAACATTCTATGCTAAAATATGAAATAGATTTCCTAAATGTCATATTTCCTTTTTTTTGTGTGTACTCATATATATGAGTTGTAGTCAAAAAGTATTAAGACTGGAGCTGTATTTACCAAGATAGAAATGAACAATGAATGAAATATTAATTTTCTTTAAAATAGTTTCCTTGGTGTTCAACACATTTATTCTAGTGGATTTTTCATTAGGCATAGCATCTCTGGAGCTCCTCTTTTGATGGTATGAAGCCGTTAATGTTCCCTATATCCTCAAATTTTAGCCTGAATTTTCAGTTTAGGAAACAAGAGTTGCATGGAGCTAGGTTTGGTGAGAATAGAGAAAACTTCATTTGCACAATGTTGTGTTTTATCAAAAATATTTTATTCAAAAAGTATTGAGATTGGATTCATTTTTTTTTTTCAAAATGACACTGACTTCATCTAGATGTCTAGGCAGTATCACTTTATTATATAAATTAATCAGCTATGCAAATTTAAAGATACAGTCTTAATCTTTTTTATCACACCTTGTATAAGTATTTAGATATGATACATATAAACATATATTGCATATGTATAAATGATATATATAATTACATAATAAACAATTTATATATATATATATATTATATATGATATACATGGATTGAAAAGTATATATATATATATATATATATATATATATATATGCTAGTTGTTGTTTGCGGAGATGAGTAACTTCTTGTATTTACGGATTGGAGTGCGGATTGTTCGCAGTGTGTGTTTTTTCAAAGACAAGATGTGAAGAAAAGGATTCACTTTCTTTTTCTTCACATATATATATATATATATATATATATATATATATATATATATATATAATAAACAATTATATAGTAAACAAGAATGATATATAATTATTCAAGTGTAAGTACTATTGTTATGAAATTTGAATTAGTCACAAATGAATATCTATTTATACTGTAATAGAGCTAAATGCATTATTTATATATATATATATATATATATATATATATATATAGTGCATCTAGTGAGGATTGAACTTATAAAATCATCATTAAGTCGTAACAACAGTACAGATTCCCATGATTCTCTCTCATCAGACATCACTATCAGTCATCACACCTGGCAAGTCCTCTGTACAGCATCCAAGCAAGAAGCATTGACCTCTATGTGAACATAAAAAAGGCATGGACTGCTACTGAGAGATTATCAATCATAATGAAATCTAGTTTATCTGATCAAATAAAATGGGAATTCTTCCAAGCTGTGGTCATGTCAGGCTGCAGCAGCCAAAGACTTTAACAAGACACTTGTAGAAAACGCTAGAACTACAAAAGGATGCTGCATGCTGTCTTGAAAAAATCCTGGAAGCAGCACCCCCACAAAAAGCAGCTGTACGGCCACTTACCTCCTATCATATAAAGTATGATGAAAAAGACATGCTAGACTCTACTGGAGAAGTAAGAACGAACTCATAAATGATGTTCTCCTATGGACACCTACACTTGGACACATCAGTGTTTGCTGACCAGCAACTATCATATAATAGCAAGGGTTAAATTGCTAGATATTACCTCTTGGCAAAGTAACACACATACACAAAGCACGTGGCGTAATGGTTAAAGTCATTGGAAATGGACTCGTCGCCCCGAGTTCAAATCCTGGATGTGGTATTTACATTTCACTTAGCGCTAATACCCTTGGGAAAGGTATGAATCCTACTCTCCCTCCAGCTATGGATAAATAGTAGGGTAGACTGAGCTCTTTAACCTTGGTTAGGCAACCGGTCTAGGAGAAGGAAAACTCTGAATTCAAACCTGTTGAACTCCACTTAAAAAATTGACAGATACCGATTTTAATTTATAAAATTCTCCCATTTTTAAAGAGTGTAAAACAAATTATATTTACATGTGCTTTTTTCTTCTTTTTAATCCTTCCTTGTCATAATACAGCAAAAATTAAGTTTCATTAATTTTTTTCTGAGTTTTGTTGTATTTTAATTCGTTGGGTGTTCAAAAACACGTGAAATTTTGGCCAGACCTAATAAATAATTAATAACTAATTATGCTAACTTCATTACAAGGTCAAAGATAAACAAAAAAAATATATGCATATATATATATATATATATATATATATATATATATATATATATGACTGAACAATAGGAAGTGTTAAACCTTACAATAGTTGGACTAAATAGAATCAGTGCTATTTTTAGAAATAAGTTAACAGGCTGTTGTTGATGCCAAGATTATATATTTGGCAAAAAAGTCTGAAATTAGAGGAGTCGGCAGACAAAGAAAGATGAAAAAAAAATTTTTACATTTAATAAATAGGCCGACAGGAAAATACAAATTCAGAAGTAGTGTGCAAAAATTATGTAATATTACAATCTCAGTGTAATAAAAAAAAAAAAAAAAAGTGCTGTAAACCCTAACCAGGTGCCATATTTATTAACAAAAATTAGGATCTGTGTTTGCATTTAGTAGTTCACTCAATTTGTTTGGTAATTGGCCTTTTTCTTTAAACATGAGTATCTGGAGCTTTTTTTTTTTTTTAAACATAAAAAGAATAGTAGTAAAAAAAGATTTCAATTAGAGCAATACACTTAAAATGTTTTTAGAGAATAAGGCAATTTCCAGTCCAATTTTCAACTGAATTATAATTCTATGGGGTCTGCATTCATGCTGAAAATCCCTCAAATACTTAATTTAATGGAGATAATGAAATATTAATTGGATTGTCTAATTCTTCAGCAAAAAGGTGGTTTACCAAATCTGTTTTTCATTCTCTAACCAGTGATGTGTATTCTTAATGGTTTAAAAAGCCGAGCATGTCCCAAGACTGATATATATATATATATATATATGTATGTGTATGTGTGTAGAAAAAAAAAACAGTCTTTTAAAAGATACATTTATTCATAGGTGGTGAAGTTTATGTTAAAACATTTTGGTTTGTTATAAAACCTTCATCGGGACATTAAGATGAGCATAGTATTGTCTAAACTGAATTAGAATAAAAAAATAAAAAAAACATTTTCTCTAATACATTCTCACCTTTCATTTTCATTTTGAAAAGAATTCTACTCATTCTAATGTCCTGATGAAGTTTTCATAACAAACCGAAACGTTTTAACATCGACTTCACCATCTACAGATAAAATTATCTTTTGGAATATTTTATCTGTTTCTAATTTATATTTTTCTACATACTGTTGGATTTATTTCCATATTTTACAACCTATATATATATATATATATATATGATTGCTGCTACTTGTCAGAAGAAGAACAGTAGTGGTAATATTTAACTCATAGCTGGGGGGTTTATACCTTTCCTAAGGGTATTAGTCCAAAAATGAATGTAATATAGCAATTGGAGTTCAATGGTCACTACACCATGGGGAGTCCCCTTGACAGAAGATGGCCATTTCTCTAATTAAGATTTCTGTATTGCATTGCCATTTGTATGCAGATGACTCAACAGGCCAGCTTCTCTCTGGAAAATTCATCCACATATGTGATATTTGAATAGTCAGTTGTGATCTGCAATATATATGATGCCCTTTCATGTGAAACTAGTGAATTAGTCAGCTGTTCTTTTCAGCTACAAGACATAGGATTCTATCTGCTTTTAAGAATTCATATTTGATTAACAGTTTTTGATAGGAGCATACAATTGTTAAAATGTTACAGTTCAGATCATTTTGGAGATCAATAGGTAATGCCACATAATCATGTTTTCTGAATGGCTTGTTTGAATTTACAGTGAAACACATGGAGATGTTCAATTGCAGAGCCTTCCTCATTGACGAGTTTAACAATTTCTGAAAAGTTACTTGCTTGTGACACTCAGTTATTAATGCTGATTTTTAGAACCTTCAGGTTTATATATATATACTAGCTCTCGCTAGATGATTAGGGAAAAGAGTAGGATCTGCCAAAATATCATCTGCTTTTCATTTTTAAAAATGAACTAAAATTTATTAAATTGATTATTTAAGGTCAAATTTTTGTCTAAGTCGAAAAGTAGTAACATAATGAGCATCAGTAAAAAAGCAAAATAATATTACACATATAATTTATTTTTGATATATTTGAAACGTTTTTTTCGTCCATTTTGATCAAGATGCCTGCCAAGAGGCTACTTAAAATCCGTTTTTACAAAATAAATTGTAACTTTTACAATTGAAAAAATTCACACTGGATTGTCCAATTGAACACATATCCTAGTAGATAAAGGAGTTAGATTAAGACAGTTCTAAATGCCAGTTATCTCTAGACTGCAGGTTCAATCCTGGTCAGGGACAGCAGTAACATAGAATAATAATTAACACAGCTTAACACCTGTACCCCAGCTATGGTTAGTGGAATGAGAACAGGATACCCCCGTGAACCTAATAAAGGGTTGGGTTCAAAGTTCCGTGATGGCTCCCAATTACAAGAAGGTTCCCGAGTCCGACAAGAAATACCTGAAGAAGGCCGGAGGGCACATCAGCCGAAACTTTGTACAGATAACAATAAAGACGAGGACAATAGTCTGAATAATACAAATAATGGTAATCTTTGCGGAGTTCCGTCCTGGCTTCCTGCCTCAAAAACTGCTAGCTGCTGACTGGTGGAAAAACAACACCAGCTATGATTGAAGTCTGTATCCGAAGCGGTATCACTTGAAAAAAAAAAAAAAAGAAACAACTTAGGGCATTTTCCACTGAAAACCCAACCCTAACCCTAAATCCCCCTAGTTAAAATTAACTGTTTTATGACAAAGTTCTGTTTTTTCTGGGTCACCCTGTATACAGGGTGACTCAGAAAAAACAGAGCGCAAATTATTTACTTATTTTCCATTAAACTAAACCTAAATCCCAACCCCAAATCCTAAACCTAATTGTTTTTTCACTTCCACTACGGACTTCAATAGTAGCTGGTGTTTTTTTTTTTTTTCAGCAGTCACCGACAAGCAGGTTTTGAGGCAAGAGGCCAGGACGGAACTCCGCAAAGATTACAATTATTTGTATTATTCAAACTGTAATATCGGAGTGGTATATATTTGATTGATACTATTTTCTGCATAAATAAAAAGACTAAAGACAGAGTTTATTTTTTTTAAGCCATATGTAATTAAAAACAACCTTAATCCTCTAAAACCGTAACCCAATTCACAAAATCTTAATTCATAGACTGTAGTTAAACTGTCATTGGGTACCAGCAAAAAATTTTCTGTTTTAATTTTCCAACCTAAGTCAGAAGTCAGTCCTACATTCTATGAATTAACCTTTTGCGAATTGGGTTATGGTTTTAGGGGATTAAAGTTGTTTTTAATTACGTATTGCTTTAAAAAATAAACAACAAAAAACCCAAATTACTATACATTTAATTAACCATTGAAATTAATTATTAAATCTATTATTGAGACAGTTGTTTGTGTTAATATAGCAATGTATA
>CM042141.1:8216800-8331800 GCA_023376005.1 Doryteuthis pealeii | reverse complement strand
ACTTATGCCAAATGAGAACAGTGTATTTTTATTCCTTAATTTCAGCTTCCAACTCTTTTTTTGACTCCTATGTTTATCAACCCTCTTTCGACCTCCAAGCATTTATCAACTCTTCAGATAGTCTCATCTACCTACAAAGTTGGATTTATTTGTTTAATGGCATATCAACTCCTTATGGGTTATTTCATTTTGTTGTATTCAAAAAGGTAATAAAGTTAATTATAATTAGTTGAACAAACAACTCCGATTACGGTTATTAAATACAACAATAGACTTTATTACATGGAGCACATGGAGAAGCATTTACACAACGAGATGCATAAGAAACAACATGGTAGATGTATGAGTAACACATATATGAGACAAGATACAAAATGAAGTATAAAAGTTATGGAGAGTCCATAAGTCAAAGTCACTTACTATGTTGTCTGTGTGGGGGTGAAAAACCCCACACAAGAAGGGTGCAGACAAACTGTCTAACCCATATGTGTTCGTCAAGTTCCGGAGAAGAAAGAGAGTTTGAATCTGGCGCTCCGCTGATTAAATAGTCAGTGACGCCCTGGTGGTCAATACCAGAAATACAAGGGAAGATAACTCTTCTAGCAAAACGGGTGGATAACCCTATAATTTGATAGATTTTTAAATGTTTGATTATAATCATAGCTATATTTTGTGTTATGTTTTTACATACAGATAAAATACAAAACACTGAATGAAAATGCAGACCAGGTTGTTGGAAATTAACAAAGTTTTATTTAACATAGAGTAGAGAATATATGTGAAATAAAAGTGACTTAACTAGCCAACTGTGCTGTGCATGTGTGTCCTGACCATTTGAATCTCAATCCAAAAGTATCATGGTGGAAACCCCACTTTCAGGTTCCCATCAGCACCCTACTGATCAAGGGGAGTAACTCTATTTTTGTTAGGTCTGGAACCTAACATTTTGGATGTTCTATTAATTTTTTTTTCTACAATTGAACTTATATGTCTATAATTATTTCTTTGCACAAAGTTATATGATATCAAGTATTCCTATATAATACAAATAATTTGAACACACTTAGTGGTACTACTCATTAAAGGTCACATCATGGGTCAAATAGATTTGTTTTAAAAATTATGTATTAAATAGTAATATTTGAAAGCATATCTGAGTCAGAGTGATCCTGGAAATAATGCCAATGAAGGGGTACTTTAGAATCCCTAGAGCTCAAAAACTGGAGCCTTGCCACCAGAGGCAGTTTAGTGTCATATCCAGAACCCCCCCCCTTTTTTTTTTGTTTTTGTCTCTTACCTCTCTGCAGAGGATACAGCTAGTGTATTCTAAGCTTTGAAACCAGGGCTTTTTACCTTCAAGGTTTAATATTGATTACTTTGGTGATCTCTGCTCTAAACCATACACAGATTAAAGTCAAATAGTTTTGGAACATTCCAATTATATGCCATTTTTATTAAATAATAGCAAATAAAGGATGTAATGAAAGACCAAACACTAACACCTCGTAGGGTATCCAAAATCAATGGAGCACTAATGTAATTAGATTCCTTAAGGTACCCAATGTGATTTTTCCCAACATTCTACCATATTGTAGAGATCATTCAAATTTGTGGGCTTATTATCTCAATTGTTAGTTTCAACACTTTGCTAACAGTTAAGTGGGTTGGGATCCAGCATTTTGGTTGGCAATGGCAACACTTCAAGTATTATTGTCTTCAATGTAAAGCCCTGATTAGTCTAACAGTGTATGTCAGGTTGTTATGGTATTGTGTATGTGTGTGTGCATGTGTGCCTTGGTTTAGTTTATTTGTTTAACTGCATATCAAATCCTTATAGGTTATTTAATAGCAGAATTTGATTCATTTGTAAATGTTCGATTATAATCATCCCTTATTTTCCATGTTCCATTGCATTTTTGTCTATAATCAATTGTATGGTTTCAAGTATTCTAACAACAACAAATTGAAAGCAGTTATAAATCTTAGTGTCTTACTCTATATACATATATATATATATATATATATATATATATATATACGCAATTTTCAAACCAAGACTTGGTTTTAAAATTGCTTAGGCAAGAAACCATCTGTTACAAAGTGCCGTTGACTTCATGTCTATACTACCCTAATTTAGACATCTATCAATGATATTAAGCCCTCTTTACTTACAAATATAGCAAACTATATTATCAATATTAATATATATATATATATATATATATATATTCTCATGAGCACTCATTATTACAGATGCATAAAAATGCTTATAGATATAATTATACACATATACATGAATGTACAGAATCTTGAATAAATATCCCGTCATTACATAAAAGCATATGAAGTTGCTCTAGAAAGTAAGAAAACTGGGTAATTTTCACCTTTAGTTGGCTAAATTCCTAGTATAAATTGTGCATGCGCATTATCTGAAATGAACTTAATTGTTATCAAGAACACATTTTATGATATTTTTTGTGTTAAAGCATGCAGTTGTATTGTTTTCAAAAAAGTTTCTAAGATTTGTTTATTTCGCACAGAGACTTTCAAAATGGCTACCGGCTTGTTTCAAAGTGAAAGTCAAGGGAGGTTACTCTAATTGCCTTATTTGCTAGGAATTTAGCCAACTAAAGGTGAAAATTAACGAAAACTGATTTTTTTAATTTTTAGATTGGAAACTAATTGAAAATCATCTAATTGATGTTGACCATGAACACTTGTTGGAACATTTTCTTGATGATTACTAATTAAAGTTATGTGAGTAATCTTGAATTATTACAAGTCTATTTGCTAAAGTGTATCACAAAAATCAAATTCTATGTCAAACTTCAGGAGAATGCAAAGAAACATTTCACAAGTTAACACAGGTTTATGGAGATCAAGTTCTTTTCAGGTGGCACAAGGTCATTTTTGGATGGCTGGGAGGTTGCTGAATGAACCCCCTCCTTTTCATTTGGTCACTTCACAAACTGAGGAAAATGAACAAAGGTGTGGTGTCATATCAAATCTAATTGACATTTGATGGTAAGAATCATTGGTGATGAATTAACATTGATCAACTGATTTTCAATCAAGGTTGCCAATCTGAAAAATAAAAGATTTAGTCTCATTTCTATCTAGACAAAACTCTGCATAAAGGATAATTCACAATCTTCATTACTCCCTTGATCCAAGTCCTGGCGACTATTTCCTATTCCCCAAATCAAATCTATGCTCCATGGTCACCATTTAGGAACTAGGTTTGGTTTCTTTGTTTAATGGCATATCAACCTTCATGGGTTATTCTAATGCCAAAACCATTCTTGTAGAAGTATAGTAAGTAAGTAAAGTTGTTTGGGGGGCCTAAAATCAGTATCAGTCGGACAGCAAGGGAGTCTATCCTCTTTTCATTAGTGCTAGACTAAGAAGATTTTTTGCATCTGCGGTGGAGCACCACATCTACCATCAGCTCCTCTCTTTACCACACAGATCCCTGTGCTGAGTTGGTGATGGCCAGTTCAAACCCGGAACCATGTGCTAGACTAAGGAGATTGTTTTTGCGTGTGCAGTGGAGCGCCACACCTACCATCAGCTCCTCACTAGTGATGGCCGGTATCAAACCCGGAACCACATGGTTCCTAGTTAAATACTCTACCGACTGAGCTACCTTTCTCAAGAGTATTAATGAATGTAATAGCGCGACTGGATTTCAAACTCACTTACTACAATTTTGCAGTCCAGCATGTTATCCATTATGCCTCTGGGATGTACCCCCATTTAAGAACTGTTGAGAATAGAAGATTGTGATGAACCAACCGAAGGTAGGGTCAGTTGCAGATTATTGTTTTCAAGAGTGGTAACCACTTCTTTTTTTTTTTTAGTGTGGTTTTCTAATGTAACTATTTGGAAAGAGATAAAGTTTATGTGTAATGAAGTTGATGATAAAAACTTTTACACAATCAATCTCATTACTTAACAGACCAGCCTTGCAAATGAATACATTTGTCTGACATTTTTTTTATCATCCCAAATAGTGAAAAATTCTTTGAAGAGGATTTTTTGGTGATGAAGTCTGATTAAGAAATATTGGACAGTCATTAGTTCTTGAGCTTGTGCCAAACTCAATGGAGATTGGAAAGATATTTGTTTACTTGGGAACTAATTAATCAGTAATCATTATAATAATGATAGCAGTAAGAGTGATGATGATAAAAAATGTTAATGAGGCCAATAACAGTATTGTTAGCAGTAATCATAATCTTACTATAACTCACCAAATGTCTTTTTTATCCATCAACACATCATTGCCCATGTTGTTGGCAGGGCTTAGAATATGCCAATTGCAGAGAGCTATCCTGGGTATGGCACTAGACTCCATCCAATGGTGAGGCTCCAGTTTTGGAGTTCTAGGGAGTCATCTTTTCATTGCCATTACTCCAAGTTTCACTCTGGTTCAGAGTGGTAATACCCATTAGGTTCCCATCTATAAATTAGTTGTATTAAATAGGAATACTTGAAATCATATAAATGTGTGCAAAGTCTTTGTATTAAGAATAGTTACTTGAAGCTATAATTTTTTTCAACGTATTACTATTATTAATCATTTGAAACCTTATAATTGCTTCAAATACTTGAAACCTTATAATTTCTTCAAATACTTGAAACCTTATAATTGCTTCAAATACTTGAAACCTTATAATTGCTTACTTGAACCTTATAATTGCTTCAAATACTTGAAACCATATAATTGCTTCAATACTTGAAACCTTATAATTGCTTCAAATAAAACCTTATAATTGCTTCAAATACTTAAAACCTTATAATTGAATACTTGAAACATATAATTGCTTCAAATACTTAAAACCATATAATGTGTGCAAACAAATGATTATAAATAGAAATAGTTTCTTGAAATCATATAATTGTGTATAAATTATTTGTATTAAGAATAATTACTTGAAACTTTAATTGCTTACAAATGATTATAATCATTAGTTACTTGAAACGATATTGCTTTAAGTCTGATATTGCAGAAGTCTGACTTTGGCATTAAATAACCCAACATGGATTGATATTAACCAACCAACTCAACCCATCATTGCATAACTTAAGAACAGCAACAACTATGGCCACCAAATTTTCTTTGGTTACTGATGGGACCATGTGGTATTCATTTTTTTTTTAATTCTAAAACTTTTAAAGATTTTAGTTTATGATTTGATTTACAATGTAAGTATAATGCTACACTGCCCATCAGGTAATCTAAATCCAATCTTCAGCTTATATTTCAATATAATGTAAACATCTAGCTATGCTAGAAATCAAAGTTATGACTTTTTTTCAGTCATTGGAAAATCAAAACTTTAAAAAAATCATGCACTTCCATTTATACTACAAGCAATGGCCACTAGGAGACCATAAATATTAACCTCTCAACAACATTTATTAACTTATGAGTTGTCACTATGTTACAATTTATGAGCAGTCATAAATTGTGAACCTGTAGTTAGAATTTTAAATAAAGTTCCTTTAAAGGTGGGTAATTTTCCATACCCGTTGGGATTATGAGTGATGTGACGATGATCGATCCCAACTGACCTTCGGTACAGACACGTGAGAATAAGTTTTAGTTAGAGATGCAACCCGATTTGGAAGGGGTGCAGACGTGATTGTCAGCTCTGGTAGGTCGGTCTCCCTGCGACAGAATCAAACGGGCTGGGGAAATCAAAGCTTTATTATAAGAACACCAAGTTTTGCTAATTGAATGTTAAGATAATGACCAGCCCAGCCCTGTAAGAAGAACTAACAAAGAAAATCAACACCCAGTCAAAATCCCTGAAGTAAGCCCAACCAGAGAACATGGCAGCCAGACAAATTAAACAACCTAGATGAAGAAGCAGTAAGCAGAAGTGTAATCAAGTAAGAACTATCATCTCTAATCATCCATCTCTCTGTCTCTCTGTCTCTCCTTCATTATATACCCAAAATCATGTTAGGGGTATATAACAACAAAAATATAGCCCAATGTTATAACTTAATTGATGCAATAAAAAATGGAAAGGATAAATTTACAACTTATAATAATGTGACCCTTGAAAAAATACTGGAAGAATTAAAATTCCAAGAAAAAAATTAAAACAAACATACAGTTAAAATATGCAATAATACTAAATGAAGAATTAGTTATTTTGAAAGGACTTGCTGTCACTTGATCTCCCACAAGGATATTTTGGGTATAAAAATTCATTAATGATAATGAGAAAAGAAGAAAAAATAATTCCAAAGAACATTCTTTTCATAATAAAAATTCAACTGAACAATGAATCAAAGAAAATAGTTGATTTCTTATATTTCAGTGAAATTAGGGCTGGTTTAGTAGAGCGTCCATCTAGGAACCACAAGGTTCCTGGTTTGATACCAGTCCTCACCAACTTAGCGTATGAGTAGCACAGGGATCTGTGCAGTAAAGTAAAGAGCTGATAGTAGATGTGGCGCTCCACTTCAGACACCAAAACAATCTCCTTGGTCTAGAGTTACTGAAAAGGGAATAGACTTCCTCGCTGTCTGGCTGATACCAACTTTAGGCCACCCCAACGACTACTTACTTTTATAGTTGTGGTTATGTTAAAATTTTCAGTTTTGTAACCAGTAAAAGAAATATTTTAGTGGATACAGAATTACTCTTTTTTAACCATGTAATGATTTCATATAATTTAAACTTTTAGTATTTCAACTAGAACTTTTGCAATATAAGGAACATATGTGCTAACACATTGGAAACAAAGTAGAGGATGAGTTATAGGCATGATTTAAACATCTTCAATTCTAATTGCTCTCATAGCTTAGTGGTAAAGCAGCTGATATGGATTACTAGGTTTCCCAGAAGCAAAAGGGCATGTGTTTGAGTTTCACTAGGAGCTTATCCTTTATTATTGTCTCTGATGCACACTCTTTCTCATTGTCTGACAAACTGAATGAGTCACAATGATAAAAAAGCAACTAAAATTCAAGATTAAAGATATCAACAGTCATCATTATTATTATTATCTATATATTAATGTTTGTTCCTGCATCTTCCATCCATCATCATCCTGCAACACCCTCTGAATAAAAATGACACTGTCCAAATTGTCCAAGATGCAATCCAAAAAAGTGAATACAGATTATCTGGTGTCGCTTAATTGCAGATTTCTTATTTGTCCCATTTTATTTCACCCAATTTGAAAAATGAAACATTCCAAACGGTCTTGCGTCACTTAAATACCAAACATAAAATTAAAATGAATTTTTTGTAAAAGTTACCTGTTTGTTTTATTTGTAATATTAAAATTGTGAATTATGGAAGATTTTGGTAATTTTGATAGGATTTATATGTAATGAAATTACAAATCATCATTTCTGGCTTAAATAGCTCCTCTTGATTTTTGTTTTGTTTCGTGGAAATTCCCACTAGTTATTATTATTATTATTATTGATGATGAGGATGAATGAATGACAGTGTTTCATTCAAAAATAAAGATAAACTTCATTACAGCATTTGGTATAACATATTTATACGGTTGGGCTGAAAAGTTCATATGATGACGACATATCTGCTGTTGGTGACTTTTTTACCAATGAGATCCAAGCACTGCAATATTAATGATAGAAATGTGTGGATGACAAGGGGGGCTATGTTGAAAAATAAACCATTTGGCCACATTCCATGAGAGTATCTTGGTCAGTCTATGAACTTTTCAGCTGACCATATATGAGAAAACATTTTTAAAGATGGAGTTTGCTAAATCTACACCTAGGTCAGTATTACCTGGCTGTTGTTAGATGGTTTTACATCATGTCAATCTTTGTTGGGTTAATTATTATTGCTATTTTATTTTATTTACCAAAGTCTCTTTTGCAAGGAATTATATGATTTCAAGTAACTAAAAATAATCCTTAGTAAACAATTAATTCTTCAAGTAACTAATGTTAACAATGTAATACTAATAATTCATACACAATTATCTGATTTCAATTATTCACATCTTTTACTAATAATTTTCAAACAAGATTAATTTGACCCTATAGATAGGACCCTACCAGGTACTACCACTCCAGGTCAGAATGAACCTTCCGCATGAGCAAAATTTGATATAAGGTCAATTTTTTAAACAGAGTTTAACAGTTTTAAATTCAGAGTTTTCCTTTTCTTAGACTAATTGCCATACTAAGGTTAAAGAGCCCAGTCTGGCCTACTATTTACCCATATCAGGAGGGATAATAGTTGGATGCATACCTTTTCCAAGAGTATTTGTCAGAGAATTTAAAAGATTGTGGAATATGAGGATGAAAGTGATACCAATTGTAGTTGATGCACTAGAAACTTGGGGACCCCAAGAGTTTAGAAAACGGATTGTAGTAATTAGAAAACAGAGGAAGGCCCAAGACCATCAAGACAACAGAATTGTTAAGATCGGCTAGAATACTCTGATGAGTTCCAGGAGACCTGAGCAGACTCATTTTCACTCAGACTCCAGTGAAAGACTAATGCTGTTGAAAAAAACTTGCAAGGAGTGAAATGATAATAATAATAATAATAATAATAATAATAAATAACCTGGGATTTTCTGGGATAAAATGTAATGCAATTGTTTGCATATTCACCATCTGTAAAGGTACACACAAATATATACTGATTTTCTCAATGTAGTTCTATATGCGTGTATAGGTACAAACATACATATGCATACAAATCTGTATATATATGGTATATTGAGAGATAGAAAGAGAGACAGACAGATAGAGGGAAGAGAGGGGATATTGTATTTTATTTTTTTTAAAACTGCAACTTTCAAAAGAAGAAAGAAAAAGAAAATGCTGAAAGAAAGAAAGAAAGAAATGCACAGACCGAGATAGATACTGACAGACAGACACTATTGCAAAATATATCCAAAACTACAATACATGAGAAAGAAAGAAAGAAAGAAATACATGAGAATCGATATAGCTTGATAGATAGATAGGCAGATAGATAGATAAAAAGAAACCAATGAGTCCAACTGGGATAGATAGATAGATAGATAGATTTATACAAGTCTTTCCCAAAATAAAGACTGCTCCATATTGATAGACCATGTATATCTAAGTTAGGGTAGCGAAGACATTAATAGCCCTTGGTAACTGACAGTTTCTCACCTATGATTTTCAAACCAAGAATTGGTTTGAAAATCACATAGGTGAAAAACTGTCAGTTACCAAGTGCCATTGACTTCATGTTTTCACTACCTTAACTTTGATATACATGCTATGTCAATGATATTGTCCATTCTTTGCTTATAAATATAGCAAACTATATTGTCAATATTAATAAAATTATATATATATATATATATGAATTTAACATTTTGAAAAACAATTGGTAATTATTATCTGCTGACAGAATCTGTTTCGACGCCTTCATTCTGTCGGATTAATTTCCATTTATTTACACATATATATATATATATATAGATAGTCATATTTTGAGTTTAACTTGGCTCACGCATGCAAAAGACACTGCCAATCTGGCTCATTTCCAATAAAAAAATTGCTGTCTCTGTTGTGGATATTTATGGCATTGTCAATAATGTTATCTGGTTGAGTTGTGTGATTCTCAGGGTTAGTGGTAATAATATTTCAGTTCTGAAACAATGGTTGACTTTCAGGTCTTCATTTATATTGAGGCCTGGTTAGGGGCCAGAATAAAGACACAAGAGAGGAAATGAGTTAAACAAATATATTAACAAAGAACAGTAGTACAAACATATACAAATGAGAAGGTTACTCGCAAGGCGGTCTTATCAACTGTTCGCTGAAATATTGACTCTCGCTTAAATGCAGAACCTGCTGCTATTTATAGGTGGAAGAGTTCATGCATGCATGGTAAATTACCAAAACACTCCCGTCCTAAGTATTAATTCTGCAGTAGTCTTAATACCTTTTCCTCTTTGGGTTAACAACGATAAAGTCCATAATTTTCCTTTTCCTCTTTTCACGGCATTGTTTCAGGGCCACTTGTGGTATTGGTATGTCAAAAGTATTGTACATGATATCTATGACTTCTTTCTCTTCAGAAGGGTCACTGTCAGCATCATCTGACAGGCGTTCAGCATTCTGATTTGGTTCACATGTCTCTTGTGAGTAAACTGGGGACCTTTTAATTATGTAAATCAGATTTCCTACTCTTTTCTCAATTTCCCAGAAAGTTTTATCATCACGATACATCCGGAAAAAAAACTTCTCTCTGGGTTCGTAACGTTTTTTTGGTACAGTGTTTATTCGTCTGGGTTTTGTTTGTTTGGGGACCTGATTTTAAGCACAAACATTACCTTGGCTGGTGGTAATGATGATGGTGTGTTGTCGTTGGGCGTAATTCTATACACCTGAAGGAACTGTTGTAGAGCTTTTTCTGTGGGTGTGCCCCTAGCTTTCTTCAGTGCTCTTTTTAGCATGTCAACGAAGCACTCAGCCTGTGCGTTAGACCTTGGGTGATATGGGGCGATAGTGATATGATTGATTTGGAAGGTCTCACAAAAATCCTTAATGTCACCGGACATAAATTGTGTTCCATTGTCAGACACTAAACAATCGACAACCCCAAGTCCATGGAAAGAAATTGATCGTCACTTCTGTAGTGGGATTTCTACATCTAAGGAAGGCCATTTTGAAAAACTATCTACTACTATAAAATAGTAAATCCGTCTAGTGGGCCGGCAAAGTCTATATGTATTCGGGACCATGATCGGTCCGTTTTAGGCCAAGGACTATATTTGATTGGGGATTCCTTAGCTGCTAAGGCACAGCCTTCACAGAATTTTACATGTTTTCGATATCCTTATCCATGTTCGGTCTTATCAACTGTCCGCTGAAATATTGACTCTCGCTTAAGTGCAGAACCTGCTGCTATTTATAGTTGGAAGAGTTCATGCGTGCATGGTAAATTACCATAACAATTTAATAAAGGCTTTATTAGGAGTACTAGTACAAATGTATTTCGGAAGTGTGTATGAATATATAATAATAATAATTATCAAAATACTAACAATCAATGACTAGAATAAAACTATTATTACCATCATTATTATAGTAAGGACATAGTAATGGTTTGGTATATTTCTTTAATGGCATACCAATAGTGGTGTGATGGTTAGCAAACTAGTCTCGCAGATCCATTACTACTGAAAAAGTGAGTTTGATTCTTGCTGGATGCCCCATACTTGCAACCTTGTATTACATCCTACCCATACCAACCACTTATGGGTTATCTAATGCCAAAATTTGACACTGACTCTGTGCAAACACTAAACACCACCTAAAGGACTTACCAAGTGCAATGGCTGATAGGGACACTATGATGACGTGGTTTCATGTATTCCTATCTAACACTAATTATTAATACACAATTACATGGTTTCAAGTATTTCTACTCAATAATAATAATTATTTGTTTGCACATAGTTATATGGTATTAAGTATTTCTATCTAATATAAATGATGTGCAAACAGTTATATATTTTCAAGTATTTCTATCTAATGCTAATTAATTTTCAAAAGATCTATTTGAATCATTAATGGAACCTTGACAGGTACTACCATTCCATGTCAGAATGGGTCTGAGTAATGGTCATGAAAAGGTACTCCAAATTCCCAAGAGCTCCACAACAGAGGTCTCACCATTAGATGCAGTTTGGTGTCATACCCAGGACACTACTTTTTTTACAGGGGGATAGTCAGCATATTCTAGGCCCCACCAAGAGAGCTGCATTGAAGTGTTAGTATACTGTTGGTTTGAATAACAGCAACTAGCTAAGAACAACTGAACTGGTGCCCAAATCAGCTGATACTTATGAAACTCAGGAATACTCCATTCATGCATTTGGGTGATTCAATTCATTGAGTTCTGATTGGCTGCTTGGTTTCTGTGGTGCTATCGTGTTTTATAAATAATCTGGCATTTTGCAGTAGGCTTGCGACAAGGTAAGATCCGTATTGGGTTAGGGCTTCCTTGTTGCCTTGTCTGCCAATTCAACAGTAATTGGAATTTTCCCGAACTGGACAACATTAATTGTGGTAAGAATAATAAGAATTATCATATTTATGATTTCTTTTGTGTATTTGCATGTTCAGATAAGGTGTTTTGTAGTTCTCATTTACTAAGTTTAGCACAAAACCAGAAGTGTGGGGAACCTAGTTAGAATCAAACTCATTAACCAACGTGTTCACCAGGCATTTGATGGTTATCATTGAAAATTGAGTGACAGCAAGTCTCCTGAATATTTCAGCAGTATTAGCAATGGTGTCATACATATGATCTCAATTCCTCCTTAAATCTCTAGTTATTCTAACCTTTTTAGGCTCTTTGGACTGTTCCAAGTACTCCAATAATGTTGGGCACAACTGTCACCTTCATATTCCACAATATTCTCAGTTCTCTTGTGATTTTTCATGCTTTTCACTTTCTTTCAAATGTAACTTTCTCAAAGTGTAGTCCACTCTCAGACAAATTTTCTTCTTTTTTAAATTTTTATTTATAATGACTAGATCTTGACTTCTGGCTTGGATTGGATGATCTGTTTAAATCTAATTTTAATTTAAATCCTCCTTCCTAATTTTCTTTTCTTTTTTTGGTGGGTGTATGTACTTTTGTTTCATATAATCAAATACTAGTCATTTGCAAAGTTTCTAATGGATCACCCTTCCCACTCAGTCAGTCATGCATTTTCTGGGACAATTTGTTGCATTTAACAGTCTTGTTGTGACCAGTACATGCAGATTCTTTTTTATCATCTGCCTTTTTACAGATCTATCACACTAAGGGAACATAGAAATTGTAGTTTCCAAAGGAAAGTATCCTGATAAAAAGAACTGGCAAAACTAGTTTGTTTTTTCTAGCCAGTATCAAGTGATGATAAGATATTTATTTGGTTTGCAACTTGAATGCAGACACACTACTCTAGAGGCTATGGTATAAGCCTTGTCACATTAAACATTATTTATAAACTCATTTGCTGCCTCACCATAAAACAAAAGCATCTCTTCTTCAGTTCAACACCTAAACCCAAAAGTCGACATAGTGAACATTGCCACTTCATGCTGACTGGAAAAAGAGATTTTGTCAGTTCTTTTTGTTTTTTATCAGGACATTTCTTCTCGTGGCAACTACAGATGTTATGCCCTCTGGTTAAAGACAAGCAGATAATCAAAGATTTTACATGTATTGAGCACAGCAGTCTCATCTCTTTTTCTATACACTTGGTTGGTATTTGCTATTTTCCTCTGTCTTACAATCATTTTCAGGATATTCTCATGGAATGTGACCAAATGAAAAAAAGGAGAGAACATAGAAAGGAGAGGTAAAGAAAAGAACATAGAAAGAAGAAGCAAAGAAAGCGAGAACATAGAAAGAAGAGGTAAAGAAAAGAGAGAACATAGAAAGAAGAGGTAAAGAAAAGAAAAGAGAAAAAGAGAAAAAAGAAAAGAAAAGAGAGAACATAGAAATAAAAAGAAAAGAAAAGAGAGAACATAAAAAGAAAAGAAAAGAGAGAACATAAAAAGAAGAGGCAAAGAAAAGAAAAGAGAGAACATAGAAAGAAAAAGAAAAGAAAAGAGAGTACATAGAAAGAAGAGGCAAAGAAAAGAGAGAACATAGAAAGAGGTGGCAAAAAATGAAAGGAAATGATTGAAGAAAAAAGAATTAAATAAGAAATGAAAATAAAAGACAGAAGATGGTGAGAAAAGATTTTTAAAAAGAAAGGAAAATGGTTTCACTAATTTCAGTCAAATTGACAGCTTTGAGGATATTGCATATTAAGAGGTTGGTTTGGCTTCCTTTTGTCCATGTGTATTGAAACAAAGTAATAGCCATACATATTGATCAATTTTGCTTCAAGACTCCATCATTATTTGAATAAAAGACAAGGTCTTTTTAAAGACTATTTCAACATAATACCTGTGGCATATCACACAAAAGATATTTTCAACAATGTAGAGCAAAAAGGCAAAAATGCAGGAATGGATCAACATCATCATAGAAAGCTAGAAGAAAGAAATGTTATTCTTTTTCTTTTTGAAAAAGCACTAGTTCCTGTCAGATGACTTACTCAGTACTTAGATGGGTGGCCATTTAGTCACAGCCTGTACTGTAAGCATCCTGAGGTCTATGTGCCAGACTAAGCAAAGCTTACTAAATAATAATAAGAAAATGTTGGATTTCTACCTTCACAGTAGGCCTGGTCATATTAAGCATTCAATTTCAGCTCATATTACGTGTCAGCACAGTATATCAATATATTTCACATTAATATTAACAAATACTATTGATTCCCTTTATGATCCATTCAAAAATCTTTTGCCAATATCATATTTTTCCTAAATTATTCTCTTTAGCAAAGACAGATAAATCACTCCCCATAGACAGGATGCAGCACAAGGTCCATTTTAAGCGGAATACCGCTGGTTTGAATTCAGAGTTTTTACTTTTCCTACACAAATTGCTGTAACTAGGCAAAAGAGCCCAGTCTGCCCTACTATTTACTAAAAGCTGGGGAAGAAGAGATATATCATGCCTTTCCTATGGCAATAGCAGAAAATTATATACAAACAGTATTTTAACTCAAGGCACTGTGTCCCTTTCCTATGACTATAACCATTACACTACACACCTCCATGAAGGATAGCTAAGCATTATAGATGCTAATTATAGAAAACAAATAAAAAAAACAAGAACAGAGCAGGAAATTTACTGATTCTATTAAAAAAATTTGTTTTATTGTTCCAATATTTCATATAATTTACATACAACTATTTTTGCTACATTTTTATTCTGATTGTTTCTAAAGTCAGCTTAGTAAATATTACAAACTACAGAAAACATGTCATATAGTACCTAAATGGAAACAATGGAATAGTCTGTTTTCCATAAATGGTGAAACGTCAGACGAGAGACAAAAACGGAACCTCACGGACTTGTTACTGTCAATTGGTGATTACTCGTTCCACTTGTATCTTGTCTCGTAAACTTTTTTCTTTTTACCTAAAATACTCATTGTGTATATAAATTAACAGAGAAAGTAGGAAGAAAACACGAGTTACAACAGCATGAAACTCATACATTCACTCTTTAGATATTATTCACACACACACACACACACATCCAAAATCTGCACAGAGTTCATTGCTGGTCAGTCTACACTGGTGTGTCTATATATACATATATATGTAAGGATTACTAAGGATCAAAAAGGACAATCTTTGTCCATGTGTCTTCTGGAAAAAACAAACAAGACCAATGCAGGAAATATACTGACTTTTATTGAGAAAATTTAATTTTTATTGTTCTAACAGAGGGGTCACCAAACTATAGCTCATAGGTTGGATCCAGCCCGCGAGGTCATTTTATCAGGCGAGCTGACGGTACTTGAATTCAGTTTCACAAATCTCACTAAACCTTTCTGCTAATGTTGCATTCTTTAATAATGTTTTGAAAATAAATATGTTGGTTAAATTTGTTTTTGTGCATTTTACGCCACTCATCCATGAATATAACATGGAAAGATAAATTTTGTTTTACATATTTTTCTCAGAACTTTCATTCTGGCTAGCAAGTATTAAACATAATAATAATGTGGCTCACGCTCTTTATTTTTTCAATTATCTGGCCCACCGTGAAAAAAGTTTGGTGATCTCTGTTCTAATACAAAAGCGTATTGAAGGTTAAACTTATAGAATTAAATGATACTGTCCCCAACCAATGGAAATCTGAAGTTGGTATTTACTCAACCTCTTTGCATGAGTAGGATGTGACACAAGATCGCAAGTATGGGGCATCCAGTGAGTACCAAACTTGTTATTCAGTAGTAATAGATTTGTGAGATGAACTGAGGTAATAGATGCAAGTTCAAGTCTCATTGGGGACTACTTCTTTATTTACAAATTTTTGCACTGTTCATGTTAGCAGAATTTATGAACCCAAAGTGTTGTAATAAAATGCAAGAAGTAGGAGAAAAACTAATAATGAAATAATAATAGTAGTAATGAACTACATTTTTTTTTATTTTCAGAAGCTACCACAAATGAAAATGATTATTGAAGTTGATAGTGCAAATTTATTTTACACCGAATCAGTAAATTTTTATTGATTTACAATATTTTATGCTAACTTCAATGAAAGAACAAATTCAAAGCATAGGTCTTCCCAGCTTTTATTACCAGTGAGATAAAATCTTTATGCAAGTCACATAATGCATTATGGTTTATGACATCTGCAGATATCTTAAGTTGTAGCAGATAAGAATGTATAATAATAAAGCAAATTAAATAAATATGCAGAAATATGGTGATACATATACTGTATGAGTCATAAATGGTTTTTGACGGCTTGATCTGTGGTTCTCAATAAATTTGTCATACTAACTTCCTTTTAGGATAAGTATATATTAGAATAATCCATATATATAAAATACAATATGTATCAATATATAGTATTGCCGGGCCAAGACACAATTAAGCACCCCATTTGTGACCTAAATTCAAAAGGACATGTTTTGCTTTTCACTGTCAAAATCCGATTGTTTGTTAACAGACGATTAAATTGTCTAAAACACAATTTTTTTTAAATTATAAAACTATAAATCAAAGACACCTTTTTATATTAAAGACACTTTTTTTTTTTACTTATTTCATGTTGTTTTTGTTAATTCAATAGCAATTCTTTTTCAATTATAAAACTTTTAACGCTAGACACGTTTAACACGGGAATGATTAAAGCTATAAAAAGTATATTATAAGGTTATAATAATAACTGCTAACCCTAACCCTAGCAAAATTTTTAATATTAACTATCTGTAGAGGCACATAGAAAATAAATAAGCATGCCTTTTATTTTAAATTTTATCTAAGAAGAATAACAATATTAGTTTATCTTTAGTGCAAAATTAATTTTTTCATATATGCTAACGACAACAACATGAAATAACTAATTTTTTTAAAATCAAAATCAAAAACTATTTTAGTATAAAAATGTTACTGGTTTTTATCGTCTGGCTGTTGATTTGTTTTCTAACAACTGGTGAAAAGCAAAATTCAGTTCCTTTTTGGGCTGGGGTGCCTAATGGTGTCAAGGTCCGTATTGCCCATAAATAAGTATACCCCTAATAATCTTTTATAAAAAGTTAATTTTCTTCTAAAGCAAAGATGTTCTAGGTATGACATCAAACTGCATCTAGTGGAGAGGTTTCAATTCTAGAGCTCTGGAGGAGTGTGAAGTACCCCTTCATTGCCATTATTCCCAGGTCCACTGACCCAGAATGGTAGTACCTGTTAGGGTCCCATCTATAGGTTCAATAGATTTTAAAAATGAGTCTAAATAGATATGTTTAAAAAATGAGTTTAAAAAGAAATTTAAATACCCAAAAGAATGAATAAAACTATAGGAACAAAAAATAGAGGGGGAAAATAAAGATTTAACTCAACAAGTTTTTGTTGAGGGAGGGGGCCAAAAAGAACCGAGTCCAATGCCTCGCAGGCTAAACTTTCTCTTTGCAAACACTGACTTCTTCTTCTTCTTCTTTCCTTTCGTTGTCGTTGAATTCTCTAGCAGCTACCGCAGCAACACTCGTTTCTGCACTCGCCCCTTCTGGGTGTTTCCTTCTATTTATACACAGGTTTGCTTCTATCATCCAGGCGTCTGTGCTTCACATACGGATTGTCAACTCAATCCCAGTTGCCAGAATGCCCGCAACTATCATCTGGGCATCTGGCGTTCACATACGGGACAGTGGCATCTCGATTCCGGTGCCCGCGCCAAAGTGTTGCTTTCTGAAGGACGCGGGTTTGATCCTAGGTCAGTCCTACACACCAGGCAAAGCCTAGCCTGCTTCCTTCAAGAATATGGCAAGTTTTCATGCCTGCCACTCAACTCGTGTTCTCTGTCACAAAAACAAAAACATCTTTGACATAAAATAACCCAAGGTTAACATGCCATAAAATCCAACCAAGATACCAGGATTTTGTTATTTCTCAAACATTACAGTCATACCTAGCCTTACATCATTAATTGATTCCAAAAGCAATCATTTTACCCAGTTTTTAATATAAACCAAACATGATGCATTAAAATGAGAAGAAACACTGTAAAACTAGCGTAAATAACTTGTGAAAGATTATAACTATCTCTAAACATTAAAAACCACTAAATTGAACACAAGGATTTTTACCGCCCTGTCGGCTGGGGCATTAGAATGCACCGACTGCACCTCTGCAGAGGGGTAAGACTCCCCCAATGGGGCCACCTCTTGGCCGTGGGTGGCCACCCGTGATGCCCAGGTGGATGAGCAGTTCATGACATGCAATACTCCACTTTGGCCCTATCTTGGGCTAGGCGGGCGGTCGGAGAGGCCCCCTCTGATCAATCGGCTGGTCACGTCAAGCCCTAGCACCTATATGATTTTCCCAACCCTATTGCCCTTATGGCAAGCCCCAACCCCTTTTTATCATATGGGTGCTAGAAGGCGGTGGCTGCGGGTCTACATGTCCTGGGAATAACGTTAAACTCTATCTGATGGTGAGGTTCTAGTTTTGGAGGTTTGGGGAATGTGGAGCACCCCTTCATCACCATTGCTCCCTGGTCCACTCTGACTCAGAGTGGTAGTACCTGTTAGGGTCCCATCTATGGGTTAAATAGAAAAATGTATTTATTAAAAAATTGTATTATCCATTAAGAATTGATTTATTTCAAAACTTTATCGGCACTAAATGACCCACTGAGGTTGATATGCCGTAAAACAAAACAAACAAACAAATAAAAACCACTAAAGTCACATTTTTAAAGAATATTGAACACAATTAATAAAACTGTTATTCCCATTGTGATTTTCCCTTAAAAATGCCTTAAGTATTTTAACAAACATGTTAACAAAAATCTTTCTTTTAAACTCAATTGTTTTTTAAATACCATTTTTGATCTATTTAACCCATAGATGTGACCCTAACAGGTACTACCACTCTGGGTCAAGGTGGACCTGGGAGTAATGTCAATAAAGGGGTACGCCACACTCCCCAGAGCTCCAGAATTATTACTTCACCACAAGATGAAGTCATACCCAGGACACTAAGACCCTCAGCCACCTCCTTCTAGCACCCATGTGATAAAAAGGGTTGGAGGCTTGCCATAAGGGCAATAGGATCAGGACAATCATATAGGTGCTTGGGCTTGATGTGACCAGCCGATTGATTTGAGGGGGCCTCTCCGACAACCTGTCTAGTCTAAGTAAGGGCCAGTGGAGTGTTGCATGTCAGGGACTACTCAGCCACCAGAATTCCATCCTTAAGCATTACAAGTCACCAGCTATGGCCAACAGGTGGTCTCATTTGGGAGGAGGGATTTTACCCCTCTGCAGAGGTGCAGTTGGTGTAT
The DNA here is from genome assembly GCA_023376005.1 of Doryteuthis pealeii. NCBI lineage: Eukaryota > Metazoa > Mollusca > Cephalopoda > Myopsida > Loliginidae > Doryteuthis > Doryteuthis pealeii. The sequence goes on along the minus strand of CM042141.1, from coordinate 8,312,392 downwards.
TCTTCAGCTCTAGTCAACGGCTAGGTATATGTGGAGTTAGGTTTCATTTAGCTTAGTCTATCTATCCTTCCCATGGCATGAGGCATGTCAAATCTCAAGAATACAAAATGGTACTTTGACTTATGAGTTTAATTCGTTCGACTTAGTAACTAAATTTCCTCGTATATCAAATCAATTTTCCCAATGGAAATAAACTGGAATGCCATTAATCCATTCCAGCCCCTCCAAAAAACCCTAATTTTTTCGTTGCATAAGAACAAATAACACTCTTTTGTATAAAAAAATAATAAAATAGAATGCAATGAATTATGTGCAAAATATGTTTTAGTGTTTATTCTTTTATAAACAATATATTTCTTTGGTGTAATAAATTTGAAAACTTAAGTGTTTTTAGTGAACTTATCAACATAAGCATATCTGAAGCTCACTTGTACCTCAAGTTTTAGCTCTCAATGCAAAGCAAAAAAATTGATCAGGTGACAGCTCATAACTCGGAAAACTCGTAAGTCAAGATACGACTGTGTTAATATATAGATAATAAAATGAACTATCAACAGTCCAAGCTGAATTTTTGTGTATATCAGTGCATAATAAAAAAATTTTAAAAATGCCAGCCTGGTTGAAGATTGGATTCCTTCTGTTGTCAGGGAAAAAGAATATCAGTTCTTTGTGTAAAAAAACAAAAAAATCAATAACAACAGATTATATTCTTCAGCTGCAAAGCACTATGGGTAATATATCCACCATTACGGACATTGCAAAATAGGCAGAAGATAGGAATAGAGCAATGACATTCTGATAGCAAAAAGTTGACACAACACCAATGCTTATCTCAGGATTTGTGTAGGCATATGTTTTTATGTGTTCAAGTCAGTAGGCTTACAATAATCTTCAAGAAAAACATTGTCTAAGTATGAACACACTGATAAAAAAAAGCATATGATCCCTAAAAGAACATAGACAAAATCTTGCCCATAATAATGCTAAGTGAATACAAAACGTAGGAAATAACACTTTGGTTTAGATCACTTGGTAGAGCATCTGCCTGGGAAGCACAAGATTCCGAGTTCAATACCAGTTCCCGCCAACTCACTACAGGAGCAGCACAGCTTGGGTAATCTGATCTGTGCAGTAAAGTGGGGGTCTGATGGTAGGTGTGGTGGTCCACCTCAGAAAAACAATCTCCCTGGTCTAGTGTGAGAGAAAAATGAGATAGACTCCCTCACTGTCAAGCTGATACTGACAATAAGTCACTCTGTTAACTTTACTAACCCTCTTTTTTTTTTTTTTTTTTTAAATATTTTCAGTAATTTGGGTTTTTATTCTAAAGTAAAATAAAGAGAGTATGATCAGTATATAGATATGATTATTTCATTAGTAAAGTATTTTCTTTGTTTATTTATATACAACAAAGGATTACAAAAAAAGGTGGCATCTTGATATGATATTCCCCTGATGTGATAGAAAACAAAGACAGATGGTATTGTAAGATATTGCTGGCATGCTCTGAGTTAGTGATACTGATGATTTGGCTCTGAATCCATGCATGACCACAGACATTATCTGATGAAGGCTTTGTACAGCTGGGCTTTTTTTGCAGCATATATATATATACATATATATAATTATTTTGTAGTGGAGGAATGAAAATAAAGTGCATGATTACAGGTGTAAGAGCTGTATTTATTTGTTATAGGGTACAATACAATTAAAAGGTGATTGTCACCATTGGTTTCAAAGCACTAGCCACTTCTCATCAGGCCTGATGAGAAGTGGCTAGTAAGCTGCTTTAAAATCAATGGTAACAATTGCCTTTTAATTGTATTGTACACTATAACATATATATATATATATATATATATAATATATATAACAAAGATAAAATTCAAATAAGAAATGCAGAAAAAATGTAAGATGCTAACAATAGCAGCACAGGTCTAATACCTAAAATATACAAATTATATATTCTTGAAGACAATCAGTTAATCCTTTAATCATCAGGAGGAGTCGCTATGGTGTAGGGGCTAATGTGCTGGACTGTGACATCATAGTACACAAGTTCGAACTCCAGTCACACTATCATTTTCAGACTAATACCCTTGGGAAAAGGCAGAACCCTCTCATCTCTCCAGCTATAATACCACTACTGTTCTTCTAAAGGATAGCTTTGGCATTAAGTAACCTGCAAAGGTGGATATGCCATTAAACATAGAAACCAAACCAAAAACGCAATCATCAGATAGAAATAAGAGAAAAAAAAATGGCTAATCAACTATATCTATGGTGTTGGGAATATTTGATGTTTGTTAAAAAAATAATACACATATTGAAATAAGTAATTGAGAATTACCTCCCCTATTTTATGATTACCTCCCCTTTGGAGAACTCTCTAGTGAATACTAGACTATATAAACTCTCAATAAGTGTACCAATTATTCCATGTAGAATAAAACTTTTCAAAGTCTATCGGCGTTATCGTTTGTCATTACACGTATGTATATATGTATATTTTAGTTAATAATACAAAAATACTTCATGCCGACAATAATATAAAAAAATTATAAATTCTTGAAGCTTTATTCATAAAATTTAGACAACCCACTATTAATAGAATTAATTATGAAACCAGCGATAACATTCTAAAATGCTTTGAATAGATAAAACTTTGTCACGTTTGCCTAGCACGTTAGATATATTTAAAATTATAATCTAAATCCGACAAAATAAACTGCTAGCATTATTAGCGTCACCATAGAGACAAAAACAAAACAATAATTTAGACAATTAATAACAAATAATAACATACACAGCCTTGATAATGGTTCAGAAGAGAACTGAAAGTACTTGGTTTGCAATTGAAAACTTTTCCGGACAATTCATTAATTCTTTTTAAGATGATAACATTAAAAATATTGCTAGAAAAAAAGAAAATCTCCAAAACAATGAGGATTACATTATTTTTAACCAAGTTTGTCTGAATATGTATACACATACACTGTTACACACACACACACACACACATATATATATAAATAAAGTCGTCAGGGTGGCCTAAAGTCGGTATCAGCCAGACATCGAGGGAGTCTATCCCCTTTTCACTAGCACTAGACCAAGGAGATTGTTTTAGCATCTTAAGACGAGTGCCACACCTATCACTACCATCAGCTCCTCAGTATCGCACAGACTGAGCTACAGCATGACAGTCAAGGCGGTCTTCCTATCTATAGCTCTGCTGATGAGGCCTAATAGGCCAAAATGTACATACAGAGATTGATTTTACTCGATTTGTTTAGCCTTACATTTAATAGGTATGCCCGCCTAATTAATTAATTGTTAATTAATTAACTTTCAAAATTAGGTACGACTTCAATTAAGCACATATTCTCCCAAAAATTGTCGGCTAAAAAAAGCCATATCAAAACACATCGCTTGTGTATTTACTTCTCATACTGTTGTGTAGAAGAAGTCACTATAAGAGGAATAAAAACCTACTTCTAAACAAAACGAAAAATCTAAGAAAGTCCGGTTAGTGTAGGGGTTACGGTCCTCGCCTGTCAGCTTGACAGTCAAGGTTCGAATCACGCACAAGGCGGTCTTCCTATCTATAGCTCTGCTGATGAGGCCTAATAGGCCGAAATGTACATACAGAGATTGATTTTTCTCGATTTGTTAGCCTTACATTTAATAGGTATGCCCCGCCTAATTAATTAATTATTAATTAAATTTCAAAATTAGGTACGAATTTAAATATATTATATATAATATATAGATATAGGATAACATAGACATATATATATATATATATATATATATCAAAATCCGTAAGCAAATTCAACTTGATGTACCTGTGGACTTATACTAAGTTAAAACTTAGGTTTTTTTTTGGTGTGGTGGCCCGTAGATCTCGTCAGATCATCCATCTGCGCTCTCCAAAGTCTCCCAGTCATCTTGCCTTGGCTTGTCACTGATACTTGACTTTGGGGAAGGAGAGCATGTGGTGCGTGTCGCACAAGCGTGCGCAACATGTAAAACAAAAAACATGTGCAGATATTTCTACAAGTACAGAGTGATGGAAGAACGGTGAGGTGTGCAGGCCTGACTGGCTGGAAGCATGCAGATGTGAGTCTACATACGGCGTGATTCGTGACCTACTTAACGTCACCGCATTGCTGATTGAACAGCAACGTGCCTCGGCGAGGTTGTGGTGAATGAGCAGCCCCTTGGTTAACACTGTTCACCCAGCCATTTGGGAATTATCTAGAAAAGGTGACCTAAACAAATGCCAGTTCACCTATCAAGCTGGCCAGAAACCAGCGCTTCGACGGATGTCCACATTAGCTGGGCAAAAACAAGAAAATACTACAACACAAAACAAGGCTAAGAATAGCCACCTGGAATGTCTCGACACCTCCCGATCTTGATAGATTGGGAAACCCCAAACTACTTACTGGTATCGTGACAGGGGGCATCTCGATATGGGTCCGAATTCAATGCTCTCGTGGAAGTCAGTTTCAGCTATAAGGAACAATTGACACAAGGGGGGTGGGCTGGATACACATCCTCATGGAAAAACAGGCCGATGGTAGCTGTAAGAAGTTTGAGGTAAGGTAACTCGAGCCCGCCATCCTGAAGCGACACATGACGGATGCCATGGAAACATTTCCTACATTGAAGTCTGACCTGTGTGGTAGGGCCTGTATGTCGAGGGTTTCATATGTGTGACAGGGTACATAAAGACAAGCTGGATCCGTGGGCCACCTGCGTGCTCACAACTGCTCACAACTGAACTACTTGTAGAAATGGACTTATTCTGTCAAGAAGTGGCAATCACCATATATATATATTGAATAAATGAAGGAAAAAACCTTTAAATTTGCTTCATTGTAATAATTTATTTCAACTGCATTACTGCATCATCAGACATTGCCAAAAGCATGGTTATTACTGAAGAAATTTCCAAGAATACAGTGGTTTAAATTTCAATGTTCTTTTTTTTGGGGGGGTCTTGGTTTAGGAGGGTAGGAGGGGCAGAGTTAGGAAATTTGAATCAGGCGAGAGGGAGAGGGATAGGCGCATCAAGCTCTCACCATGGTTTACCTGTATCAACACTAGGCACATTGAGCTCTCACTACAGTTTACCTGTATCAGCTATCCCTCTCCCAGTCCCACTCGACTCATTCTAATTTCCTAGCCCCACCCCTCCTATCCTCCTAAACTAAAACTCCCTCCTCCCAAAAATTTAGAAATTTAAACCAATAATGTAAAAAAATGTTAATGGAAAATGGAAAAAAATTTTTGAACAGTGTTTGTGTTCATATACCTAATTTGCAAAAAGCGGGTGTGGACATTTCCTATGAAATTCAGGGTACTTTTTCATAGCATCTCTCTGCGCAATAGGGACTTGATAGTTTCCATCTCCTCTTCAAGTAATATGCTGGATTATATAGTAACAGCAGCAAAGAATGTTCCTTGACCTGACCTTGGGGTCCCATTCCAAGTGATTTTTTTTTCATGGCATCTTTCAGGGCAATGGAGATAACTTGGCAGTACCCATTTCCTCTCCTATAACCTAGATCATGCTATGTCAAGCATGGAAATCATGGTTGTGTACTGACAATACGCAATCAGTATTTGTCCCTTGTAATAAAATCTGCAGCAGGTGTCGTCCCAGCTTACAGCAGGGTTCATGGGGGAGAGTTGTGGAAGCAGTTATTAAATCAGGCAACCTCTGGGATAAACCTTTGAGTGGTGGTGTCTCCTCCGAAGAAGAAGCCAGTGCACCACCGACTGTATCACAGTTTACAAAAAAGGGTTGCCAGATCTTTCAGCTGTTGGCGCTTGTCTTCTGGGCTCAGGGTCGATGTCTCACTGTAGTCATCACCTTAGAAGAGGACAGGGACAAACTTGTGAAGCTCCCATTGTTGTTGCCGAGAGAGGAGGTTGATGCGGAGATAAACAATAGGGAATCTAATCTAATGTTGTAACACAAAACCACCTAATATCTCATTTCTGCTGAAAGAAAATAAGAGTTAAAATGAATGATAATGATTGACAAATCTTTAAATAAAAGTAAAATAAGATATTAACATTACTAGTTGTTATATCATGCGTATGGTTGCAAGGAAAAAAGACAAACACAGGTTAATGTTTAATATGTTGTATTGAATATAATGAATTTAATATGTACAACCACTTGATGAGTTGGTAAGGAATAACGTGTTGGTCATTGAGTGTAGGGTTGTTGATACTATGGCACCTGTGTGTGAGTAGGAGTGTCATTCGCAACGCGGCCACAGAGTGAGGAGTTTATGTGTGAAATAAGATATCCGGTTGCTGGCGTAGAAGCGAGATGAAGGTGCATGTTCGATTTGGCATCGGGTCGGTCGGTGACTGGCGGTGAGGGAGCTGATGGAAATGGAACAAGGCTGGGTCAGCGATGTCAAGTGTTTACCAACTGCCGTCCTACTGCTGGCTGACCAAAATTTGATGCTTACAAGGGTCCAAAGTGGATCAACTCAGATCGGGTTTCACGTCTCCCTTGGTTTGAGCACGAAGGTCGCTGATTAATTGAAAAATGGCCCTTTCGATGTTATCTTGATAATTTAATCTTGAGGAGGTGCAGAATCATATGTGCAGACCTGCATTTTTCATTTAGTAAAAAGATATGGACCTGTTCACATCCGGTGACATTCTTGTTAGCGTTTTGTGTAGTTGGTGAACGTATTGAGTTTTAGTGAGTTTTGTGAATCGGAAGATATCTTTATTTGTGTATATAACATAGTGTAAAAAAAACAAACAAAACAATAGCATTAAATACGGTGATGACAAATTAGAAGACCATGTATTTGATGGGTTTATAGGTGCAATTTAGACTTAAATTTAGAGGAGTAAAGTCATACAGAGAGAGTTGTATTAGGTGGGGAAGGTCAGAAGGTAGATGTGCCATCAGTATTTCTTTCCTTGTTTAAATGCATATAAATATTATTCTTACCTTTCCTTATAGAAAGGGTGCATGGTTTAATGGTTATTCTCATGGGAATGGACTTGATGAGTTCAAATCTTGAACGAGTACTTCACTTCATACTAAAGCTCTTCAAAAGGTATGAGTCCTTCTCTTCAGCCTACTCCCAAAAGATATGAGTAAATAATAGGGCAGACTGAGCTCTAGCTTTTGTAAGGCAACCATTTTAGAAGGAAAAACTTCAAAAATGTTTGTTTATGAAGGAATTTACAAGAGTCATAGGGCTAGCAAATCTATCTTTATAAAGACCTACTGAAACCACTGTACCTTCACAGATGTGGTGTGGCTGCAGCTGTCTACTCCTCTCAAAGTGTCTTTAAAATGCTGTGCAATTTCCTTGTAACACACACCTTACACTTCTAGGTAGGTAGATTAAATGGGGCCTTGACTGGAAGAACCATTTGCGCATGTCCAACAAAAGGGACTGACTCCCTACCCCAAAAAGGATACCTCGGGCATTTGAACTGAGGCCGCAACTGGTGCAGTTGTTTTTCTAGCCAAAGGGCATTTCCCCTCGCTACAGACGACTATGCCTCGTTCAATAAAGCCTGAGTCATATAAATTCCTCTTTCCTTTGTCTCCTTCCTTCTCGTTCCTTAAGTTTCATTTCAGCTTACCAGCCCAGAAGAAGAAAGAACCAGCTCTTATTGGGGATAAAATACAAAGACGAACGAACAAAAACTTATCCCCATAAGAATGTCACTTGACATTGATTTAATGACTGTTGAAGGCAGACTTTTTTTAGACACTTTACTTAAATTACTTATATTATGCCTATCAATTAAATGACTAATCGTAACCACCTACTTTATTAAAATTTACTTAATTAAAATATTACTTATTTTATTTCTCTGAATTTTTGAGATGAGGCTTGATAATTTGTATTATTTATATTATTTGTACTATTGTCCTCAAAAAGGTTAAAAAAGAAGGTTCCTGAGTTAAGAAGGCTTCTGAGTCCAACAAGAAATACCTGAAGGAGGCCGGAGGGCACATCAGCCGAAACGTTGTACAGATAAAAATAAAGATGAGGACAATAGTCCGAATAATCCAAATAATCCAAATAACTTATTTTATTTAAAACATCAAATTAAACAAATGAAAATATACCTTATTACCCATTGATTTTTCTAAGACTAATATTAAAATTAACTTCCATGACTTTTTCTTATAAGTATAAAATGTGTCGATAATTTTGGAAAAAGGGTAGGAGTGGAGAAGAAAGGTATGCTTCAATTATTTAATATAATTAAATTAACTCAATGATAATGCAATGATTTTTAATTTAAAGTAGGTTAATGTGAGTATTTTTTATTTACAGATTAAATTATATGACATATAAAATGATTTATACAACACATGGCCGGTGGGAGAATTCGATCCTGAGTAGTATTGAAATTGAATATTTTGTTTTGTCACTACTACTATCTATTCGATTTTCAAGTGATAAATATATGTGTATTCAAGACCCGTTTGCAGTACTCAGAATCACAATCATAATTTTTTAAAATATTTGCAAACCATAACTTTACATTTAAATAAAATTTATTTTGTCCATTACCTAACGCTTCAATTTAAATTCAATTAGTAACATTTTTGTAAACCGTTATTCCGATTCCTATCAACGACAATACAAAAAAAAAACCCCCAAAACAACCGTGTAATTTTTTTTTTTTGCTATCGTAAATAAACCTCTTTAATTCTATGAATAAAACCTTTAATTATTCATAAATAATAAATGTTTTCCCTGAACAATAAATAAAATGAATGAAATTTGAAAAGAAAGATTAAAAACGAAATAGTTCGACCAAAATGCCCGATTTTAATGCAACAGAATAATGGAATGTTGTAAAACGAACACTGAAAAGAATATTATGGCTCTGCTTGCATGTCGGTTATATATTGACTGCCGTAATGGATCATCAATGGATATTTAGTTGAATTGTGAGTTTTAATCTACTTATTTTTTTTCTTCTGTTCGATTTTTTATTGAAAATATTTCATTTACTTTTAATTAATTACTGCGTGTTGATGTCTCTGTGAGATAACGGTGTATGAATTTGAAAAAAAAGGAAAAAAAAAGAAAACATACTCAACCAGAGGCATTATTTTCAATTTTTTAAGCATTAAGTTATGAATATTTTTTTATGTAGATTTTGAAATAGAAAAAAATATTTTTTGTTAATTTTTTTTATCACTTGATTTTATAATGTGAGGTATATTGCCTTTCGGATTTTTCGGAGCATTACAAAAAATGAAATGATAAACTTTATCGAGTCTTGTAAAGGCGGTTAAAAAGTCGGGGATCACAACTTTTTCAAAACAAGTTGCAAAAATTAAACAATTCTATGCTTAAAAAATAAAATATTTTATAATATATTTATTTTAGGACCACAAGAACCGATGCAATATTTTTTAACCGCACATTTTTGCTTTATTATGTTGATAAACCAATTTAAACGAAAGGATAAAATGACCCCGATTTTATGGCCAAAAACAAAAATATTATGGGACTTTGAACTTCAAAAATGTTTGTTTATGAAGAGAAAATAGATAAAAAAGTACTTTTCTTATATGAAATATATTCGTTCTTTGTTGACTTTTTAAAATGTTAACAACAATAATTAATTTTTTTTTCTTCTTTCGATTAACTTGGCGCCTTTTTTCATTAAAAAAATTATTATAAGAAAAAATAACTTTCTCTTTCTTTTTAGATAATTTCTTCAGGATTTTCCTCTTAAAAATTAAGTTTAATATTTTTTTACTACTTCTGGAAAAAAGTTTTTAACTTTTTTGAATATTAAGGGGATTATTCAACTATCAATCAATTATTATCAAATTTAAAAGAAAAATACAACCGTTTAAACAGTAAACAAATCGCATTGGTTTTTCAGTTTCTCTTTACTTTCAAATTTTAAATAATTGTTGACATGATTAAACCTACTCGAGGACAAATACGATCGGACACTATTTTTCAGTGGGGTTCGACGTGCCCTTTCGCGTTATGAAGCTGTCTAGTTTCAAGAGCTTTTCGCTGCAGGCACCAGGGAGTGCTCCTGACCTTACACTCCTTACACACACTTTTTAAAGTGAAATAGGGATGTGCTGCCTGAGGGGTGAGTCCATATGAACCATGTTAAAATAATTCTTATGGTTTTCCGGTTGTAACGACGGTAGTGAATGTCCATTGTCCAGAAGCACCCCCCCCCCCTCTAGCGACCAGAGAAATCCACTCACTTGAGGGAGGGGAAAAGAACACATTGAATATTTGAATAGCATTTTGTAAGTGGTTTGTCTCTGGAAATGAAATGCTCCTGCATTGATATGAAGACACTCCTACAGATGTTACTATTTTGTACTTACTTCATACTAAACTAAAGGAACACATGGTTATTGTCACTGAGCTTCCCACATGGAGCTGATACTCCATATCCCGGTGTTCCTTCTCTGAACTTTTAATTTCCGTTATCTTTCAAATTTAAAAAAAAAAGAAGAAAGTAATTGTTAATTGTATCCTATTTATCTTTACCTATTTCTAACTTTGATTAACAAATTGTTCCCTAGAGGAAAATATTTCTTCTTGGATAGCCCGTACAACCAACATTAATTTGAAAAGGGTCAGTTTCCTCACTTGTAAAATGAACTGTTACGTAAATTAAAGGTTATTTTCTACGTTTATTCTTGAAATTTTAGTTCAAACATAAAGTTTTCAAGTTTGTAAAATAATAATAAAAAAATTTTCTATTATTATAGGGGCCTGTTTAGCTCAGTCGGTAGAGCACCCTCCTAGGAATCGCAAGGTTGCTGGTTCGATACCGGCTCCCCGCCAACTCAGTGTATGAGTAGCACAGATTGGAAAATCTGATATGTGCGGTACAGTGGGGAGCTGACGGTAGGTGTGGTGCTCCACCTCAACAAAACAAATACTCTCTGGTATAGTGCTAGCGAAAAGGGGATAGACTCCCTCCCTATCCGGTTGATACCGACAATAGGCCACTCCGCCAACTTTACTTATTATATACTTAGAATATCTTTCCTTCCTCAAATAACTTTTTACTGATGACTTGATGATTATCTGATTGAAGAAATTTGACTCCTAAAAATGATCTATCAACAAATTAACAGCTAAGTTTAGTTTAAATAAACATCAAAGGATCAATCAGCATAAGCTAAGTTATGTATGAGAGAGAAGAGGTAATTGTTGTCTTCTTCTAGTGGACTCTTAGATAGTTTTGTTTATTTGTTTGAAAATATAGTTATAATTTCAATAATTTACAAATAAATAGAATTTTGGCATTAAATAACCCATAAAGAGTTGATATACTGTTAATGTTCCATTGCATTTTTCATTTTTTTGGTCTATAATCATTTGTTTGCACAGCTATATCAACTATTCCTATCTATTTCTCTGAATTTTTGAGATGAGGCTTGATAATTAGTTATTTGGACTATTGTCCTCATCTTTATTGTTATCTGTAGAATGTTTCGGCTGATGTGCCTCGGGCCTTCCTCAGGTATTTCTTGTTGGACTCAGGAACCTTCTTTTCGAACTCATGAACCTTCTTAATGTAAATGGGAATCTTCTTTTCGTAATCGGGAGCCATGACGGAACTTTAAACCCAACTGTTTATTCAATCCACGGTGATATCCTGTTCTCATTCTGCTAACCATAGCTGGGGTACCAGTGTTAAGCTGTGTTAATTATCATTCTATGTTACTGCTGCCCTGACCAGGATTTGAACCTGCAGCCCAGAGATAACTGTCACTTAGAACTGTCTTAACCCAACGCCTTTACCCACTATGCTATGTGTTCAATTAGATATACCTGGAGAAGGCCCGGAGAGCACATTGGCTGAAATGTTGTACAGATAACAATAAAGATGAATAATCTAAATAATACTATTCCTATCTAATGCAAATAATTTGCACACAGTTGTATGGTTTCAAGTGTTTCTAAGACTAATAATTTAAACACAATTATATGGTTTCAAGTAACTATTCCTATTTAATGATCATTTGTTTGCTCACAGTTTGAAGCATTTCTATCCAATACTAATAATTTTCAGACAGATCTATTTGACCCTTAGATAAGACTTTGACGGTATTACTACTCCAGATCAGGAGTAATGACAATGAAGAGGCATTCCACACTCTCCAGAGTTGCAGAATTGGATCCTCAAAACTGAATGCAACTTATTGTCATACCCAGGACATTTTTTTGGTGAGGTGGAGGTGGAGTTCTTATCCCTCTGCAGAGGATACAGTCGGCATATTCTAAGCCTCTCTAGCAGAGCTATTTTAGATAGTAGTTGCCAGTTCAAAGGTCTGGTTAAATAAACAAGCTGAAACAAATGAACTCAATAAAGGTTAACAAGTTCAAATAACCTATAAATAAATACTTTAATAAAGCAACACAAGATTTATACCTCAGTTGAGCAAGTTCTTTTTCTTTTGTGTTGTGGCAATGTGAGGGTTGTTGGCTTTTGATAGAATGGACTTTTCTATCTGATAGTAAAACTGGAAAAGTGAACAAAGTAAGAATGAGTAAGCTACTTGTGGAGTTGCCATCTACTAAGCTTAGCTTAGCACAAGACCAGGAGTATGGGGTTCCCAGTGAGAATCAAACTCGCTAACAATGGCCTAGCTTGATAATCAATTTACTGTGAGGTGCTCAGGGTAATTGTGGAATTGTTGATGAGAATCTTGGTCATGTCTTAGAGATTTGACACTAAAGATATTTTGCAGATTAGCTGGTGATGACATGTGGTTTCTGAGAAGGTAGAACTTGTGTGAGGTTGGCTGGTTAATTTCTGTAGAGTCATCTGTCTTATGAGTAGCCAGGGTTTTAGTTGGTCTTAGTGCATCATGACTGATGGGAAATACCATTAGTTCTGTTACATAACATATTCATGATTATGTCTATAAAGTGGTAAAAGTCTTTGGCTTTTTAGTGCAAGTGTACCTAATTTGCTAAGTGTGATTTTGAGTCCTTCTTTTCTGGTAGGGGTTGGGGGTGTGTGGGTCAAGGTAGTTTTCAAAGTTATTTTACATTTACAGCATGAACTGCTTTTATTATTTATTTGAACTTCAAAAAAAGCATGGTGTTAATTTTCTTTTTTTTAAATCAAAAAAATAAAACATACTTTTTGCATACATTTTAGTTAAATTCACAAAATGTTTGTTATTATTAACATCATTTTGTGTTGTCATTTAGATATCTTTTCCACACCAATGACAAAAGTTCTAGGATGATAGCTTTTTTGATTACTGTATTGAACTAGTGACTCTTAAGATTCAGGATTCAATCTCAGATATCTGCTGGTCCTTTAAACTCCTTGTGGAGCATAGGGATGCAGCCAAATCATGTCAGTGATGATGTTTCTGTAGCAAGTGAGTTTATGGGTGGAGTTGCTAGCGCCATACCCCTTGGTTTTAACTTTTTCCTTCTAGACTGGGTTGTCCACCTTACAAGCTGTCTGCCCTATTATTTAGTCCATGCTTTTCCAATGAAGTGAAACACAAACAGCCTTGTACAAGATTTAATATAGATTTGCCCTGTTGGTGGGCTTACAATATGTCAAGAAGTGTCCTGGGTATGATACTAAACTGCATCTGTTGGTGAGGCTCTAGTTCTAGAGTTCTGGGGAGTACTTCTTCATTGCTATTACTCCCAGGTCCACCCTGATATGAAGAAATAGTACCTGTTGGGTCACATATGAGTCAAATAGATCTGTTTGAAAATTATTAGTATTAGATAGAAATACTTGATATCATATAACTAAATTATTTGTATTAGGAATAGTTATGTGAAGCTGTAATTGTTTATTGAGAATTATTATTATTGATTACTTGAAACCATACAACTGTGTGCAAACTAAATGATTATTATTAGTTAGAAATAATTACTTGAAACCATATAATTGTGTATACAAGGGTTGACTGAAAAGTTCATAGACTGATCAAGATTTTCTTATTAAATGTGACTAAATGAGGTTTATTTTTCAACCTAGTCCCACTTACAATTGACACACTTCTTACATCGGTGTTGCAGTGCTTGGATCCCATTGGTAAATAAAGTCAACAGCAGATATGTCATCATATGAACTTTCCAGCCTATTCTTGTAAATTATTAGTATTAGATATAAATATTTGATATATAACTGTGTGCAAAAAAAACTCTGAAGAAACAACTACACAAAAAATGTAAATATAAAAGTACAATGAACACAATTCCCTAATCTCTGGGCATAAAATAACCCTGACAGGTTGACGTGTCATTAAAATGAATCTATCAATTGGATATAGGTAAGGTTGAATAATTATATAGTTAAAAAGAAACTCACTTTCCTCTTAGGACACTTTTTATCTACTAATCATACAGTACCTAATCAGTATAAATTATAAGAACTTTTTGGTCTCTACTGATAATCTAATAGTAATCAGGATGTTTATATTATAGTTTAGTCCTCAGTACCAGATCTGTAAGACTCATTAAACCAAAATTTGATTATGTGAATGTAGGAACTGGTTTCTAAAGAAAAAATAAATTACCATTTCCAACTCATCATTTGTCTTCAGTATTTTTTCCTATTAGCCAACTTCTTTTCTCATTATTCTTGGTTTTTGGATTTTCATCATGCCTGACTGGACTTCTCATCGGGTGACATATGCCAAAAATTAATTTTAATCTGTTGACTAATGATTTGTCAACACCACTTCATTACCCTAAATGGGGTAGGATTTGGGTCAGGCCCTGATGCCAAGCAAAGGTCATGGGAACTCTGAAACTTTTGGAGGATCCTCCAAAAAATGTACTTTTGAGTTATCTGTTGTATTTGGTGGGTATTTTGGATTTCCTAAACTGCTAAACTTGTATCACATTTGGACAAATAAATACAAGTTTATAATGGCTTCAAACAGAAACAATTACAACCTTGCTTACACCTGAAATAATATTAGCCATTATCAGTGATGCTGATAGCTTTTTTATGTAGTGTGTCTTGGGGCGCACATATTTGCTTTGAATGTGTCCCCGGGAAAATTTATGGGTCCCAACTAAAGCTGTCTAACTCCTATTTTGTAACCTATCCTGTGTAATTCATTTCTAAGAAACTATTAAAATGTATTTACAGTTAGCTTGAAATGGTGGGGGAAGAAAAGAGAAAAACATTGGGATGCATGGATAAGATTTTATTGCGTCCTTTTAGGTTTTTGTGCAGGGCCGCAGGACAAGTACCCATCAGCATCTCTGCATTATAACATATCTTATAATTCAGTAAATGTCTTTTTTTGTCCTCATCACATAATTCTACGACAGCTAGAGTTATAATCACCAAATTTTCTATAGTTCAATGGGACGCCAGAGCATATTGTATTATAATTGTAATCAAGTTGTGCTGACAGCATGGATCTTCATAACTCTTCCTCAACACCTTTTTCTAATGGCCATCACTCCTGCCAGGTCCTCTGCACAGCATCTAGTATCTGCACCAGCTGATCAATGTAGGTTTTTGCTTGATGACCCACACTGGTGTGTCCAGGTGTAGGTGCCCATAGGAGAACGTCATTTGCTTATCCAGCAATCCAGCATGTCTTGTGTCTTACCCGAATGGTTTGTGGAGGCTGTACACAGCTGATTTTTTGTGGAGTGATAATATTTTTAAAATTCCAAAACTTTTAGCAATGCAGATGTAATGTTAAACTGGACACTTATTTTATGTCCATCAAGTTACCTAAACACTATCTTTTAGTTTAATCATTTAAAGTAGACATCTAAGTGAAAATTTCCAAGCCTAAAATCAAAGTTATTACTTTTTCCTGTTACCAGAAAAATAAGTCTAAAAAAAAAAAGGTGTTATGTTTACATTTGTAGTATAATCATTAGCCAACAAGAGGCCATAAGTATTAATTTTGATGATGTTTATTAACTTATAAGTCCTCAAAAAAACATTGGTGTTACTAGCTGTAGGGAAAGGTTTCCAAATAGTTTCTATAATTCCCTATTTTATGTTTGTGTCCATTATCCAATTGATTACTGCAGATATTTTGACATTATATATTTCTTGCAAAAGAATTAAATCTAATACAGTAATTTAGAAGAAGGTTAGATATTAACGTAACTTGCCTATAATATATATACAATAAAAAGACTGTGGAGGTGCACATGACAAAGGAAATGGACTTGGAGACTTGAGTTCAAATCCTGAATGATGCTATTTGTATTTTACCTTGTTTGTGCTAATGCTCTTAGCAAAGGCATGAAACCATCTCTTCTCACTCTATAGCGAAATAGTATGGCAGACTGGACTCTCTAGTCTTAGTATGGCAATCAGTCTAGGAGTAAGAAAACTAAATTCAAACTAGCTGTAAAGTTTTATCCAAACAATAGAGCAATTCAATTTGTCTTCAGACATAAACTTGTTTAAGCTACTAATTTGAGTTTTTATACTTATTAGTGATCATCAGGCAAATAAAATGCCAATTTTTAACAAGCATGAAACTCAGAGTAGCAGTTTACAGAAGTCTGTGTCTGCAGACAAATTATATTTATTTATGTATCTATTAAATATAAAAATTCACAAAGTTTTCCTATTACTCAAGTTACATGAATGTCAATCCTCAGGAAGACAACAAAAACGTCCATTGTGCTGCATTGATATTCATGAAACTCAAGTAGTAGAAAAACTTTGAGTTTTATATTTGATATTTATTGTATACTAGAAGCAGCTACCCGGCGTTGCCTTGGTAGAGAGGGGGACAAATCCATTATTACTGAATTATGAGTTGGATCCTCGCAAGATGCCCCATTAAAATGTAAAAAAGACCTTGCGTTGATCCGGCCTGGTGGGGTGTCAGAAAAAAAAGTGTACAAAAACTGAAAAGAAAAATTAAGATCTCCTATTTAAAATATTAAATGCAAAAAAAATCCATGCTGTTACTATTTAAATTCTATCTTTTGATTATCTTCATGAATATAAATTAAATCTTCATTATTTTTGCTTAAAAAGCAAGATCTGGTGATAGTGTATGTGTATATATATTTACTTTGTCATTAATTGTTTTATTTTTGCAGTTCCGGAACATACATACACACAACTGTTCTTTATATATGTATAGATTGTTTTACTTTTAATGTAGAACACTTTTTTAGTTTTTCCTTATCTTTCTATTATTATTATTATTTTTTAAAACTGATATATGTCTGTATGTGTGTGTCTGTGTGTAAATACATGGTGTAATGGTTATCGTTATAGGAAATGGACACAAGTTCAAATCCAGGATAAAACTGTTTGCATTTCACACAGCACTAATACCCTTAAGATATGAATCCAACTATTCTCCCTCCAGCTATGGGTAAAATAGTAGGGGAGACTGGACTCTTTAACCTTGGCAGCGCAACTGATCAAAGAGATAGAAAATTCAAACCTGTTAAACTCCACTTAAAAAATTGACTTTGTGTCACATCCTGCTCATGTAGAAGAGTTAGGTAAATACACAACACGCACATATATATAGCAATAGCATAATCTTTACAGATCACTGTCGTCCTCACAATCCTATAACCCCACCACCAGAACCTTTCCTCTCATGAGCCCTCAAATGACTCATCAAACCTGCTGCAGATCCACAAAGTTTGATGCAAATATGACATAGGAAGGACGTCCTTCTCGTTGTATCAGATGATAAAATTGTATGCTTATGCCCACCATATGTCTCTTAAGACCAGAAGCTGACTTACAGACTTTGTTACAGATTGCACAAGACACATTGTTTGTTCCTGGAGTTTGCATGAATTGTCCCTGATGAGATTTCCTATGATTGACATATCCAGCCTTAGAAAGCAGAATTTGACCACATGTCTGACATTTCCAACCCTCCATGTTTCTCTCCAATATGAAGGTTTCGAAGTTGACGCTTGAGGTTTTCATGCTCAATTCTTTCACTCTCAAAACTGATACAGCCATCATCCACATGAATTCTCCAGTCAGTTCTCTTTAATGACAGCTCTTCCCAGTTGTCAGGATCTATTTTTATTTTTACAAGGTTTTTTAAGCAATCCTTATACCTTCTTCCTATGTTAAAAAATAAACCTCATTTGGTCACATTTCATGGGAATATCTTTGTCAATCTATGAACTTTTCATCAGACTCATATTTATATATATATATAAAGGATACCTATTTAAGATACCTTAGTTCTGATATGAATTTATTTCGGTATTTTTTTGCCTCTTTCAGTCTGATTTTTACTAATTTGAAAATTTTATATCTGGTCTTAATGCTATAATGTTCCCGTCTCACTTCAAATTTCTTTTTCTGTGTTTGTTAAATATGGCAGCTCATGAGCATGCGTGCACCCACAATTTTAAGAAATTTTATGGTTTGCGCATATTGGTCTTGTTTTGGACATTGCAGTTTTTAAACTTGATTTCTTTACTTGTGAACATGCATGTTTCTAACTTTATATATTTTATGTTCTGATTGTTGAGGCTTTGTATGCATATATATGGGTATGTAAATGTTCTTATGTTATTTAAAATGTTTTTTTATATAAGTTTAAAATTAGTTGTATGTTTACATTTGAATATGATTTCATTTCTTTTATTTAAAAATTTTGTCTGGTTTTTGAATTTTATTATTGCTATTTTTTCCTCCAGACAAAGATGGCATTTATTTTTGAATTCTGTTCGTGCTGTTGACTTTTTTAAAATTATTTGCCATTTTATTTGTGGGTTTTGATTTTTTTTCTTTTAGTTTCCAGAAATGTTTAGAAAGTTTGGTTTAGCTTTTTAGTTTTCATTTGTAAAGGATTGTCTGTGATTATTTAAACAAAATTTCCATGGCGTGCTGGTGCTGCCATAATAGATAAGTTTTTCCTCTTGAAATATTTATGCCTGGTATACAATATTCTTGGCTTTACATAAACCTCCAAGTGGACAATCGCTTTTAGTTTTATAGTTGCAGCAGGTTCATCTATTGTTTCATTAATGTTGTTTTTGTGTTTTGGTAGTTCTTATTAGTTTTTTATTCTGTGCATGAGTAACTAATTTTGAGTTTTCTGTTAAATATTTTATTTAATGTGTTATTGATGTTGAAATGTTTGCCAATTAATTTGAGGAAGATTTTACTTATATTTATATTAGCTAGTTTACAGTAAGGCGGGGATTGAACCATATTATTTTATGTTTACTATTTCTAGATTTGTTGGTTTGATTTTTCAGAGGTTCTTGATATGATCATTCTTGTGTAAATTCACTGTTTTGGAGTGCTTTATTATATATATTTTCTTATTTGATGATAATTCATTAATCTTAGTATTAGAGTTAGGCAGTTTGGTGATTTTGGTATCTATTTTATTTCTTTTCCCTTGATACCACATTTTTTTACTCAAAAGAGGTAAGAAATTAAAAAAAATTTTTTTTCAAATTTTAATAACAATTACCAAAATTCAGGGAATTGTCTAATTTTAATGAAACTTTCAGCACTTTATTCATTCATGACTTAATTTTATAATGAATAGATTATTTTATTAAAAAAACTTGAAAAAGAAATGTTAGGAATGTGTGTGTGTGTGGGTAATTTGATTTTAAAAAAATTTCCAGTCCCTAATTTTTACATTTCTAGAAAGATAAATCCAGAAGACCGCATCATTAAAAAAAAAAAAATTAAATTAAAAAATTTCAAAACACAAAGTTATTTGAAAATTTAAGTTATATTCTTAAAACTCAAAAAATGATTTTTGTAGAAATTTTTTTTAATTTAAAAAATATATTTTTTCTTTTTTTCTTCATTTAGAGCAAAATTACACTACCAAATTCACTATTAAAATTCTATAAAATTGACATCTATAGGCTACCATGAATTTTTTTTGCATTTTTCACTGACAAAATCAAGTGTGAAATATCCCATCTTTTAAAAAGATTCTAAACAACTTGTAACCATGTTTTATGAATATGATGAAAGAAAAGTAAATTCTCTCACGTGACAATACAATTTAGAAATTAAGAAAACTCTTTTCCAAAATCATTTTATGAAATGACTGGCTTGTCTACCCTGAAGCTTACCCTCACACAGGGATTCTCCCAGATTCATATTTGCATCATCTTCACCATTTTAAAACAAATTAAAATTGAACAAAAAATCCTTTAATAATATAAACTATCAATGAATATTCTTTCATATTCTATTTATTTTTCAAAACCAGCTGTATGAATGATAAGTAACAAATTGCCAAGATGGTTGAATCAAATCAATATATTGAATCACCCTCAGCCAGCCTCAAAAGTTGGACATACTCCTTTGAAAAAGGTTCCTTGCCTAAGGAACAAGTGAAATTACTCCCCTGTGCCAGTGGCAAGCAGATGGAATTCCTGGTTTAATGCGGTCAAATATCACTCAGCCTTTGTACAATTTTATGAAGGATTCTTTAAGCAACAAAAGAGCCATGGCCTTGTAGTAGATAGGATTCTGGAATTAGATGGTTGACTACATTGTGAATCTGCATTTTATAAATGAGAACTGCACCCGTTAATTAACGGTTTTGACAAGCTTAGAAGAAACTAAGTCTGATTGCATGTGTTGTTTATAACAGAGGATGTAAGTGGAAGCTCTGATTAAAAGTTCTACTTCAAAGATAATTATGCACTGCAACATTCCATTGTTTTATTGTTTAGTCATGTTACATTTCTATTTTTACATATAATTTATTTTTGGACTTGGATTTTAACATTTAAAAAAAAAAATTTTGGTATTTGTTATTTCTTTAAATGTAAATAAACTTTGAATTATGTTTCTTTCATTTTTTATAATAATTATAGCATATTTTATTGCAATTTTCTCATAAAATACTATAAAAATGCAAAAAAACTGAATTTACCAAACATGGAACCAGAAAAAAATGGAATTTACCAAAAATTGAATTAAGAAAATCTTGAAACGGAAAATCGGGGACCCTAAAATTGAGAAAGAAAACTCACTACAAGAATTATTTTTTGAGTTTTAAGAAAATAACTTAAATTTTCAAATAACATTTTTTGAAACTTTTTAGTTTAAAATTTTTTAATTTTTCTATTTTTTGAGGTGTCCTTCTGGATTTATCTTTCTAGAAATGTAAAAATTAGGGACTGGAAATTTTTAAAATATTTTAAAACATTAATAAAAAATGGAAAATTATCTTTTTATTGTTTTCTTTTATGTTTAATATAGAAGAATTTCTGGAATTCCCCATACACACTGTTTCATACAAGCCATTTTTTTTTAAATGGACGTTTGTCCAGTCAGGACATAAAGTCACTAAACAATATATTGGTATTACTTATGATATACTCTGAATTTTGACTGAACAGTCCTTCTTTTAAATATCTTATTGAACTATATGGAGAATCGATAGTTGACTGGAACTCTCTATATCAAATGATTAACAGCTGTATTGGAACAAACCTCTCTTTTTTTTTCTGATTTGAAAAGAACATATGATGTGTATAGGCACTTTATGATAATTTCTTCATTTAGTTGATCCATGGATGTTTTCAATAGAATTGATTTGCTTGTATGAAATTCCCATGGTATGAGTATTTGATCAGCATGAATAAATGTAACGTATTGGCTTCTATTTAGCGCTATGTTACGTGGGCACTAATTAGCGATACGTAACGTAGTGGGATCAGTTCGTGTATATATGACGTTGTGGGACCAGTTCGTGTATAACCTTAGTGCCTTTCCTTCTTCGGCACTACTACTCGTATATTCGTACGCACAGCAGTTTGTTTACAACTGACACGGGTCTAGGTCTAGCAGTCAGTCTTAGCTAGCCCCAAAATTCTTCCTCCCTTCTTTTGTTTATGGTGTATCACGTTTACGCATGCCGCGTGCTCCTTCGTTACGGCCAATTGACGTGTTGACAAGTTTACACTTTAATGACTTTCATTCATGAGTACGATTTCTTTGCGATAGTGACTTTTACTATCTTGTTTGTATCGTGAGTCATTCATAAAATGATTTCTTTCGTTGTAAATAGAGCAGACAACAACACCAGGTTTTACTTCTCAAAGTTTATTATGTTTCAAACTTCTTCTAACTTTTGAGAGAGAGAGAGCCCCGAATAATCTGTCTTAGCAAGAGGTGTATTTTAACTGGATTCAACTGCGAGTTTTTAGTCCTTAGTAAAGAACAAGCTTTTCTCAGCCTCTCCTTATCGTCTTTAGCGACCACAGTGGCCCGATTTCTGCCTGACTCTCCTCCTCCGAACGCGGACGCAAACCAAGCAGACTCCAACCCAACTCTCTCCAAATCCAACTGCAACTGACCTCCTGTGATCCTATCCGCGGGATAGTATTTCCAAACAATCCTCCAGAAGGTTCCACCCTAGAACGTTCGAGACCTTTCGATTCAATCCATTCGTTCCAATCTCACTGGTCAACCAAAGTTCACTAACCTAAACATCAAAGGCTTATTGGTGCCCAGAGGACTGGTTTTTCCTTAATCCTAGACTTATCGTCTGCTTTCTCGTTAAAGAGATGTTATCTATCCTAACTACCTTTTCGGTGATTCTTCAAAGACCACCCAGCAACTCAAGATAATCGGTAGTACATTTTTCTAATCCAAGTCCGGCACAAGGCCACAAATATAGGTGCAGCGCGGCGATTATATAACATAAATATACAAGTCCATGATTAAAAGAGACTCACATGAGTTAAAATACTGCCAAAATTTCTGGACCATATGACCTTTAGGCACTCCTTTTCCGATCTCGATTAATGAGGACATGTTTTTCATTTACACGGTCAAAATCCAGTTGTTTGTTAGGGGTTAGAGTTAGGGGTTAGTTTTATAATTAAAAAAAAAAAAAAACTCTAAAATCGTCTGTTAACAAACAACCGGATTTTGACGGTGTAAATGAAAAAAATGTCCTCATGAATTGAGATCAGAAAAGGGGTGCCTAAAGGTCATATGGTCCAAATTTCTCATTCAGTTTTTTCTGACAACTTTATAACTTCTTTCCGGACTTTATCTGCAAAGATTATCTCTTTGATCCTAACAACTACATTGAGTACTGCACAAATAGCATTAGTTTCTGGTTCAGTGATAGTGACAATGATTATGTTTTTAGCTTTAGTTAATAGCAAGGTGATGGGATAAGAGAACATCTGTCTTATCTGGGTTTTTTAAACCTGTAATTGAGATTGAACTTATATGCCAGGGGGTTGTTACTCACTCTGTTGGCAGTAGAGAATTGAATACATTTTTTAAAACCAAAGATAAACAATAGTGGCTTGTGGTCAATTAAAAATCTGAATATATACATGAGCTGTTAAAAAAGGTTCTGAGTTTCACCCAGATATTTTATAACTTCTTGGGCCTCTATTTTATCCCTCTAGATTTGTTTCATACCTCTCACTTTTGTATTGCCTCACCTGCACAGGAATTAATACCGGAATCTGAATTATTTTTTTTTTTAGTATTATAAAATGTAGCTCTTTTTTTTCTGGGTGAGGCTTAGAACCTTTTGAATGACACTTATAGAGCATTTTTTGGAAATTCTTAACAAAAATAGTGCATTTTTCTCATCCAACATGAGCGTTTTAGTTGCATGTATGATATCTTTACCTATTTGTCTGGAAAAATATTAATTCCTCTTAATGCCCTAGTTTGAAGAATCTCAGGTAACCAATGTTTCTAGTGATGGATTGAAATCAATCAACAGCACTTCTAAAGTAATGATTGATTTATTTAAATGCCCACTCACAGTGTGTGTGAAATGCAAACAGCCTCATCTACTCACCTTTAAGGTCCATTCTCACTTTGAATTTTCATTTTTTAGTCAGATGATTTTGAGGGGCTCTTCACAGAATGTAGACAAGATTGCACTGCAAAGACTCACTAATACAAAAAGAGAAAAATATTAGATTGACTGTGGAGATATTTTCTGAATCACTTTGATGATATCAAGATATAGCTGAGATATATTTTTTTAAGATAAAACATAAAAGCATTGTTATTGATACTGTATCACCCATAAATAAATACACCCCCTAACAACTTTGTTATGAAAAGTTAAATAAAATTGCAATGCTTCTGTAACCAACAATAAAATTGCATATATAAGAGGTGTACTTATTTTTTGAACTGATATATATTCATGTTTTTATTAGAGAATTTCAATGCTGTAGAGTTGGGTAATAAACAATACCTAATATCTATTTTGATTGTATGATGTTCCACTAGAAATACTAATACTTATTCATGGGTGATATCATATATAGTAATATCTTTATTTTTTAAAAGTCAAGTTCCATTGCAGTTTTCAGTTATGCTACTGTGTCAGGGATATCCATTAGCACTGAGTTTTTTATTTAATGAAAGTTGACTGGAACTTTCTATATAAAAACTCTTGTGAGTGTTAGTTGTCAACAATTCTCTTATTCAGTCTAGGTAAGCTTCTGACAGGCCCACTTTAGCAAAACACTGTCCCCCCAATTAACTTGGTGAGTAAATCTTCAGGTACAGACAGTTGATATTTGTGAGTTTCTAGTGTGTCATTGAAACCAGTTGAAATATCTGAACAGACAAATATTTCGATTTGATTTTTTAACAATTAGGATTGGTTCATTCAGTGTTATCAATTGAATGATACCCATTTCTATCAGGTGATCAATTTCCTGATCAGCAACTGGTAAAACCATAGTTGAATCAAGCTGACAGCACCAGTTTTCCTGGTTAAGCCATCATGAGCTTGTTTAATGCTTAGATGGGTGATCAATTAGTAACAGCAAATATTGTATTCAAACTTAGGCCTGTATGCCAGATGAAGCAATGCTTAGTAAATAACAACTGATAAAACCATATAAGACATGTTATTTTGGTAAAATATTGGCTTTCAATCATAACACAATATAAATGTTTCTTGTATTTTCAGGTGGCAGCCTAGTCAGTTATCAAAAACAAAGGTGTAATGAGATTTTAGCTCATCAATTTAGCAGTATTTTTTTTTTTTTTCATCTTTTAATTAAAAAAAAGTGTAGCATAAAATTCAACACTCTATGAAGGATGATACCAATTTTGATCTTATTTTAGTATGTGTATGCCAGCGCATAGTAGATATTCCAATGAAATTTTGAAAGTGTATCTTTCTTTCTTCAGAAATAGTTGAGGACAAATAGATGACATGATGTTTGATTATAAAAAGAATTGATATGTTATTTGGGTTTTCTTGAACATTATTTGACAGTGCGATTCACCCACAATGCACTTTGGCTGGATACTTTGTTGAAAAAAACTTTGAAATATCCTAGTTTTATCCAGTTTTGAAATGATATCCAATGTTGTTTCCAACTATAAGTGTTATGTAGTGGTCACCAATAAAAGTTCAATCACAAGAACTCTCATGGTAGTGTAAGAGATGGTCACACACAAAAGTTAGGGAATTTTTCAAAAAGAGTCAATCAGTTAGTTACCGTCAGAGTGACAAGTAACAACCTAAATTTTATGACTAGCAAAACTGCCCTCACCCCATTTTGGGGTGGGCTATGATTTATCAAACAATTGATCTTGCCTTCATCAACTTGAAAATACCACTTCATGTCTTACTGTTTTTCAGACAGGTCCAGATGGAAGTTGCAACATCAATAATAAAGTGAGTGGGATTTTTCTGTGACCATGTGACTGACTTTTTCCTTTCCTAATATAGTTTATCTTTGTCAATTATCTTTGAGATACTACAATGCCATATAAAGGAATTGAGCCACCATTTATACCCATGGAAATACAAAAGGATTGGGCAAAATAATAGAAAGAAACTCATTAAGTAGCATCAACTAATGAATTATTTTGGTTGACACTAAATTGGTAAGTTCTTCAGTCAATTTTCCAGCTTAGGGTTTTATGATTTTTGATACAATGCATTTTAATGCTCTGTGACCCCAGTCATTAAGTTTTAACTTCTGTACAGAATTATGATAATCAGAGCTGTTTTTGCTTGATTTTGATATGCCAACATTACTTTAGACACAGTTTCTCTCAAGATATCACAGACAGTTTTTGTAACTTAGGCCCCAAACACCCCTGCTCCAACAATTTATCCTTTTTGAATTCTGATAACACTTTGTTGTATATCAATACAAATATAAAAGAAAACACACATGCACACACATAAACACGTTGAATCATATCAGGTATGAGATGTCTGCAGTGAATATAAATAATTTTTTGATTATTTGGCTTTTTAAAAAATTTTGTTTAATCCTTGACAAGAATAAGACTATTGTGACAGCAGGTGTTTCCATTATTTTATCCAATCCCTATATATTCTCTTGGAGACAATATCAATTTAGGTGTAGGTTATTGTTTTAATCTGATAGACTAGTTTGTGCAGTTGATAAGAGATTTTTTTTTTTTTTTTTTTTTTTTTTTGCTGCCTTTGTTAAATTGCATGTCTTGTAGGGATTTCAGTTCTGCAAAGTTCTTTTTAATGCTAACAAATTATTAGCAGCTCTTGTTAATTCACTTTATCATATTTTTCAACTTCTTGTATGGAATATTGGCATTGTTTGGCACAGATTTGAATTGGGTAATGTGTCAAATGAAATTTATTGGCTCTTGACATTCTGTAGGTAGGCATGACATTGTACGTTTTAAAACATAAATTAATATTTTTTTCTAAATGTATGAATTTTTTTCTTGGTTTTGCTAGAAAGAAAAATACCAAATTTTTATTTAAAAAAAAAGGAAAAATAATTTTTTATTGATTATTAACACCTTATAATACTTTATTCTCTTTAAAAAAAATACTCTCTTGGTACTTCATGTGTTTTGAGTATGATTGTAAACTGCATCTGATGGCGAGGCTTCATATGTGAAGCTATGGGGAGTGTGGAATGCTCCTTTCATTGCTATTATTCCCAGAGTGGTAGTCCCTGTTAGGGTCCAATCTATGAATAAAATAGAAATATTTGGAAATTATTTGTATTATTATAGTATGTGTAAATAGAAACAAACTCTTAAGAAACACATGCACAAAAAAATTTAAAAACGAATGTACAATGAACACAATTCTCTAACCTCTAAGCATAAAATAACCATAGACAGGTTGACATACCGTTAAAATCAATCAATCGGCACTTCATACAAATAAACATCTGATTTTAACAGTCTAATTCTACTTTATAATTAACAAAAATGTGTTTGCTAATTATGATACAAATATTGGAGGAAGGACACCTTGCTTCTTGCCCAGTATAATGGTTAGAAAGCTAGGCTAGCTGATCATTGTTAGTGAATTAGTTTCTCACTGTGTGCCTCATATTTCTGGCCTTGTGTCAAACTAAGCTTAGTAAATGACTACAATATTGGAGGAGAGCAAACATGCTTAAATTGAGTTGATTTAGTAATAATTTAGTTTAATAATGATAAATACATGCACAGGTTCCAAAATAAGGGGTGTATCAACAATACTCAAACTGCATGTATATACTGTACCTAGGTCAAAATCCGCAGCCTCTTTTAAGATATTGTAATGTTTATATACCCCCCCCCCCAAAAAAAAAAAGTGTTTTTTTTTATCTTATTCTATTTTGAACTACTTCTCTTTCTCAACTATCCATTTCTAGTTGTTAAATGAAATATGATTGGTGTTCCAATATACTGTATACACTTGAGTATAAAATCTGTGGAAATCTTAATAGACAACTATATATGGAGAGAGAGAGAGTGTATAATGGCCCAGTTAAGAATATTAAAATGCTACAATATTTATTTTTTATGCATCAGTGGTTTAACCATTGCCATTTACCTTTAGTAAATATGGGCCACAATAAAAGAAGGAAAATTTTCATAACTTCATTGTTGTACAATTGTAACAAAAATGAGAACTTATTTGTCTTGGGTCATCAGATCACATAATAGATATAAAAGATTTTTATTTAATAATCGTACAACTGTCTCGATTTTGATCAGTCAATCGTGAACTTTTTTGTTTGAGTAGCATTATAGATGTATGAATACATCAGTTTTTGTAAATTTTTTGCCTCATGCAGTAAACTTGGCGTAAAGCCCTAATCCATTTAAGGTTCCATTTGCCCTGATTCATGGATTCATCTAGATTAAATTGGCATTTCCCAGGATAACAAAAGCTTTTTTTTTTTATTCTACATGCTTCAATCTTCTTTGCTGGATTTTTTTTTTGTAATGATGATCTGACCAGAATCTTCAATTTTGTTTTGTGGCTGCTCAGCCTACAAATTTTTATCTAACCTAATTTGGTGCACTTTATCATCTGATATTATGACAATTTCAAAAGTAAATCCCACATGGATTTTTTTATTTTTTATATTTGGTATTATCCATAGTTGATCTGTTACATTCAGTGTGTACTTAGTCACTGAAATCTATTAGGAATTCTTTCTTTATTATCACTATATTTTGATTTGTATTCTTCTTGCTTGTATCTTGCTCATAAGATTTTATATATATATATATATATATATATATATATATATATATATATATATATATATAATGAGAATGGGAAATGAATCCGACAATATGAGGAAAAAATGAGTAAAAATCCATCTACATTTCTTTTCTTTACTCATTTTTTCCTCGTATTGTCGGATTCATTTCCCATTCTCACATACTGTCCAAAGAAAAGAAACTCAAAATCCATCTACATTTCTTTTCTTTACTCATTTTTTCCTCATATATATATATAAGCTCTCTAAAATTTGTCTTGTTATATAATCAAAATAATCTCCCCTTTTCCAATGATACTTTAATAGATTTATTTCTGTGGCTTTTAAATGGTGTTGATATGAACAAAACCCACTCACTTGGCATGGTAAAATTACTTCCATTCTGATTTTATATTTTATTTTAGACTATATGGTTATTTGATATTGGGTTTTTATTTCATTAATCAAGATTCTGTGGTATTGTTTAAATTTTTGGACTATTGTCCTTATCTTTATCGTTATATACACAATGTTTCAGCTTATGTGCCTTCCAGCCTTCTTCAAATGTTTCTTGTTGAACTAGGGAGCCTTCATGTCCAGTTAAACACATTGTGTAATGGATATATGGGTTGTGATAATACAATTCTAAGTGACAATCATCTGTAGGTTACATGTTCAATACTGACTACGGGCAAAAATAACATAGAATATTTAACATAGCTTAACAATTGTACCTGGTCGGTTCAACTCGAGTATTTCTGGTCCAATCTTAAAAATATTTATATGGTTGGAAATAGAATAAAACAATCTTCTAAATATGTAATTTTTATGTGTTTTCATCCATTGAATTATTTTTTTACAGTGATTTAAAACAGTATTTTGCTTCGAACAGCCAAAAACACAAAATATGAATTTTTTTTTTTCGAGGCTAAATTTTACTTGTTAGATTGTTTTGCAAAATCAAAGAGGGTAATCTTTATCAATATTCTTGAAATTGCACACTTAATTAGAAGACACCTTAAACTACAACGAGGAGGTTTTTTTCTTCTCTGACCTTTAGAAGTGAAACCACTACCAATGAAAGTTGACGCAGGTTCTTTCAAAAAGAATATAAGATAAGTAAAAAAAGAGCACTATATCCTTAATAGAAGATAGTCTCAGAACTATTTTGATATATAATGTGTGACAT
Source organism: Doryteuthis pealeii (assembly GCA_023376005.1). Taxonomy (NCBI): domain Eukaryota; kingdom Metazoa; phylum Mollusca; class Cephalopoda; order Myopsida; family Loliginidae; genus Doryteuthis; species Doryteuthis pealeii. The sequence goes on along the minus strand of CM042141.1, from coordinate 8,282,740 downwards.
TTGGATAATACTTTAACCTCAGGGTTTTTTGTCAAACTTTCAATTTTAGAAAAACAAACTTACAAACTAGTATTAAAACGTTAACAAAACACATACTCAAATGCTGGCCAGACAGGCTTCTTTAAAAAAAAAAAAATGATGTAAATAGGTATTCTATTTCTTGTATGTAATACAACATAGCAAGTATTTAAAAAAGGTATTTTTAAGTTCAAAGTGACATTATTTATTTAAATTAATACTATATATGTGTATACATGCAGTATTAAAATGAAAATGTTGAAGAATCGTGTGGTAAACTTTAAAAAAATGTTGATATCCATACCTCTTATTCTCTAAATAATGGGTTACAGCATAGATACATACAATTTGAGTGCAGAATCAGAAAAAACATACAATTTTACATAAGAATTCCAAGTTATCAAAATTGCTCCAAAAATAAAGAAATGGTAAATGAAATTACTGAATTTTTTGTTTTGAATTGGTCTGTGATTTGACATATTTTTGAGCAAAATCATTATCTACTTTTGTACCCCCAATTTAAATTTTCATAACTTTTGAACCACTGGGGAAATTTGCATAATTCAAACAGTTTTGAACTCCATTTACAGAGCCCTATATAACTAATCTGATTAAATAATAATAACCTCAAATAAAACAAATTGACTGGGAATGCTATTAATGGAATGAGAAAATCTACCCCAATGAATTGAATAAAAGGTTCGGGTTGAAGTTCCATGAAGGTTCCCTATTGTGACAAAAACACTTGAAGAAGACTGGAGAGCACATCAGCTGAAACTTTGTGTATATATAACAATAAAGAGGAGTACAACAGTCTGAAAAATCTAAATAATACAAATTATCAAGCCTCATCTAAAAAATTCCGACAAATAAGATTCTATGTATAGAGAAATATTTCTACTACATAAATACACAACAAAAAGAGCTTTAAACATAAAAGAAAAATTCTGACTAGTTTTTGAGAGCCTCTTTGGATACAGTTCTTTTTTTTTTTTTTTTTTTTTTTTTTCCCTTCCATCTTCTGCAAATATATAGAGACCTTTTTCACAACTTAATAATGAACATCTAATATATGAAAAACATAAATCTGATCTCAACCACCAACCATTTTTAAGATAAAAAAAAAAATTTTTTTCTATTTCGTATCAAAATTTACCTAACTTAATTTGGTCAGAAATAGGATATTTTGTCATCTGATGAAATTCCAGTGACCTCAAATAATTTTGGGATTCAACCTCACATTGTCAGTTGAAGCTCAAGTTAATATTCATATAAATCTAACAGAAAGATTTCTTATTGCAAAGAATGTGCTTTTGACAAGAGAGATCTTTAAAAAAAAAAAAAAAAGAAGAAAAAAAGAACTTTCCATAGTTGTTGATTTTGACTCAGGTGCTTGTCTCTTCTGCTGTGGCACAATCATCTATGTAGAAGGAAAGTCAGAAAAGGAATGCAATGAATCTCTTTTTTTCTTTTTTTCACAAGTTTTAAATGGTTTTATTACTTGTGTTTTATTATCTCTCAGGTCTGTGTTGCCAGTAAAATGAGGAAAATAAGGAAGTAATTATTTTCTCATTTAAATATTTTACTGTTTGTCATGTGACTTAAACACTCAAGCAGCATATATATTTTAAAACCCTTGTTGCATGTTAACATATGTCATGTGATCTAAACTAGTGATAAACATATTTTTTGTTCTTTTTAAATTTAAATTATTTAAAATATTTATCACTTGACTTAAACTACTCATAAACTAGTAAATTCAAAATGTTTATTTTTTTGTCTGCATTTGAATACCAACTCTGATCATTTATTCAGTAACTTATTTTGTTTAGGGAATCCTATTATATACAATTTCTCTTCTAAACATCATATATATATATATATATATATATATATATACACACACACACACAGATGCTGATAGGTATGCGTCCTGTGTCCCTGACGCACAAAAATCTAAAAGGACGCAGTAAAATCGTATCCATGCGTCCCAGTGTTTTTCATTTTTCTTCTCTCACCATTTCAAGCTAACTGTAAATACATTTCAATAGTTTCTTAGAAATGAATTACACGGGATAGGTTACAAGGTAAGAGTTAAACGGCTTTATTTGGGGCCCATAAATTTTCTCTGGGACTTATTCAAAGCAAATATGTGCATCCCAGGATGCACTAAATCAAAAAGCTATCAGCATCACTGTATGTATATATATATATATATATATATATATATATATACACACACACAAGTTATGGAAGGTTATTGTGTGTATGTCTAGCATCTGGTCTCTCTAAAGTAACTGTTACCGCTATAAGGATGCTCTACAAAGACACAAAAGCAATGGTTTGTTCATCTGATGGTGACACACATTTCTTTGACATTGTTGTTGGAGTCCTACAAGGACATTAGCACCATTTATATTTATAATATGCCTAGACTATGTACTACAAACATCATGAAGGAAAAAGGCATCCTGCTTAAAAGGCAAGAAGCAGGCAATATCCCACAGAAACTATTACAAATATGGACTACACAGATGATTTAGCACTTCTTGCAAATACACTTTCACAAACCAAATCACTGCTGCATAGCCAGAAGGCAGCAAGAGGCATTGGCCTCTATGTGAAATCAAATAAAACAGTTTGTGTGTTTTAAACAAAATGGAGATATCTCCATACTGGATAGCAAGACTGAAATTAGTAGACCAGTTCACATACCTATGTAGTAATATCTCATCTACAGAAAGTGATGTCAGTATAAGTATAGGAAAGTCATGGACTGCTATAGACAAATTATCGATCATATGGACATCTGATCTTTCTGATAAGATAAAGTGGGAATTCTTCCAAGCTGTAGCCATGTCAGTGCTACTGTATGGCTAAACCACTTTGATTGGAAAAAAGCTAGATGGGATCTAAACAAGGATGCTGTGTGCTTTGAACAAATCCTGGAAGCAGCACCCCACAAAAAAGCAGCTATGCGGCCACTTGTGTCGTATTACATAAATCATCCCAGTAAGATGAATAAGACATGCTGGACAAGTAAGTATGAACTCATAAGTGACATTTTCCTATGGACACACCAGACTGGGCTGACCAGCAAAGCCTTACATCGATCAACTGTGTTGATACTGGATCTTGTTGAGGGAGACTTGCCAGGAGGAATGACCAATAGAGACAGGTGGCGAGAGAGTCATGAAAACCCATGCTGTCAACTTGATGATGATATATATGATGACCTTGATGATGATATATATGATGACCTATGGAAGCGCGTGGTGTAATGGTTAAAGGCATGGGAAATGGACTTGTCGCCCCGAGTTTAAATCCTGGGCGCGGTAATTGCATTTCACTTAGCGCTAATACCCTTGGGAAAGGTATGAATCCTACTCCCCCTCCAGCTATGGATAAATAGTAGGGCAGACTGGGCTCTTTAACCTTGGTTAGGTAACCGGTCTAGGAGAAGGAAAATTCTGAATTCAAACCTGTTGAACTTGACCTTGTGTCACATCCTGCCTGTGCGGAGGGGTTAGTAAATATATATATGATGACCTTTCATAACCTGTCTATTGTCATCAAAGGTGTGTTTACATTTGCAACTCCCTATTGTCAATCAGATCATGCACCATGTGACTTCACAGATGGCCAATGCACTGACACACCCATATGCCCTCATCCTACTCAAAAAAAATCAGATTCCTTGACTTTCCATTTGGTCATGATTCCTATAAAGAACACAAACTTCAGCATAATCAAATGTATTATCTGTAAAATCTGACTATTAACTAAAAAAGTGTTTTAATAGAATCAAAAGTTATATTTAGATACAGACTTTATATTGAAAAAAGGTATTATATAGTGTCCTTAGCATATTTCATTATGTGTGTGTGTGTACCTAAAATATTAAAATTATGAACTCTTAAAGTCCATTACTTGATGTTTCATATAATTCACACAGTCATCAGATGGAAATATTTACATCTGATGATTGTATGCATATTTAAGGTTTTACAACTGCTCTGTCATAGTAGCATCGAGCACTTTTTTATGCAAATTGCTTATTTGTATTTCTTATATATATATATATATATATATATATATATAGGCTGTTTCTCTATTGTAGACATTTTGTTCACCTTTTACCTATATGAACTTTATCTTGTTTGGATCTATTTTCTTTCTCCCATGTCTGAAGTGTAATTTCTTTAAAACTCAAATGCTAAGAGGATTTAATAATGCTTTTTCTGTCAACAAAATCAAAGGTAGTGTTGATATTGGAGAAATCTTCTTTAGAAACAAGATTTGTTAATTATCTTTTGTCATGTGTATTAATGGGTAGAATTTACCTTCTTTGAACATAGTACTGCTTACTTATTATTCTTGTTAAAACCTTCCTATTTATTTTATCAATAGTTTTATCTCATTGATTTCCTTTGCTTTCTTATTATAGCAGTAATCAAGTAATCTAAGGTACATTCATCTTTATAGATGTGCATGGTTATAAAAAGCATTTTTCATTTACTATTCATTAATTGTGAATAAGTATGGAATAATTATTGTTTGTCTGACTATTACCCTATTTCATCATGCTTGTTTCTGATAATACAAGGTATATTCAAAAAAGTATTGACCGATGCTTTATTTACTGAAGCAAAAATGAACAAGAAATAAAATGTTAATTTTCTTCAGAATAGTTCCTTTATCATTTAACACTATTCTAACAAGTTTTCTCTTAGTTGAAGAACCTCTGAAATTTCTCATGATATGGTGTGAAGCAAAGCCATTGTTTTTCTTTTAATGTTCTCAGCATCTTACAAATCTTAGACTTGAGATGAATTTTCAGTTTAGGTAAAATTCATACAGACCTAGGTCTGGTGGAATGGATGGTATTGCACTTGCACAATCTTGTTTCACTAAAAATGTTTGTTAAGTTTGTTATATTGAGACTAAATTCATATTTCTTTTTTATCATATTGGCACTGAAGTTTAGACAGCAAGTCTATATGTCTGTGTTGATTGGTTGGTTTCTTTGTTTAATGGCATATCAACCTTCATGGGTTATTTAATGCAAAAGCCATCCTTATAGAAGAACAAGTTGGGGGAATAAGGGGGTTTATCCCTTTCCCAAGGGTATTAGTCTGAAAGTGGATGTAATAGCATGACTGGAGTTTGAACTCATTATGATGATATTGCAGTCCAGTATGTTAGCCACTACGCCATGGAGATTCCCCCTTTATATGTCTAGCTATCATCACTTTGTTATATAAATTGCTCAGCTGTGCACACACACACACACACACACACACACACACACACACATCATTTAAAGTTTCAGTCTTAATACTTTTGATCACACCTTGTTTATTTTCTGATAATTATAAAATCATGATCTTTACAGTAACAATCACTGTTTAAGGTTTCCTTTTGTTTTGTTGGAGAACACTGATTATCATGGGGGACTATTGTGAAGTATTCATTTGTGCTTGGAAAGAAAATCAATAATACCAAGAATTATTTCATTAAACAAGGAGGGATGGATGGTGTAACAGTTATTAGAATAGAAAATGGACTTCATGATCCAAGTTCAAATCCTGGGTGGACCTGTTTACATTCACTAATGCTCTTTAAAAAAAGGCATGAATCAATCTCTTCTTCCCCAGCTGTAAGTACTATAAAAGTAAATTAAGTAAAGTCGACGGGACGGCCTAAAGTCGGTATCAGCCAGTCAGCGAGGGAGTCTATCCCCTTTTCAATAGCGTAAGTACTATGGTAGACTAATTTTTAGCAAACCAGTCTAAGAGAAGGAAAAACTCCAAATTCTTTTTCTTTTATTAAAAAATAATACAAAGCCTTTTTTTTTTCTTCTATCAAATAAACATATTTGAATGTTACATGTATACTTTTCTAGTTGATCTACGTATTAAAAAAATATTGATGCTGTAAAAATCACCAAAATAGTTTTAACTTCCACTAATGATTGATCTATATTTAAAAAAAAAAATGAATAAACAATTGAGTCAGCTTTCCAGTTAATCTGAAAATAGCATTTCATCAGTGTAATAAATTATTTTAGAGAAGGCTAACCCATAAGACTATTTATACTTCAGAAAACTTATCTATAAGTTTATACTTAATTCTTTATTTCATCTTCTCTTTGATAAATACTAGAACAGACCTTTTATTTGTGGTGCTTTAAAATCATGGAATGTATCCCATGATGAAGTTTTAAAACATATATAGAAACTTTATGCTATTAACTTTTAGTTAAAAGTACAATTAAAGCCTCAAAGAAAATATTCAAAATGTTGTTTCATGTTTTAAACTGTTATTTCCTTTCTGTCAACTCTTTCAGCCTCTCAGTATGTTTCTCTTCCTCCTCCTTTTATTATTTCCTTTTGTTTTTGTGTCTACCTCTCACTCTCTACACACTGGCAATCAGCAGTTAATGCAGCAGTCCTCAGAAAGTCGTGACTCTGTGTTCAAATACCCACCTCCCTCTCTTTCCTTCAAATGGTAGAAGGATGTCTTGATTTTTTATAGTAATGATTTCTGAACATTCTGTATACAAGTGTCTGTAATATGATATCTTACAAATTGTTTGAACAAGTGTCCATTCATTTTCATTTTGAAAATGTGTTCTAACTCAATACTTTCTTTTAGTTTTTACCTTGATTTATTAGTTTAATGTTATATTATTGTGAAAAAGGCTAATTTCTATTTTAGTTTTGCTTTCTTGAATTCAATCTTTAAATCACTTTATTCCTTGTTCTCGTATTAAAGATTGACATCTTTATTGGTCATATTGTTTGAAAGGTCCCTTTTTTATGGTGCTGGATAACAAGGGAAAATAATTATTTTTTTAAATTTTCATTATTTCCTGCAAATTGTGTTAACAAAAGATTTATCCTTACTTGGATCCACAAGTTATTTCAATGTTCAAATATTGTAGAAGAATTTACTAGAGAAAAAAAATTATTGATTAAAACACAAAAATATGGTGTGGGGGATATATTTAAAATATTTTTAGTCATTAGGATTATTCAGACTATTGCCCTCATCTTTATCTGTACGTTTCGGCCAATGTGCCCTCCGGCCTTCTTCAGCTATTTCTTGTTGGATTCGGGAGCCTTTTCGAACTTGGGAACCTTCTTGTCATCACAGAACTTTGAACCTAACCCTTTATTCAATCCACGGGGGTATCCTGTTCTCATTCCGCTAACCATAGCTGGGGTACAAGTGTTAAGCTGGTTTTAGTCATGTTCAAAACATGATCTCTTTATTAAATATTTTAGTAGCTTAGGCAAGTCTCATGACCATATTCCTAAAAATTCCTTTATTTTGTATCATGGAAATATAATTCAGTAACATTTAATTAGCATCAAATAAACATTGTATCTTTGCTTGTTTGGAATAGCTAGGACATGATTGAGTTTGTGTGTTCACAATTGTCAGGTAAAAATTGTATGTAATAATATCTCAATCAATCATCATCATCTTGTCGTGCTGATAGTACAGATTCCCTTGACTCTGTCTCGTATCCGTTCCTATTGGTCATCGCTCCTGGCAAGTCCTCAGCACAGCATCCAGTGTCCGCACATAGCTGTAGTATGTAAATTTTTTTCAATCAGATCCAGGACTGCAACACCTGTGAAAGAAGTGTGTGGACTACAATGGAGATTATGTTGAAAAATAACCCTCATTTGGTCACATTCCATGAGCTGACCCTCATATCTCTTGAAACAAATGCCTATAAATAAGAAACTATTTTGATTGACATATTTGTTTTGTGTGTTCAATTGCAAAATACTCAATGTATGGACAAAACCATTTTTTAATCATCTGGAATTTTTGAGACAAATTAAAATTTTGTATTATCATAAGCCCTAGCTTTTCACAGTATGAAAAAAATAAACACTGGAAGAATTTTACTTTAATTATCCTGAAATATAAAAAAAAAGGATTTTATGCAAATTAACCTTTAAGGATTTTTATTGCAATAAAAAACAAACATGATATTATGCAAGTTAATAAAAAACCTTTTCTAAGGATTTTTTTTATTGCAATAGAATCTTATAGAAGCATTCCATTATAGTAGCTTATAAAGTCCAAATTAGAACAACAGCAATTAACTGTTTTGTTTGTTTTTACTATGTTGCCACTTAGAGGAGAGACATGTCTCCCTAGAAGCATTTATAAAAGTTCTTTTCACTGGTGGCTGGTGTAATGTGATTGAATCAAAGACATTGCAAATGTACATTGAAAAATCTGCATTTCTCTCTCACTTAAAAATCTCAATAAAATTGATGGGAAATCTGTGCAGATATTCATTGGAAAGTTTTTTTTAAAGTTAATATTGATGCAAAACATTTTCTCATTTTTAAAAAAATTAATTTTAAAATAAAACATTAAGATGTAAATCAAATTTGAAATGTAAGCAATTTAAATTTGTATAACTTTCTCATAATTAATGTAATATATTTAAACATTGATTCTTCTATCTTTAAAAAGTTAATATATATCTTTTTACAATCTGATCAAACTGTTTTATAAAGAAGGGGTGGGTTTTTCATGTTCATACTTACACAGATATTAGTATTTTTTTAATAGTTTGGTTGGTTATTTTGTTTAATTGCATATCAACCCTTGTGGGATGTTTAATGCCCCATTTTTTTTTTTTTTTTTTTTTTTGTATATATAATTTTTAAGGGAATAGTTTGTAGGTAAATGTTTTGTTTTTATAAACTGTTAGAAATAAATCATTAACTTCATGTATATTAATAAATTGGTAGAATTGATAAACTTGTGGTTGACCCTCAACCACCTCCTTCTAGCACCCATATGATGAAAAGGGTTGGGTGTTTGCAATAAGAACAATTTGAAGAATATGGTCGGGATAATCATATAGGTGCTAGGGCTTGACATGATTAGTCAATTGATTGGATGGGTCTTCTCCAACTGCCCATTTAGCCTAAGTAAAAAAAGTGGAGTTTTGCAAGTCACAAGACCACTTAGCACCCAGATCATGGATGGCTCAGCTACCACAATTCTGTCCTCTAGTATTTTGGGTCATCACCCATGGCCGACAGGTGGCCTCATTTGTGGAGGGAGTCTTACCCTTTTGCAGAGATGCAGTTAGCATAATTTTTTGACCCAGCAGAGAGGGCGTTTTTTAAAATGTTTTTCACAATTGTAATATATTGATAGATACATTGTGGGGGTGGGGTGATAAAAGTAAAAATGATAATGACTCATCTGTAAATTACAGAAGGTAATTTTGAGAGTATTCATTATCATTCCAAGATTTGTTTTGACTATTGATCTCATTCTTTTTGTTATTATCACAGATCAGTTTTACAGACTTCTTCAGGAGCAAAATTCATCTAGAAAATACTGGATGAAGATTTTTTTAAAATCAGAAAATAGTGGGCAAGAAAAAGAAAATGATGGCAGATTTATACTGACTTGACCAATCTATTAGATGATTCTATATTTTATGTATGGGGTCTGCTTTTCCAATCCTTTCCTTGTTAAGCAAAGAAATCTGCACTTGTCTGAATTATATCCACATTGTCCTAAAAAATAACATACAAAAGTTCTTTCAATTTCTCACCCTCCAACAATGTTCTCTGTCAATTACTTGAATCTTATTTCAGGGGAAGTAGCTTGATCCCTTCTCCCCCCCCCCATATGGTCTGCCATACCAATTTTTTCTATTTTACCTTTGTGTTATATGGCCTTCTTATCTTCCTCAAGTTTCAGAGGTCAGCTGCTTTTTCCCTTAGATTATTTTCTCCATTTACATGGGATATTATATATACAGTCTTTTGTTCATTTTGTAAGAGTTTATTATTATTATTATTATTATTATTATTATTATATTATCTGTATGCTTTAACTCTTTCTTTAGATTCATAGGATCACTGCTGATAACCTTGGCCTGATGTTAATGCCAATAAAGTGTCTGTTTCTTGACAGACAAGGGATGGTTTGAACTAATAATGAATGGAAAAAAACACTGAATATTTTAAAAGGAAGCTCTTTTTCCACTTCAGACCTTTCTCGCTGTTTATAGTAAATGACTGGACAACTTTGTTAATTCATTGGATTTCTATCATAACAGCATTTTATGATGATATGGATACTTCTATTCAGAATTAATTAGCATTTCATAATTATCTTTCTTATATAAAGAATTTAAAGGACTAAAATATTATTTTCATTACACATATATACCCTACAAAATTATCATTTAGTTGCAAATTGCACTGGAAATTGCTTTATTCTTTAAGGGCATTTTAAGTGTATTGCTCTAAAAAAACAAATTGATTTGCCATTTTTGATGGGTTATTATATATATATATATATATATATATATATATGAGAATTTTAGTAATATATCAATGGTGATAATGGCAACAAATATATATCTGTGACAAACTTTGTCTAATTTGATAGAATTTTTCTTATATACCTTTCTTTTTCTTTTTTCTTTTTTTAAATCTCATTCTCTTAGTCCTTTTCAGATAATTAGGAACAATAAAAAAGCTCTTTTTACATCCTTTTAAACAATATAAATGAATAATAAATACAGTAGGAAGCAAATGAACTGTAATTGTATTCTGATAAAATCCCTGTAGACATTTTAAATTTAGACTCATTTTTGTGTAATTGGAACATGTGCTGTTTAAATATAGAAGTTGACAGTGGTGTCTATTTGCTTTGCCACCTACATGGCAGAGCTAGTCACTGAATAATGAATAATACACGCGGTCTGCACACCTTATTTTCACCACTGCTACTAACTGACAGTGCAGCTAAATTACTGTAGAATGTTGAAAACCAAAAGGAAGAGAGAAAAAAAAAGATTAGTTATGTTAGGATCCTTTTTCAAATAATGTATTCCAAGTCTCATTTTTTTTTGTTTAAATGAATCTAGCTGTGAATAGATATTTAATGAGTAACAAGATAACCTTGTGTTAGAGAAGTGTAAATAAAGGGGAGATTTTTTTTCATGTTAAAAAACAAAACAAAACAAGAGCATCTTTCAGTAGTTTGAAGACTTTTTTTTATAGTTATTAGTAGATGATAATTTTATAGAGTAGATTTAAAAAAAAAAAAAAAAAAAAAAGAAATAATACTATTTGTATTTCCTGATATATGAATACATACTTGTATCTTGTCTATAAGTTTCTTAGAGGATAAATTTGTTTACTATATATATATATATATATATACACACATATATATATATATAAATATCATGTGAGCATTATCCTCATCTTTGTTTATTGAATTCTATGAGAAGTCATATGATCTATGATTTTGTCAAAATCCACTGCTACCTTGGGTACTCAGTATCAATGCTGGGGTGAAATTTTGGATGGAAAAGTAGAAGTAACAAAAAATATATAAATTATCTTTTTCATTAATCATCATCTTTAGCAATTTTGAATTCTCCTGCCGATAGGATAAGCAACACACAATGACCAGTGGGATGTGTTGTATCAACCACTCAACTTCATAAGGCTCGTTCTTTAGGCGGGAAGCCTTTCTACTAATAATATGGAGTGGTGGTGCAAGGGCTGATAACCCTGGAAGTTTTAACAGTGACTGGTGCTACATCAATCCCATCTGACAAACTCCTAATAAATTTAAATTGTTATACAAATGTGTTAAAACTTACTATTTCTCAGATAATAATTTGATTAGCCTTTTTTGGGGGGGAGGGAGAGACCCTCCTCCCCCAAAAAAAAGGATATATTCAGGACATTTTTATTTCAAACTGTGAAAAATTAAAAATGACAATCTCATAAATGACGTTCTTCTGTGATGCCAACCAGCAAAAACCTACATCAATCAACTCTGTGGATTCTGGATGGCATGCAAAAACCTACCATTGGCGATGACTGATAGGGAAGGGTGGTGAGAGAAAGTCATGGTAATCCCTGCTGTCAGCATGACCTGATGATGATTTTTATATTAATGAAGGTGGTACCCCCCAAAAAAATTAACAATGACCCCCCCCCAAAAAAAAGATTTGTGTTTTAAAAAGTAGTCTGATGATTCATATTAGCATTGATTAAATGCCTTGTATGTTGTCTACTTTAGTATATTTAGTATTTATTTCCTATATTGATAGATAAATAAAAGAGTTAAAGTCAGAGGTTCCACAAATTGAGAAGTCAAAAGTTTTATATATCAACTCCACAACCTAAGTTCACCATAATTTGATCTTTCTAAAAAGCCAATTAAAATGTATCTTTCTTGGTAACACGTTTAAAAGAGGTAAGAATTAAGTTTTAATCAATATTGTTATTTACTAAGCTTAGTCTGGGACAAGGCTGCAAGTGTGGAGTCCCCAGTGATAGTCTGTTAAATGAACTTGTTAAACACTGCTCTAATTCAAAACATCTCAGTTTTATTTGCTGCATAACTGCAAAAAAAGAAATTTTATTAACCTGGGTTCAAAATGATATTATCAAATATAATGATGGAAAATAAAATTGCAACTAGCTGACAAATGCTGCTGATTTTGACCTGGGGAAAGTATGTACATGCTGGGGATAGTAGATATTTTGATAAAAATTTTCAGTCTTTGGCCATCTTGTGTAATTGTAATACTCATACCAGTGCAACACTTTAAGAATCAAAGCCTATGTTTAATACCCAAAGAAGACATACTAATATGTGATCTGAATATTGTTGATGCACTACCCTTTATTTTGGAACTTTTACTCATATTGATCTCCATATGTGATCATTTACTGTACATTATTTTTATTACTTGTATGTTTAATCTTGAGTAAATTCAAACACATATTCAGGATGTTGCAATTTTATTTTTTCATCAGTGTATATCAGAAAATATACTTTTATTTACTATGAAAAATACATAAATAAATGATATTCTCAGTGTTATATTGACATTTTTTCTTCTTTTTTCCAAAAAGTATAAATTTAAAAATATTTTTCTAAATTTCAAAAGCAAGTTTTTTTGTTAGAAATTAATTAGAAATGTCATGTACATGCATTTTTCTTTTTGTGTTTCATAATTGGGCATTTTAGAATTTATTTTTATTCAGTTTATATTAAAAACTAGCAGAGATACCTGGCATTGCCCGGGATTTAAAAAGTTAAAAATAAATTTTTTATCTATAATAATATATGTAGATTTATAAAAATTCTTTTTCTATATAATTGTTTTCTTTTATTCTTTATGAATTTTTGTTTTTAAGTTATTTTCTTTATTCTGCTTGTTTGTATTTTTTCTTTTATTTCCTTTTTATTCTGTTTTATCCTTTATTAATTTGTTTTACTTTTTAATCATTTTTTAATATCTAATTGATTTATACTCTTATTATATTTTTATCTAGCTTTTCTTAGGAAAATGAGGGTTAAAAAGTTTTTTTAACCCCTCTTGGACCAAAATAGGGTGTGGATTTTATTGAACTTTGGTCTTTGATGGTCTCCACCAATTTTCCTTTATAAAAGGACATGTGCTTGGTCCTTGTACAAATATACAGAATCTTTCTTATATATATATATATATATATATATATATATATATAAATGTGTGTTTGTGGAGAAAATTTAGAAAAACAAACACAGTTACGATGGATGGAAAATTCATTGTCAATACTCGAGTATTTCGGGTTTACAGTGGAAACCTTCTTCAGGACTAAGGATTTGTGTGGATAGAAGATGAAGGATGTTTTGTTTTTCTAAATTTTCTCCACATACTGTCGGATTAATTTCCTCATCTTACTTCCATATATATATATATACCCGGCCAGGGGTAGCTGTTACGGTATAGCCACACTGATGAAAGGTGAAACCTCGAAACATGTGTCTGTGGATTACTTATTTATTATATATACTCCCACTTTGGTTGAGTTCTCTGAATAGGGATTTAATTGCAGATTCACCGTTCTGGTGTCTAGCTAACCCTCGTTTTGTTTACAAATGTTTGAGGACTCTAGTGAATTCATTTCCGCTTAGAAATGTAGCGATTAAATATTCTCCTATATTTGACAGCTGCCTCTAGCCGTATGGGTTAAAGGCTTGGTGAACGAAAGTTCATTCCGGTCTCGAACCTGGCCAGGGGTAGCTGTTACGGTATAGCCACACTGATGAAAGGTGAAACCTCGAAACACATGTCTGTGGATTACTTATTATATATATATATATATATATATATATTATTAACACATTTGTATATGTTATTTTTTATGTGTATTCATGTTTGTAGATTCCTATTCACAAAATCTATTCAAGCTATTGAAATCTTTTTAATCACAGATTTTTTTTTCTGTTTAGACATCTTAAAACTTTGGGATAGGAACTAAGAGTTATATTATATATTTTGGATGGTAAAAATGTATACTACTATTTGATCGTTACTAAAATCCCAGAAGATTGCATTTTTTCCTAAATTTCTGTGTGCTTCTTACAATAACGCAGCAAAAACAGCACATCATTGTGCAATGTTTGTTAGTGCAATACTGTTAAAATTCTCTAATTTGGAAAATAAAACAATTTTAACATCAGGCTACCACTTTCAGATTAATTTTTAATTAAGTATAAATTGACAAAAAATATTCTAGATGTTACCTAATGGATAGGCACTGTAGATTTTAAAATTAACCATAACATGGTGGAAAATTACAGTTGGATTTAAAGAATTTTGTTGTCAGATCTTGAACTCAGAGTCATCTGGAGTAGGGCTCGCATTGGCCTAGAGAGTCACGTTACCAGGTGACTATGAGAAAGTAGAATTAAATCTAGGAAGTTGAGGCCAGTGCCCATTGGGGCCAGACGTGTATTCAATATTTGCTGCTTCTCTCTGCGTGCATGCAGCAAAAAATGTATCAGGAAAATAAAACAGTGTGTACACAAAAATATGTCTCTGGGTTTGTCTGTAATAACAGAAAATTGAACCCAGAACCAGAGAGATACTCTGCCTGATATGAGTAAAAAGAAACCCCGATATGACTCAGAAGATGAAGACAATAGGAGTAGACATTAGAAGAACTTAAGAAGAGTATTCAACAAAGGAAGATAACTCCAAGTCTATTAACTGCTAATTTCCAATTCATTTTTCACTGTTTTCTTAATAAACAATATTTTTTTATCTGTCTGCATTCTTCGCTATCAGCCATTGTGGCATATACCATTGACAATACTTTAATTATTAAGCCTAATGATAATCAGCATTTTCCAAGAATTATATGAATTTAATAAATAGGAAGTGACTTTGTATTGAGTGGTAATTGCTAAAGGTGGCATTTAAGTGGATGAAATAAACAGATCTGACTTCTTATTCTCCCAATCCATTTGCATATTACCTTGCATTAAAATAAAATTTAGATAAATCAAGTTATTCGATAAATGTTAACAATAATCCTGAGGGACACTTTAAATTAAAGCACATCAGCTACCCACCTCCTCTCTAAAATATTTTGAGAAAACATTTTGCCATTTGAAAAACACCTGAAATTAAATTAACTTTTTTCTCCCTTGAGAGTCATCTGGAATGTGTGTGTGTATATATATATATATATATATATATATATATATATATAATTTCTTTAACTGCCTCTTTGCATATTTCTTTCTCTACTGCTACCACTACTTCTACAACTACCGCCAAAATAGTTGCATTATAATATAACCCACTATTGATCATTACTGGCTATAGTAGTGGTAAATTGTGAACACATATACACAATACATTCAAAAATAATTATTAATGTATTTTAAAAATTAAAAATGTTTCTCTAGCATTGCATCCATAATAAAGAAGACATTGAAAAGAATCAAATAAATCCAAATTTTTACTTGGTAATTTAAATGTGCTTCAGAAGAAGATCAAACCAGAGTGTGCTGATATCATTGTACGACACATTATGATTAGAAACAAGTAAGAAATAGCAAAAGTATGAATTGTTTTAACACAGTTACACTGTAGATTGAAATTACTGTTTATTGACATCACAACAAGGGTTAAGAAAGAAAGAATTTTAGCTCAGGTTTTTATTTATTATGGGAAGAGGATAACAATGATAATAATATGTGATTTGATGGTTATTGATTTTTGCCTCGGGGAAATTGTTTGTGGTGGCCACCTTTTATCTAAGATTTGGTTATGGCAACTTATTGGTATGCCAGGCTGGCTGGCTAGCCAATTTACTGGTCAGTAAAGCAATCATGACTACTATGCTTATGTGCGTATTACTTCTATTAGTATGATTTTGTTCTATCTCATATAAACTCTTCAATCATCTTTGGGTTGTTTTTTGAATAATAGCAAGGAAACAGATTTCCATGTGCATTTGAAGATTTTCTTTATAAATAAAGCATTTAATATATATAATTAGGATATTTTTGTAGCACTTGAGTTTTGCTGAGATATTGTTGTTGTAGCAGTAGGCTGTAATACTCAGAATTATTGATGAGTCCTGGAAACTGTAGTAGTTTGGGACAGGGGTCAAATCCTAATAGGAATATGTTCAATCACTTGGCATTTCTTTATTTGTTAAAGAAAGAAAAGGCATTTTTTTAAAAAATTTATAAATATTTAAAACAAAACTCATTTGTTAATCAGACACTGGATGTGGTTCGGGGAATTTCAAATATAAAACCAAAATGCTCGTATGAATATTGAATCTGTGAACAGGTCATAGTTCAATATTCTGGCATTTATCAAACTTAAGTTAATATTTTGAAATCGTTCTATTTTTTTATATAACATTGTTAAATAAATCTGATTTTTTATTGATTTTTAACTTTTGATATTAAAAGTTTAACTCAATATGAAATAGCTTCTGATATTATTTGAACTTTAGTAAATTACTTGAAGAAAAAATCAGCATTATGATATTTGATTAAGATTTGTTTTATTTTCTTGGTATCTCATAGTCCACTGTGATTTGTCACCCTCACAACTTTGGCAAAAGCATCTGGAGCTGCTGAATTGAGAAAAATCGAGAAAAATCAATCTCTGTATGTACATTTCGGCCTATTAGGCCTCATCAGCAGAGCTATAGATAGGAAGGCCGCCCTGTGCTCTGCTGAGATTGATTTTTCTCGATTTGTTTAGCCATACATTTAAATAGGCATTCCCGCCTAATTCATTATTAATTAATTAATTTTCAAAATTAGGTACGACTCCAATTAAGCACATAGGTTTACAACTTATCATATCGTCGTGTAATAAAAGATTAACCTACTCTAAACAAATCGTAAAATCTAAGAAGTCCGTTTGGTGTAGGGGTTAATCGGCCTGTCAGCTTGGTAGTTTTCATGAGGCCTAATAGGCCGAAATGTACATACAGAGATTGATAGCCATACATTTAGATAGGCATTCCCACCTAATTCATTATTAATTAATTAATTTTCAAAATTAGGTACGACTCCAATTAAGCACATATTCTCCTAAAATTGTCGGCAAAAAAGCCATTCCAAACATACCTTGTTTACAACTTATCATATATATATATATATATATATATATATATATATGTGTGTGTGTAATTGTGTTCAAAAAGTATCAAGGCTAAAGCTGTATTTACCAAGATAGAAATGAACAATGAATGAAATAATAATTTTCTTCAAAATAGTCCCCTTGGCATTCAACAGTTTTTCATTTGTCAAAACTCTTTGAAACAAATAGATTACAGACATCATGTCACACAACTTTTTTTTAAATTTGAAAACATTCTATGCTAAAATATGAAATAGATTTCCTTAAAGTCATTTCCTTTTTTTTTTCAATTTATTTTGTAAACAAATATTCACATTTATTTTCTAAAAAAATTCAATTAAATGTTTTTATCATATTTTTTTCAACACTGTTTTCTTGGATATGGTAGCTCAGTAGTAATACTACTACACTGAATGGTTTCAGTTTCATAAAATATTTTGTGTGATTTTAGGTATGAAGATGAAACCAGCAAAAATTTTTTTTTTTCGGTTAAACCACCCATCTCAAGTGAAGGATTCAAATTAGTATTTCATAGTTACCTATGTTATATCAAGAATTTGGGTGATTCAACAATGACATTCAGTTTGAATGCAAACACCACAAAATTATTATTCATTTGCAAATTGGATAGGAAATTACTTTATTCTATGAGTATTTCAAATGTATTGCTCTAATAAAAATCTTCATATGATGTGCCATTTTTGTTGAGTTGCGATTGTGTGTGTGTACACACACACACACACACACACAAGAGAAACATAACAAGAATTTCATTACTCATATAAATCTTAATGTATCCAAGTCCTATGTATGTGAATGTTTACTTTCATATGTATATAATGTATGTGATTGTTTACTTTCACTTGGTTTGAAAATCACATAGGTAAGAAACTGACAGTTACCAAGTACTGTTGACTGTCTTCAAACCCTAACTCTGTTATATATGCTCTATAAATGATATTGAACACTCTTTACTTATAAATATAGCAAACTAAGTAAAAGTAAATTCGTCGAAGTGGCCTAAAATTGGTATCAGCCAATCAGCAAGGGAGTCTATCCCCTTTTCACTAGCGCTAGACCAAGGAGATTGTTTTTGCATCTGAGGTGGAGCGCCACACCTACCATCAGCTCCTTTACCACACAGATCCCTGTGCTACTCATACGCTGAGTTGGTGAGGGCCGGTATCAAACTAGGAACCTTGTGGTCTCTAGCCGAACGGTCTATATATATATATATATATATATATATATATATATTGTATTTGATATTAATTTACTTTTGAATTCTTCTGCTACCATTTCTTTATTATGCTAGTTCCCTTTAGAATTCCTTCTCTGCCTCCTGATTTGCTATTACTAAACTTCTGTTGAAATTTAGTTCATGAGAAAAGCCACAGAGGAATCCGTATAAATTACAACAGTTTACTGACAGTTTGTCTTCATCTGACCATCTATATGATACAGTCTTGTTCATATTGACCCTAACACATTTAATATCTTATTGTAGCCTTTTAACTCTTTAACTACGATCACTCTAAAGATAGTTGATGACAGTTGCCTTTTAAGAGACACCAGCTTATGCAGACCCTTTTCTATATTCTAATTTATAGCTATAAAAGAAAAAAATTACTTGCTCTTCACTATTATACCACAGAGAGTAGGTAGTCTTAAAGCATTTCCAGCATTAAATATTGCTATCATTTTTCTTCCTTCAGATTATAAATATATATATATATATATATATATATATATATATATGAATGAGTAAAGAAATGTAGATGGATAAAAATGAATTTTATCGATATCACTTTTAATCGATATCACTTACACATGTGTTTCGGTCCGTTTATCAAAATGTATACGGATTTACGCTATTATTATTATTATTAAAATAATCAGATGGAGTTGAAATGATGATAATAATAATAATAGGAAAAATTTTATTTTTATCAAAATAAAAAAATTCACTCTGATGAAGGTCGTAAAAAATCTCTCTGTGTACGGAATATTTTTACTCATTTTTTTTACTCATATTGTCGGATTCAATTCTCTTTCCATTCTTACATATATATGTATACACCACTTGGTTTGAAAGTTGCATGGGCAAGAAACTGCCAGTAACCAAGTGCTGTTAACTTCATGTCCATGCCACCCTAACTTATATGTCTACATTAAACAGTGAAATTAAAAGGTTAGAAGCCAGGTTGCAGAATATAGTCAGGGTTTAGGCTAATATTTTCTTACAATGATTTGTGAGCAGAGGATTTTCCATATATTTTTTGTTGTTTTGAAAATCAGAAAAATGAACTGACCAAAGTATTGTAAAAGAAAAATTGCAACAAATTAGAAAATAATTAAAAAAAAAAAAAATCCTCCCAGAATACCTGACAAAAATGCTCTTTCTCAAGTTCTATAAATTCAAGTTCCAAGATTTGAATTGTCCATTTCTTCAATGATAACCATTGCTCCACCAGTACCTCTAATTTTTATATGTATGTGACCATAACACAGAAGACATACATTGTATCAAGAATTTTGGACTCTCTTGAACTTTCTCAATGGTTTCACTTACATTTTTTTTTTTTTTGAGCAGTGTTCAGTAAATTGTTATACCTTAAAAAATAAAACTATTAAGCGATAGATGGATTTGAAAAATGCTTTATTGTTACTCAACTATATGATTAACAATTTCTTTGTTGTTCTCTCACCACAAGAATTAACAAAAACATGAATAGCATATCTGCTTGAATGCCATACTGCTTTTTATTTTGGCTTGTCTTGCAGTATATCCCTCCCAAAACTCAATCTACCCATATTATACTTTCACTTTACAAAAAAGCTTTCATCAATATCTACAGTCATACCACAATAAAGAAAATAATGCTTTTAATCAAATTCTTAATGATATAGTTGACTCACAATAAAGCATTTTTCAAACTTATCTATTGCTTAATGGTCTTTTTTTAAAGGTATAACAAAAAAAAAAATGAATAGGAAACAGTTGAGAAAATTCAAGTGCCAAATTTTGTTAGCATTGATATCAGTCTAATTTGCAGCTTATTAATATTATTCAAGCAATCATTATAATTTCTCAAGGCAGATAAGTATTAAATGCTAATTATAGAATACTTTCACTTATCACAACTAATTATAAATTCTATAAATAGGATATGACTTGACATTGGTTTTGATGGCTGCTAAAGATGTCCTTTAAGTGAGTATAAATAGATTCAGAAATATGAAACTTTTTATGTAGGCTATGAAATTATATCATTGTCTTTTTACTGAAATATTTTATAAACAAGGATGGGCTGACCAGTCCAGCAATATTTTCCCAATTTTGTACCTCCCCCCCCCAAACTATTGTTGTTTATGAATTGCAGGAATTATTAGTTTGATTTTAAAATCATAAATAAAAATATCTTGTTTGTAAGTAAACTAAACAAATTGTATTGAAAAATATTTCAAATTAAATAATGTTTTTAGAATAAAAATTTTAAATTTTCAGTTGATGACCGAAAATGCTAATTTCACAGTGGCATTTTTGTGCTAATAATAGTTTGTTTTTATTTTAATCTTTCATTAATATTTTTTTCTTTTTCATTTCAGGTCCTTCACATATATATTTTATTTATAAACATATCTATGCATTTTCATCTTTCATCTTGTGTATACCAACATAATGGTATATGAACAAGCATATTTGGACCAAGACCATGGATCTCATGCAATGAGCTCTCTCAGTGAACTTTGGAAAAAACAAATCCTTTGTGATGCTACAGTATGTGCAGGGCCATATAAAATCAGTGTAAGTTTCTCTTTCTTTCTTTTTTAAAAGTGATTTTTGCCTTCCTAGTAAAAGTTGTAATATCCAAGAATGGGTACACCAAATCTGACTCAGTTATCAAACCTCTAAGGAGTATGTATCTGTCTAGTATTAATAAATATACTAGCAGGACCTGTGGATATACCACAGTATGATAATTTAATTATTACAATGTTTGATAAGTTTACTTAAGAGCTATTGCAAATAGTTCAATATGTAAAAAATATAATAATCTTGATTTAACTCTCTTTCACTTTTTTTCTTTCTTTCCTTCTTTTCATCATATTTGATTGAAACAGATTAGTGTTATCACTTCTGCGCACTGACCCCTTCTCTTTATCTTTCCCCTCCTCTCTTTTTTCTTTCTATCTTCCTTATATTTTTTTCTGTGTAGCATTTCCTTTTTCTTCCCTTTCTTTCTTCATAATAGAAAAGGAATGGTTCAATATTTAGCTAAGATGACTACACTCATAAAAAATAAGAATTTGGCCAATAAGCAACACAAGATAATCATGATTTACATTTTTTGCATTTCATTTTGGATGATTTAGCCGGTCTCATTTTTAACCAGAGGCTGTTGCAAGATGATAACGGTCGGAAAATTAAGAAACAAGCGTATTAATATATAGATATTAATCAATATTGATAAAAATCAGTCAATGATATAGTGCTGAAATTGTAGATATGAGAAATATGAAACTTTTTGTGTCGGCTAAGAAACTATATCATTGTCTTTTTGAGATATGTTATTCACAGAGGTAGGCTGACTAGTCAGGCATTGTCTGAGGACCCAAGTACCAAGAGGCCCAGATATCAAAATTCTCAATTTTTAAAGTGGTCTCTAAGGAATCAATGAAAATAAACACCCCCAATAGATTTCTCTCTATTTTTTTTGAGACATAGAGCTTTAGAAACAAATGATTAAGATCATACATATCCGTGTGGAATTGTGAATGGTTGGATGAGATGGGTTAAAAGGCCAATAACCCTTTTCCCCTAGAGGCCCAAGTGGGATGTGTTAACCCTTTTCCCCTAGAGGCCCAAGTGAGATGTGTTAACCCTTTTTCCCTAGACACCCAGATCACCGACAGTTTGTCTCTATTTATAGTCAGCTTTGTTGGCTTGGCCTAGAGCATGCCAACTGTATTCCTTGCAGAAGGGTAACCCCCTGCAAAAAAAGAGGGTGTCTTGGGTATGAACATAAACTGAATCTAGTGGTGATGATCCAGCCACCTCTTTGTTGCCATTAATTGCATTTACATTATTTACGTGATTTGGACTATTGTCTTCATCTTGATTGTTATACTCGTAACATTTCAATTACTGTATCATCTGACCTTCTTCAGGTGTCCTGTTATAGTTGGTAACCTTCCGAGAATTTTTAACTGAACTCTTTTTTATTGTCATTGTTTTCTTTAAAACAAACATTGTCAGTTTGAGTGAAAACTAATTTATTACATTTTTAAGAGATTTCTTTTTAATGCTTAATATTTCTTTTTCAGGTTCACAAGACTGTACTGTTAGTGGCCAGTCCTACACTTCTATCACTCTGCCAAAATGGACCACAACAAGGTCACTTGCAAGTTCAGTTGCCTATCAATCTAAGAGGCTCAGACGCTCTCCATTGCTTCATCACATATCTCTATGAAGGTCTGCTCAGCTTAAACGAAGATTGTGTCATGGAAGTCCTTAACATTGCTTCATATCTGCAAGTAGAATCTGTGGTCAAATTTTGTCTTTCCTATCTGGATTGTGCTAAAGAACAGAATGTCACCCTAAAGCCAGCGCTCTCATCGCCATATGATACCTGCCTGTACAAAGTTCTTAATGAATCTATCTCGAAAAAGTTTGAACCAAATGTGATCACAAGCACCTCCCCTAAGCAATCAGAGCAAGACAAGAGTGATAACAGATCAAAAAAATTGCCCAAAACTAGTTGTTCATCAGACACAGTAATCATCAATATAGAAACAAAAGAAAAAAACTATCATGTCAATAATGTTAACCCACAGGGTCAAACAATTTCTTCTTCATCACAGATGAAAGAGGTGCCGTTTAAATCAGTTTCTAATATTTCCAGTGATGCTGTTCAAGTAAAGTATATCATTGATGATGATGACGACGATGATGAGGATACGAAACCAGATATTGAACAGCATAATCCATCACCTCATGATAATTTCATTGCTTCTGAAAGCATACAGACATTTTCTTTAGCTCAAGATGATGGTCAATCATGTTCACCTGATTCTCTGGGGATTGGTATGAAAAACAATAATAGAAATGCATTAATGGTTTCTACTAACAGGTAAGGTTCTTACCTTTTATCTTTATATGTACATTCTGTCAAGAGTCACTAAATATCTACTTAACTGGAAGGGAATCATGTTCAAAATATTATATATATATATATACACACACACACACACACACACATTGATGGAAAATGAAATTGCAACACCTTGAATATGTTTCAGTTTACTGAAGATTAAACATATAGGTAATATAACAGGATTACAGTAAATGATCATATATACAGATTTACAGGTTCCAAAATAAGAGGTGTATCAACAGTATTCAGACACCATGCATATACTTTACCCAGGTCAAAATTTGTATCATCCTTCAGGGTGTTGTAATATTATTTTCCATCAGTCTGTATATTTAGATATACATATGAGAGGGTGCTGAAAAGTTTTTGACCCAACCATGAAGGGAGTCCTTCCCTTCTTGGTTAGACAAGCCATGAAATTTTCAGCACTCATGTTTGTGTTTATATATACTAGCAAGTATTTAAGTTTTAATGTAATAAAATATTATATTGAATCAGAAAGGCTAATGAAACTAATTAAGAATTCAGATAAAAAGATTTGAAACAGAGGGGGTATAATCGGAAAATAGAACAACTGAAACTTACTCTTTCATCACTTCCGTTTTTCAATGCTAAATTTTCCTAGTTTAACTATTTAGTTAAAATAAGAAGTAAAGAATAAATTTACAGTTATTTCTTCTTGTTAATGAATTTCTTTTAGGATTTATTGAAGAGATTTTTTACTCATATTCATTAAGATAAAACCAAACAATTAGAAATCAATAATACCAATCACATTTTTATTAAAATCAGTTTTTTTAATATCAATATGCAAATTAGCTTTACGTTTACTCTGAAAACTGGTATTTTGTTGTATATATAAATACAATTGCATATTATTAGTATTTAGGTAAGGCCAACAGTATTAATAATGTCAAACAGTTTTATTATTAATTGAGGTTTAAATAGAAATAGAATCATGGAGAATGTGTCGTTAATAACTAAGGAAATTGTGACATGAGTAGTAATATAGTTTCGGTTACAGACAGAAAAACACACAATCTCCATTATAATAAGATATATATATATATATATATATATGTATGGCCAGTCTACTTTTATCCATTCTTAGAATAAATACTTCAGTTTTCTTATTGTGTTTTTCATTTTATTGAATAACTTACCAAATATCTACTTCAGTACTTTTTAAGAAATATTAATATTTTATATATACTTTATATTTTTTCACAAATAAATGCTACACCAACTAAATTTAACTATATATATATATATATATATATATATAGTCAATGAATAAGGCAAATTTTTTTTTAAAATAAAAAGGATAATTTTTTTTTCCAGAATTTTTTTTCCATAAATCAATATTTTTTGGGAATTAGTTTATAGCAAAAATTGTTTTAATTTTGCAAAAATATTTCTTTTGAGGCTATTCAAAATGGCAGCAAATTAAACAGAGTGCTCCAGGCTTAACATCACCAAATTTTTAGTGCCTGAGAAATGCATGTGAAATTTATGTGTTGTATATGGAGAAGCATGTTTTAGTCAAAACCTTTTTTTTTTTACAAATGTGCTAAACATGGATCTGCAGCTATGAGCCTGAGTCAAAAAGACAGTTCATGGAGTGGAAACACACTGACATTTTAATAAAGAAAAAGTTCCAGGCACAGCAGTCAATAAAGAAGGTTATGCTGACAATTGTCTGGAACATAAAAGAACCCATCACTATTGGTTTCCTTGAAAAAGGTGCAACTGTAAACAGTGCTTCCTATCTTTTTGCAATATTCACCTTATTTATTGAATGACTCTCATATATGCACATAGTGCCAATCTATAATATACTCTAATAGCATAATTAACACCTAAAGTTTTTGGAAACATTTTGTCTCTATATAATTAAAGAAAGATCTATTCCAGAAACTGAATCAATATTTGATTCATTTTTCTTCATAGTAAGAAAGTTGTTTTTTTTTTTTAAATTCCTAGAATTAATTGAATCTTACTTCTATTAAAAAAATATTTTTATGCATTTCCAAATATGTTGATATTTAGTCTGTATATGTTTGGGGTTTTATCTGTTTTTTAAAACATTGTAATAATCATTGAAATATTATAATTATAGTTATTAGATAATTTTATCTAAAAAAAATGTAGGTCATTTTTATATTGATAAATCTTCTTTGGTATAGTAAAAACTAAAGGCTGTCAAATTCAATTTTTATATTTGTAAAAAGGAAATTCAATTACTTAAATTTCGCTTTGCTAAAGCACATTTTTAAAAGATTGCAGGAAATGTTGATTTAATTTGATCAGTTTTGTTGATGAAAGATATTCACAATATTTGAACAAGAGTGATAAATTGCTATTACTTTTCTCCATAATATTTTAAAAAAATGTTTTAAATTTCACAAAAAGCAGTGAAATTGAAACTGATGGAGCTCTGATAAGTTCAGAATATATTTTCTTTAAATTGAATTTATTGAAGGTAGTACTACACTTTTTTTACTGATAAAATGAATAACTTGATTGTCTTTATAAAGTTTTTTTTTAAAACTCTACTAAAGAAATGAAATGTTCAAATAAATTTGACTGAAAATACTTGTAAATATCAAATCAGTTATTGCAGCTTTATTCCTATTCCTACAGTTTTAATTATTTCTAAACTTCCAAGATAAATTTTTTAGGTAAAAAGTACATAAAATAAATATCTTTCTAGCAATATTTATTTTAAACTTTTACAAAGATAATCAATTTTCTCAAGGATATTCAACAAATTTAATGAATTTGAACTTGTGTTAACTTTAAAATACGTATTTATGATTGTTTTTCTTGTAACTCCTGAAGCAACATAAAATATAGAAAAAGAAAATTGTTTTTATGGCTACTAATATAACAATTGTATTTTATCCTCTTTTTCAACTTAATTATTTTCTGAAACAAATTCTCAAGACAATAAAACATTTTGTAGCTTTTCTGCCTGATAATACTTTTGTTTATATCTTGTGATCATTGTTTGAACATTCTTTTTAAGAGACAGGCCATTATCTTTGGTGGGCAGTAACATTTTATATTTTCAGATATTTTTCAGTCAGGAGTCTAGTGTGGAGAAAAGCCCCAGACATGAGGAGCTCAAAATTCTAAGAGTTAAAATATTATTATCTGTATTAATATTTGTTTTCTAAATTGTCACTTTACTTAACTTTATCTATGGTTGTTAAAATCTTTTCTTCTTTTTTTTAATTTTTTAAAAATATTATAACATTTAAATATTGACTACATAATTATATAGTAACAATTTGTTGAATTTATTTACCACAATTTAGTCATTTCCAAGATTTCTAATAGATATGCTTTCATTCTTGAAATAATTCATTTAAAATTCATCTTTTATAATTTTTGAAAGACTTGCATTAGATTTTCTTTTCTAAAAGCAGTTTTTTTTCCTTCTCCCATTTGGATTCTCTACATTAAAACAAAATTGTGACAGAGGAAGTTAGAAAGTTCTTTTTTCTTTCTGTTTGTAACTTGCCCACATGATTTAAATTTCACAAATTACTGTATCACTTTTTTGTTTCTTTTTCCTTTTTTTTTTTACTCAATGAAGTTAATATGCTTTCCTATTCATCACAAGCTTTAGTAACCTTTATTGGAGGTTGACATTTTTCTATTCAAATTGCTTACAAATTGTTCAGGACTAAAAAAAAAAAGCTTCCCAATTGTTTCTCTTGATATTTTACCATTTTGTTGCAATTTGTGGCAGAATTATAAACTTAATTTAAAAAAAAAAAAATTATGAACTGATATCTTTATTAAAAATTTTCAAACAGGTAAATGTTCCTGTTCTGAATTCAAAGAAGAAGGTTAATTGCATAAAATCCTGATTTCCGGGTATCTGTACTTATATGTTCTAATTTAATCAAATTACAATAATTTGTATATATTTTTATAAAACGTGTTCTATATTCTTTTGACCTGGAAAATCACAGAAAATGGCATGTATATTCAAATAGTAAGCTATATATATATGCTAAGACTTTTTAAAAAATGGCCACTACCACTTTGACTTAGAATTAATATAATTCTAGTTTATCATATTTTTACTTAAAAGGATTATCAATAAAAAATGAATAATTCATGCAACAGTATAAATATTTGTTTCTAGGAATAAACATTTTATAGAATTTTTTTAAAAGTGTGATAGAGATAATCTTTATTTTAATTTCAGTGATACAAGTCAGATGATCTTTTATCTAATTATTGCAGAAAAAAACATTTTTTTTATAGTAATTATATTATGATAGACCATTGAAATATTTTAAAAATAAGTTAAAAGTTAAAACAGAATTTTTATAAAGACAAAACAATAGACACTTTGATTCAAGAATATCATTTTTCACAAGTTTAATATTTGACAGATTTCCACTGTTTTTTCCTGAAATTGACCCAATTTTTGTTTGGAAATCCTGAACAATACAATCAGGATATTCAAGGCATTGTGGTTTCTTGAAAATAATAGCAGAAAATCACTGTATTATGTAAAGTTTTATTCTGTCTGGTGATGATTTGATATTTGTTTTCTAAAATGTTAGAAAGCCAATCACTGTTATGAAAAAAATCATTTTAAAAATTCTAAAACTTATTACATTGCTTAGATATTTGTATCAGTATCAATTTATTAAATCTGTATGTGCACATTTTTATAGTTAAAAATATATCACTAAAATTAGAATAAAAAGTGTATGACAAAATCTCCACTTATATGACAAAACTACATTGGAGCAATGGTTATTGTCGTAGGAAATGGCAACCTGAGCTCAAATTCTGGATGAGGCTGTTTGTGTTTCACTTCACACTAATGCCTTTGGGAAAGGCATGAATCTTATCTTTTCTTGCCCCCCAGCAATAGGTAAATTGTAGGGCAGGCTTGATCCTTTAGCTTTGGCAAGGCAACCAATCTATAAGAAAACACAGAATTTAAAACCAAAAATGTACTGCTTAAAAGTTGACCTTGTGTTGTATTCTGCTCCTGGTGGAGGGGTTGGGTAAATACTTGAGGAAAATGATATACAAAATTTTTGAATTATGTTTTTTTTATTTTTCTTATTATTTGCATTTTATTTATTAATTCTCTAGGAATTATTCATTATATAATCAGATATCAATAAATACTCGATTTCAATTACATCTTTGGTGCATTTTGTAACAAAATCTATGGAAATAATTTTTAAGCCAATTAATTGCCTTTTTATCTAATTTTATGAAACCTCTAAAAAAAGACGTTTAGATGCTAAAAGATATGTTCTTTACTAAACAAAAATAATAATAATAATACCACTAATTACTTAAATTTTAATCTAACCAATTTTTGTTGTTCTTTTCACTTTAGGTTTTTTTTTTTTTAATTTTATTGCATAGGTGTTTTGTTTGGACTTATCTTGCATGCATGGGGTGAAAATATATCCATACAAATTTAAGAACATTAAAAAAGATCAGATTGGCCCACTTAGTTGCTCATAAAAGAAACATCTTAATTGCTAAATGTTAAATAAATTGAAAGATATAAATAAGAATAAGTAGTCTTAATGAATATTCTGAAAACTTTTTAATCTTTTTCTTCCATTTCTATTTCTAACTGATTGTAACCATAACATTGACTTTTTTATTGTTTTAATTTCTAGCTGATTATTTTATACTTACTGAATATTTATAAGATCATATTTTAGAGAAACCAATGGCTTGTAAATCTAATGCACTCAATTTCATTCTCTCTGTTAACCTTGACTCTTTCTTTTTTAACTCAAAAACAAATGCCAATTAAATCCAGTAAGATAACTTGTAGATTTCATATATAATTACCATTGATGTAAGCTAATAGTAAAATATTTGGTGTGTAAATTATGACACTTTGAAATTAACCCCAGCAGTAAATACAACTGTTTTCTGCAAACATAAATCTTGGGGACAGAAAAAAGATTTTAAAACTGAAATTTATAAAAGTGTAATAATGTGAGGTATTAATGTGCTTTAATGTTGGTATTGATTAAAAAAACAAAACATTATGTTGATATTGACTAAGATTAACCAAGTATGACACAAGATCAAATAGTAGGAAATGGGAGTGTGTAGATTGTTACACTAAACTACCTAGAAAATCAGCATTCAAAATGTACCTACAATAGGGAAATAATGATAGTTCATTTATGGGACAAGCCAATCAAAGAAAATATGTTGTTATAAATTGTAAAAAGAAAGAAAAAAAAAAAATTCATACTATCTTGCCCCCCCCCAAAAAAAAACCTAAGTTATTTCTATTGCACTATTTTCAACTGATATCACATCTCATGAATTTAATTTTTTTTTTATTGTTATTTTAAAGTCAATTTAATGATTGTGGTCTCCAATATGGTAGAAAAGTTTTTATTTCCACTATCATTTTAAATAATACTTTATACTTAGTTTCAAGAGTCAATGTATTAATGTAGTTACAATCATTTAAAACAGGTAAAGATTTCATACTTAGTTGAAATATCAATGTTTCGAGTGTCAATGTATTAATGTTTAAAATGACTGAACTACATAATCTGAAACAGATCTATTAATTCATAGATGGGACCCTAACAGGTACTACCACTCCAGGTCAAAGTTGACCTGGGAATAATGGCAAAGAACCAGTGACTTAATACTCCCCAGAGCTCCAGAACTGGATCCTCACCACTGGATGTAGTTTACTGTCGTACCCAGCACACTCTTTTAAGTATTTTTGTTAAGTAATGTATAAATGGTATTGATAACTATAATTTGAAAAAATGCTAAGAAATTTTATCGATTTGGTTAATTCCCCCCCCCTTCATTTTGAAGTAAATAGTAAAAATTCTAACAAATATCAATTAAAGAATAAATGCTATACATTATGAGTCACAAATAAGAGAAAAGAATTTTGTTTGGTATTGTTATAACAGAATTTAAATAAGATAGTCTTTGTATATATTTTCATTGTATTTTCCACTCTATTCTTTATTTAACAGCTACAATACTAAATGTGGAACAAATTTGAGAATATAATTCTGTACCATTTATTTGTATTTTTTTATGAGGAAAATCTAAAAATGAATTGTAAATGCTTTATATACAGTATCACTTATAGATAATTACACTTCTAACTTTGTTTTTTTATGAAATGATAAATTTATTTTAAACCAAACAAATCAAAACTAGCTATAATTGACTAATCATACCAGTACTACTCTTTGGCAAACCACTAATACTATCCATCTGTTACCTACTACAAACAGCAAATTATGGAAGGGGCATAACTTAGTTGGTCATTCATAAAACTCACTAGCGTCACCTAGCAGACATTTTGCCAAATAGTCAATTACTAAAAGGGGGTTTAACTCAACAGTAATCTTTTTAATTAAGAAAGTTAAGTTTGTGTCACTTGGATAATGATAAATTCTTAGTTGAAAAATAATTAAAGAGGTTTGTTAAAGAGATGTAGTGTAGCAGTTAATATCATCCTTACAACCAATATAATGAAAAATCCCAAGAAAATGTTAAATTAAGTTTTTCTTGTTTTCAGTGAGTTTAAACACATTAATATTATTTGAAAAAAAATTGTTAATCCTTCCATAAATGAAACCTTCAACTTAGTTATAGGCAGGGAAATTTATGGAGGTGCTTATGGTTATCATCATAGGAAATGATCTAAGTTCAAATCCTGGATGAGGCTGTTTGCATTTCACATAGTGCTAATACCCTTGGGAAAAGTATGCATCCGACTATTCTGCCTCCTTTTGGTAAATAGCAGGGCAGATTGGGCTTGTTGACCCTGGTATGGCAACCGGTCTAGGAGAAGGAAAACTCTGAATTCAAACTTGTTAAACTCCACTTAAAAAATTGATCTTTTGTCACATCCTGCTCGTGGAGGGGTTGATTACATATCCAATATAGACATGAAATTAACTTGCACAGAGTTGTATGGTTTCAAGTATTCCTATTTGATATTAATAAGTTATAAATTATTATATGGTAACTATTCCTATTTAATGATAATGTTTGTACAGTTATATGGTTTCAAGTATTATTATCTAACACCAATAATTTGCAAGCAATAATATTGTTTCAACTAACTAATAATAATAATAATAAACATTAATAAACAATTACACCTTCAAGTATTCTTAATACAAATAATTTGTATACTATTAAATAGTTTCAAGTATTCCTCTCTAACATTGATAATTGTTTAATGATAATGATAATTTTGTTTGCACACAAGTATTCCTATCTAATACTAATCATTTTTAAACATATCTATTTGACTCATATATGGGACCCTAACAGGTACTACAACACTGGGGTACTCTACATTCCTCCAGACCTTCAGCTTCATCACCAGATGCAGTTTAGTGTCTTATCCTAGACAGTGTTGGGGGGGGGGTCTTACCCCTCTGCAGAGGATACAGTTGGTGTATTTTAATCCCCGAGAATAGGGCTAAAGGAAGGTAGTAACAATCAGAATAATATAATGGATTATTAAAAAAAAAAAAAAAAAATACAAATAAAGTAAGTTTATTTTTCTAAATGATAAATATTTTATTTACACATACAAGTATTTGCAAATATATTTCATACTAAATATTTGCAGATTTTCTATGTAGAAAAGTCTATTGTGTAGGTAAAAAAAAGAAACATTAGCTCATGAATAGCAACACTGTATGTTTATGCAGATTGTATTCACCTGTGTCTATTCAATGTCTGTTTCAGACAAATACTGGAAGCTTTGTCCATACAAAATGGAATTGTTGCAAATTGATTTGCAGCACACACTCATTTTATTCAGTCAATATTGCTGACAATTTTTTTTTGTTTTAACAAACAAACAAATTTAAAGGGAGGCCATAAAATATTTTGTAATAGCTAAATGTATTAAAATGATATCAAACATTTAGATTTTTAAATTATCTTTTACTGCTTTTGATAATAGCCTTATGCAGATTGTATTGTTCTTTATATTTTATTTTATTTTATTTATATTTTATTCTTTTCGGTGTCCTGGGTATGACACTCAATGGCATCTGATGGTGATGCCCTGGTAGTCACACCTTTTTGTCACCATTACTCCCAGGTCCAACCTAATCCAGAGGGGTAGTACCTGTGTTGTGACGGGGTTTATCAAACAACATTAAATCCGGAAAGTTCAACAGAAAATGTTTATTACCTTTTGGTACAGGGGAATATAAATAAAATAGAATCAAATGCGCAGTTCTTCAAACAAGCGGTAATGGCTACTTTGTTAGCAAGACTAGCTACTCTGACGAAAACCCTCATGTAGTCCGTATCTTTTATGTCTTGCGTTGGATGAGTCCAACTTTCTTATAGGGGAAATATCCTCCTGTACAACAACCTGTTAGGGTCCCATTTATGGATCAAATCGATCCGTTTAAGAATTATTTGTATTATTCTACATGAGATCACACCTTGTTCTTTTATTTTTCATTTTTTTATTCATACATTTCTCTAATCCTACATTAGGTACAGGTTCATATGAAAAAGAAATAAATAAAAGAAATAACATGTAGAATAGGTTTGATATCTCAGACTTATATAGAATGATGATAAAAGATAATGTCTGTGAGAAGCTGTTAAACTTCCTATCTTGGGCCAAAATATGCCACCTGTTCATACTTTGCCTCCTGCAGTTAGGAACCATAAGAGAGATTCTTTCAAAGGGAAAGAAAAGTGTTACTTAGATTGGTGAAATATAATTTTGAAAATGAAATGGCAGATCTATCAGCTAAAGACTTTACAAAGTTATTTTAATAAAGTATCTTAGTTATATTAGGATCATGTGATTATAAATGAATATGTATGTCTGTGTATGAATATACATGTGTTTTATTGAATAAGAATTGCTGGTGCTGTTATATTAGGTTAGAAAAATTATTTCTTTTGAGAAAAGATTACTGAAAAAAATACATTTTCTTTATATGGAAAATCAATGGAAATTAATATGTAAAATTCTTTATAAAAGATTAAAAATTATGTAAAAATATGTACTTTACGTCCTGCATCACTGACGCATAAAAATCTAAAAGGATGCAGTAAAATCACATCCATGCATCCTAGTGATTTTCTCTTTTCTTTCCTTACCGTTTCAAGCTAACTGTAAATACATTTCAATAGTTTCTTAGAAACGAATTACACAGGATAGGTTACAAGGTAGGAATTAGACAGCTTTAGTTGGGACCCATAAATTTTCCTGGGGACTCATTCAAAGAAAATATGTGCATCCCAGGACGTACTAAATCAAAAATCTATCAGCATCACTGACTTTACAAAAAAAATTTTTTTCCTTTTTTCTTTTTTATTCAAGCTCACTTAAAAATCATTTTTGGTGGCCATTAAATCTAATGCCATATCCTGTTTACAGAATTTATCAATCAAAGCTTTACCCTTTTTAGGTACTGCCTAAAAAGAAGATTCCCTGAAACTGAGCCTTAAGTATAACCAAAAACCACATGGCATAAATGAACTTATACCCAAGATGGTTTTGTTCACCAAATATATTGTATATCTATCGAGATATCAAGAGGGTAGGCTAAATTCAACAAATATCTTCTATATCTTCTGAGATATTAAGTAAAGTAGCTAGGTTAAACTCAATAGATACTTTGTATATCTATTAAGATATCAAGTAAAGTGGCTTTTCCCCGGTCAGTTTTTCTTTCTTTTCTTATCTGTTCTCTCTGCATAAAAGTATGAATTGATAAGTGTATAGAGTAGAGAACAATAGTTTACAGGACATTCTGGTTAGTATGGAGACTATGAGACTCAAAAAAAACATTTACATGATTGTCTGTTGGTTGAAGAGAAGCAAATCAACAACAACCATTTTAAGCATAAACATTTTCTTTCTTTATGCACTGTTGTCAGGGCTTAGAATACATTGATTGTATCTCTTGCAGAGGAGTAAGATCCACTCCCCTCAAAAAGGGCCATCCTGAGTATGACATTAAATTGCATCTGATAATGAGACTCCAGTTTTGGATATCTGGGAAGTACAGAATACTTCATTGCTATTATTACCTGGTGTGGCAGTACCAGTTAGGATCCTATCTATGGGTCAAATAGATCTGTTAAAAATTATTTGTATTTGATAGGACTCTTAAGAAACAACTACACAAAAATGTAAATATGAATGTGATTCTCTAACCTTTAAGCATAAAATAACCATAAACAGGTTGACATGCTATTAAAATCAATCAATCTTTCATTCTTTATTCTCTTAGCATTCATTTGTCGAGGATGTTGAAAAGGTGGAAATTTTCAAATTCTGATCATATTTTTTGCTACAATAGGGAATCATAGTCTTTTATAGACTTGGTATACTTACAACAAATCATTTTGTTCCCTATCTTGTTTGTTTCTCCTTTAACCCAGTATCTTCCCATTTTTTCTCTCTCTCTCTCTCTCTCTCTCTCTCTCTCACCAAATCAAGACATAAGGCTTTGAAATTTTCCTAAACATGAACACAGCATCACCTGTTGAGAAGAAAGGCTGGCATATCAAACAAAGAAAATATTCTCTCTCATCAACCACACATATTCACCTGCAGTCAAGCCGGTGGGCATATCTAAAAGGTGATCATTATTGATATGGATAATATGATAAAATGTCACCTGCACCTCAGAAAACCACAATATAACAATTCTTTGTAATCATGATATCCTATTTCTTTCACTCAACAGTTTACCTTATTTAACTAAACATAAAAAGTCAAATTAATGTAAATATTGACAGTTACTTAAGATGAACATTAACTTAATCAACTACAATCTCTAGACTCCTGGTGGAACACATGACTGTAGCCTTATTACAAATGATGGTGCTGGAGTTTCAGTAGCAAGTAGGTTTGTTATGGGTCCGAGTTGGTAGCCAACTAAGATGAATGTTAGGCATGATTATTCTTATTAAACTCATTATCTTTTCTTTTTTCTTTTTTGACATCGTAGTACAATTATTATTATTATTATTTTTTTTTTTTTTGGCTTAGGACGGAGTGCAAAAAAATTTCCCCTAAAAAAACAAACAGCAACACTAAAAATGTAAATATGAACATACAATAGATGGAATTCCTTAATCTCTAAGCATAAAATAATGTAAGATGGGTTGACATTCCATTAAAATTAATCGATCAATATTTCATTCTCTTAGCCTTTATTTGTATATTATGTTGAAAAGATGGAAATTTTCAAGTTCTGGTAATGTGTTGCTGTAAATAATACAATATTTTTGTGCACGCTTCTCTCAACCAAGAAATGTCAGCCATAAGTTCTATTGTAATACAATAGAATGCGAAAGAGATCACTTTGTCTTGTATATGAAAAATGTACATTTGTGCATATTGGAGAATTGTATTGATCATCTATTGTGTTTTCTATAGCGACTGAAAAACCTGACATGCATCAAGTGCAAGATGTTTGTGATAAAATTATTTATTTGTCTGTTTCGGCTGACCATGGCAGTTTTAGCTTTTGCTACTTTATAGGATTTCTCTTAAACATTCATCAGTCAATGAACTGCAGTCAGTTCTGCATATCAAATACTTTGGGGTTTTTGTGTGTGTGCTTCGATTTTTATTTTGAAGCATTCTATGCTGCAGCCTTTATTTATATCTCTTCTTCTTGTAGTTGGGTGGATAGAAAATAAGGTTTTTGATCAGAATATCAATAACATGCATGTATACACCTAACTTATTGCCTGCTAAACATTTGTTTCTCTCTCTCTCTCTCTCACCCTTCCTACTGCCATTGTTGTCCTCTTTTGACAATGATCTCTGTGTTAAGGCATGATTTCAGGAAAAGATTGTTATCATTTGCATAGTCTGTCTCAGTAGTGACTAGACTCCCACTAGAAGCCATCAATTTTATTGTGTAAATATATAGAAAAGTTTGTTTGAATTGAAACATTATCATCATTTTGTATTAATATGGCTAACCAACCCTTAATTCATAAAAAGAAAAATCTCACCACTTTATTGCAGATATGTTCCAGTTGTAAAAAGATAAAATTTTCATCCCTTTTCCAAGAAAATAATTTTCAGGTTACAATTTTATAAAACTGAATAAACAATTGATGGTTTGGTTTGGTTTCTTTGTTTAATGGCATATCAACCTTTGTGGGTTATTTAATACCAAAGCCATCTTTGTAGAAGAACAATAGTGGTACTATTTAACCCATAGCTGGGGGGGATAAGGGGGTCCATACCTTTCCCAAGGGTATTAGTTCAAAAGTGAACATAATAGAATGACTGGCATTCAAACTCACTTATTACAATGTCGCAGTCCAGCACTTTGGTCAGTACACTAAGGGGAGTCCCTGATAAACAAACATAAGTAGGAAAACAAAGATGGTATAAAGAATTAGAGAGGAAGAGGTTGGTAAAACGACTACAGATTTTTGTTTCTGCTTCATCATTGCAGCTTCAATGCTTAAAGAATTTAAAGTGACATTAATTAAAGATGGGGGCTTGAAATCTGGAATACAAGTTCAATTCTGATTGGAAGGTAGTTTTTTTGTTTTTTTTCTGATTTTGTGATATTTTTCTCTGATGGTCAAAGAGAATATTTCAACACTGTTTTATTGAATGTTGTGAGAGACAAAAGTGACAATAAGATAGTAATAAGACTAGTAATGAAATAATAATGAAAATACTTCCTCTAGTCATAAAGCAAAGATGACAAAGAGAATTGGAGAAGAAGAGATGTCAGAAAAAAAATTACTATGCTTAATCATAGAAAGTTTCCATGATCAAAATGGTTATAACCATTAGAATGAGTCCCCTGAAGTATAAGGTAACAGTTCAATTCTCATCAGATGATACTTTTTTTCTTCCTCTGATTTTGTGCTATTTCAAATAATGTATCAGATAGTGATTAAAAAAAAAAAAAAAAAAAAAAAACAAAAAAACAAAAGCAACAACAGAATAGAATAAAATCTAGTAATCATAATCAAGTTGCATCCAGTGTTCACATTGGCAGACCGGAGTCTTCTGCACGTCCTTTACTGAATTATCTTACTTGCATCTGCTGCACTTTTCATCTTGCCAACTTTTCTGGTTCTGGACTATTTCTCTGGCCATCGTCTTGTGTCGTTATTATCTAAACTTAGGACCTCTACTCGTGTCCGTGACAAAGGCACCTCCGGGGACCCTCCACCAAAAAGAAAGAGAGGAACAAACAAAGACCAGACAAAGTCAGGTGCACATCCAAAATGGTCAGAGAGGTACATGGTACTTGCATTCATTCAGTCCAATCATTCTTCCATTATGTATTGCCGAGAGAGAGGGGGGGAGCCCCCACATCTCCCTCCAGTCATGACTTTTGCTAAAGTTGACTTCTACTATAAAAGGTGATCTCACTTCTTCCTCCCAAGTTCCAACTTCCTCTCCTAACTAACTTTCAAATATCCCACTACCCCTGCCAATTCTCATCCAAGTCTCACACAAAATCTCATCCTCAGAGATTTTGTTCATCCCCCGTTGTTTGAAGACCACCCTCATTGATGAGATTTATGGCCATCTTGACCTCCAGCCGACCATCAAACTTGCCCAAGCCAGACTTTCGGTCTATCTTACTTTAATGGTCCCTCTGACTTACCATTGACACTTATATACACATACACTTGTCTATACATGTTATATATATATATATATATATATATATATATATACACACACACACACACACACATATATATGTATAAACATATACGTACCTATATAGAGCCTTAATCTCATATGCTACTTATTTATATAACTAACTACTACACCCTTATATATACACACACACACTTTGAATGCACCCATGCATTGTGTCACAACATAGAGCTAATGGATGAAATCTTTATTTAGATTGAGTAAGCACATGAATATTACTGTTATTTCTCATCTGTGATACTAATTGTACAATAACTAGTTTATCTGTTTTACCTAAAAATCTAATATATTTATATATACTGGCATTTCAAAAAAATTCATATCATTTAAGATGTACAGGGTATTTTAGAAAAATTGATGTTTTGTAATCTAATAACTTGACCAAAAACCTGGAAAAAAAATTTAAACATAGAATTTTGAGTTGTTTCTACTCATGCTGTTAACCAATTCTTGTTCAAACGATCTCAAATTTTAAATTATTAAATTAATTATATGATAGATTATTATATCGATTTTTCTCAAACACATGTAATGGCTTTTATCAAATTTATTTATTAGATAGGTAATACCTCAACATATTAGTAACAAAACATTGAGCTTAACTTTTCTGTAAGTTGTTTGGCAATATATCAAAGACTTGTCTTTGTGTCTGATAAGCAAGGCACTTGATAGAGTTTATTATTATTATTATTACAATCAGCTTTTCACTCATCATAAGTATTAGTCTTGAAAGCATTTTAGTTTTGATCTTGAAGGGGACAGAATAATCAATTGGATTACAGAATTTAATCAGTTAGTGATAAATCATTCAATTATGAGAGCATTGGACTTGTAGTAAACTATTAGAAATTGGAAATTCTTAAGTTGAATCACTTGTATCAACTACTGGTAATCTTATAATTTGTAGAATATAACTTAAGTGACAGAAAACTGAAATCTGCAGGAAATTTGCCATTTCATCAAAGGTGCCAAGTATATCATTCTTATTTCTACAGACCAACAAAAGAGAAGGAAAACTTATTCCAGATTGGGCTAAGTTGATTTCTAGGGATCAATCCCTATGGTATGGATATTTACTTTGTATTAAGAATTATATGGTTTTGTTTTATTGTATCTAGTCTCTTTTGGTCAGCAGTTACCAATAGAAAGCCAGTGTTTGATATCATAAATAAATGTTTATACAAGAGGTTGCTGAAGAGTTCTTGGACAAACCAACAAAGGAATGACCTAGAACTATGTAATGGATAAATATTCTGCATTCATTCAAAAAAAAATTAATCAAAGTACTTTTAAAAAAATAGTTATTCCCTTCTTGGTTGGATAAAATAACTTTTCAGTACACTCTCGAGCCTTCTTTAGGTGAATATCATAGTTTAAAATAGCTTTAAAATTAACCATGTGTCACATCCTGCTTGTGTAGAGGAGCTGGGTAAATACATATGTCATAGTGATAATCTTCTGGGAATTTTTAACCTGGCTCTTTATTCATCATCCCATCATGGTGTAATGGTTAGCAAGCTAGTCTTATAGATCCATTACTACTGAATAGTTTGTTCCTCGTTGGATGCCCCATACTTGTGACTTTGGTGAATGGGATGGGTAAATACCTAACTGAACTCTTTATTCAATCTATGGGGGTAGATTGTTTTTATCCTACTATTTATACTTAGAGGATATTTTGTATTAGTTAATTCTTTTCTAGTTAATTTGTCATTGGGATGTTACTCGTCTCTTTCACTGAACCAGAGTATAACAACCAAAAAAAAACAAAAAAAAAAACAAGATACTAGTCTAAATACATCAGTATATAATAATGATAATTCTTCATCTCAGAGATTCAAACAAACCCTCCTCATTGTGGCAGGGCCGTGTAAACTTGGTAGTATCAGAGCCATGCTGTCAGGAACTCATAGACAGGCAGGTCTGGCACCCAGTGTTATTAATGCAACAACCCGGCCAAAGAGGCTCTGATGAAAATTCAAAGGGCGTCTCCATCATTGTCAAATATCAACAGCTTTTGGCATACATGTCACTGTGTCTGTGAAAAATCTCCTTCCTCTGACCGGGATATGCATGTGGGGTTTGGGGACTGTTTGTGAATTTCATATTCCCTTGTTACTCCTTCCATGAATGAATTCGTTTGTTAATCGGCTCAACTGACCTAGGGTAAATGCTGTACAGAAACAGAACAGAAAATAAACATAGAATCTTTGTATATTATTTTTTGGCTCATTAACATTTTTATCATATACCAATATTATTTGACCAATCAACCAACCAAGTGTGTGGGTGCTAAATGAACCCCTATAACCACACAGGTAGACTAAAAACTATACTGTTTATACTTTTGCATTGCCAGAACATTAAAAACAATATGATACTTTAAATTATATGAATTCTAAAACTATTAGTTTAATTAATTTGATTCCTCTAATGAACTGCTGGGATATTTTCTATCTAAGCAACCTTATACTCTTTAAGCAAAACTTTCAAAACCTTTAAGTAACCATAAGAAAATTTTACTTGTGAAGAAATTTGTAATTATTCAATAGCAAATTATTAGCAGTTAAACTCAAATTTAATAGCCATTAAAAGTTTGCAATCTTAGCAAATCTTAAGAAAAGATATCATTATCAGGGGGATTTGAAAAGCCAAAATTAGTCATTCCCTGATAAAAATCCCTGTGTACCAGCACCCCCACCCCACCCCCTGCAATGAAAACAAAAGAGATATTGGTTCAAATAAAAACTCAATTTCTGATTGGACAGTAGATAAGCTTTGAAATGTGTGTGAGAGAGAGAGAAATGAATTAATGAATGTTTGGTCAATTCAGATGGCTTAGAGAAAAAAAGAACCACTCAATCTTAAAATCTAATTTTTTGTTTGCCTGAATTTTAAACATAAGCAACCCCCCCCCCCCCACACACACACACAAAATAGCAGTTCCTTTTGAGACATTTATCTGTTATCTGATCATAGTGTTCCTTCTTCCCTTACCCCTACTACTCTTCTTCATCCCATCTTAGTTTCTGTATCCCTCTTACAAATGCCTTTGTTTCAGATGCCAATAGAAAAATAATGTCAGTCTCCTGAGCCTATTGATTGGTTCTGGCTACTGGAACTACCTTTCTGATCTTTTTATCACTTGTCTCTCTAAATCATAAAACTGCCAACAAATGATATCGGTCCTGCATTAAATGAATCAATATATTGAAGAATTTATTGATCTAGTCATCGACTGTAGAATTTCTTCCTTTTTATTTTCTTATATAAAGTGAAATTTTAGTAGAAAATGGTGCAGTGATGGTTGCGTATATATCTGCACCTGTTCTGAAAAGAGTTTTCCTTTTTGCCACTCAAGAATAAGTTAAGCATCAACAAAGAATAAAAAGCATATTGGCTTATAATCTCTTGAAACTTGGAGAGGCAAGATTTCATAAAATGTCTTTTAAAAATAATTTTTTTAAAAGGCCTAAATTCTTAGATACTCTTAGACTAAATAATACTCACTTTAATGCATAATTCAAGATTTCACCATGACTGACTTAAAAAAAAAAAAAAAAAAAAAAAAATATAATATATATATATATATATATATTATAGTTTTCAGGATAGCTTGCTGGAAGATATGAACTTTGAACAACTGCTTGTATTGAATTTAATGGGTGGAGGCGCTTGTTGTGTAATAGTTATCATCAAAGGAAATGGACTTGGCAAGACAAGTTCAAATCCTGGACAAGTCTGTTTACATTTCATATAGCGCTAATACCATTGCAAAAGGTATGCATCCAACTATTCTCTCTCCAGCTCTGGGTGAATAGTAAGTCAGACTAGGCTCTTTAACCTTGGTTAGGCAACCAGTCTAGGAGAAGGAAAACTCCGAATTCAAACCTGTTAAGCTCTGCTTAATAAATTGACCATGTGTCACATCCTGCTTGTGTGGAGGGGTTGGTAAATAAATATATTGAATAAAATACTTGTGTTCCTTAATTGTACGACCGTTATCATCTTGCAACACCCTTGGTTAAAAATTAGACCATCCAAAGATGAAATGCAAAAATATAAATCCTAATTATCTGGTATTGGTATTGGTTATCCACCAAATTCTTATTTCTTATGAGTATTGTTACCTCAGCTAAATAAAGGACCATTCCATTTTTATTATGAACGGAAGAAAAAGGATATACTACACAAAAAAAAAATGTAAGAGATGGGGAAAGATAGAGAGGGGTGAGTGCATGGAAGCGATAATGCTAATCTGTTTCAATCAAACATAATGAAAAAAATGAAAGGAAGAAAAAAAAAAAAAAAAAAAAGAGTTAAATCAAGATTA
Source organism: Doryteuthis pealeii (assembly GCA_023376005.1). Classification (NCBI taxonomy): domain Eukaryota; kingdom Metazoa; phylum Mollusca; class Cephalopoda; order Myopsida; family Loliginidae; genus Doryteuthis; species Doryteuthis pealeii. Next base: position 8,240,036 of record CM042141.1, on the reverse strand, counting down.
AACATTTTACATATTGAACAATTTGTAATAACTCTTAAGTAAACATATCAAGTGTTTTAATAATTAAATTATACTGTGGTATATCCACAGGCCCTGCTATGAATAATCTATTTATATATAAAAATATAAAATACAATGTCTCACACACACACACACACACATATATATATATATATATATATATATATACACGCACACTAGCAGAGAACCCAGTGTTGTCCAGGATTTAAAAAATAACATACTAAAACACTTTTTATTATGCAAAAATTAATTCTATTTGATTTCTGTATGAAAGAGTCCAGTTTTAATTTTCTTCCAAAAAGTTCCTGTGTTCTGGTGTAGGAAATGGCTCCTGTAGATGGCAATTTTATTGGTTTTCTGGATGAACATGATATTCCTGAGGAATTTTTTATGTGAAACTGAACACTATAATCTTAAACATTCAACTCCTTCATGCACCAATCAAGCCAAACTAGTCAAAAATGTATTGAGAAACTATTCAGAAAGATTTCTTAGTTGAATGAATAATATATCAGGTACTGCCATTTCTATGACAGTTGTTACTCTCAGAGCCTGTTCTAGTATGAAAATTACAACTACCACTACCAGCATTAGTTGCTATGTATCAATACAATGCATCAATATTGAATTAGTCCAAGGAAAGCAAGATATGTAGTCAGATCTTATAAATTTAAGCACTGTGTGTTTCTGACCATGTATAAGTATAAAAAGACCAAACAGTAAGCCACATAATTAAAGATGGTCAAATGATTTGATTGAAGAAGAATTCTTATCCCTTATTCAATCTCTCTATCTCACACACACACACACACTTTGAATAAAGCAAAAAATGGACAATTAGAAATTAAATATGCTTGTATTTTATTTTGATGGTCTTATTACTAAAACAATCACTGATGTAAGAAGTAAAAAGAAGAATTTTATCAACAGATGTGTTTAAAAAAACAAGAGAAAAAAAAACTTCTTGATGTGATGTTAAATTTATTTTATTAGAGTTGTTTTTTTTTGTTTTTTTTTTTTTTTTATAACTTATAGTTTTATTTGTGAAATGTTGTTGGTTGCAGTATAAAATGGGCAGCTGTTAAAAACTCCCACTCATTTCATGAAAGTGAAAATAAATCTCACTGATATAGCACTGAATAAAACATTAGTCTGACGGTCTACTATTACACACAGAAATGTTTTGCCATTTTCTTTAAACTATTCAATGATCACATATTAGTATGAATAAAAAAATTGGTATTAGGCTACAAATATATACAGGTGATAAAAGCTGAATATGCATTTGAATTTAGTGTTAGTGTGCAATGAGATGTTTTAGATCTCAAAAACAAATGATCATTTGATTCTATCGGGGAGTATTACTAATAATAAATATAAAGTTCATTGTATTAAAAATAACTAGTAATAGCTGCAGTTGTAATAGTGGAAGTAGTAGCTTTTATGAAGGAATAATAATCATAGCACTATCTGTGATGGTAGTGTTGATAATGCTATAGACAAGACTGAGGACTTGAAGGAAGTGTATTTTACACTGGTTTGAGATTTTGCTTCTTCTTTTAAATAACTACTGAGTAATAATAGAGTTACAAATGTATTGCTTGACACTAGAACTTGTGACCTTTTAGTAATCAGTCTGATTGTCAATGACAACCAAAACCTATAAATGCTGGTCGTTGTACTTTTGGTGCTGGAACTTGGTTCTGAGAATAACAACTGTCATAGAAATGGCAGTATCTGATATTTTATTCAGATTCTACAAAGAGATCTTTCTGAATAGTCTCTCAATGCATCTTAAATACTTTTGACTTGATCAGTGGATGATAGTGTTGAATGTTTAAAGCTTTATGGTCAGTGTTCAGGTTCAAATAAAAGCCAGAATGTCAAAGGCTGATTTTCAAGATAACCTCTTTGCATTTGAAAATTGACACAGCAGGATTTTCCTACTTCCATAGGGGGGGGGTCCTATGGTGTAATGGCTAACATACTGGACTGCAAGATTGTAGTAAGCGAGTTCGAACTTCAGTCATACTTATTTGTCTGAATTTTGTAGATGAGGCTTGATAATTTATATTATTTACATTTTTCAGACTGTTGTCCTCCTCTTTATTGTTATATACATAACATTTTAGCCAATGTGCCCTCCTGCCTTCTTGGGGTATTTCTTGTCACAATTGGGAGCCTTCACAGAACTTTGAACCAAACCATTTATTCAATCCACCAGGGTAGATTGTTCTCATTCTGTTAACCATGAGCACATACAAGTGTTAAGCCATGTTAAGTATTATATGTTATTATCACCCATGGTCAGAATTGAACCTGCAATCTACAGTTGATAGTCACTTAGAACTGTTTTAACTCAACCCTTATATCCATTGCACCATGTGTATAACATTGTGTATATAAAAATAAAGATGAAGACAATAGTCTTATAAATAATCCAGTCATATTATTATGTTTACTTTCGTACTAATACCCTTAGGAAAGATATGACCACCACCTTGTCCCCCAGTTATTGGTTAAATAGTACCATTCCTGGATAGCTTTGGCATTAAATAACCCATGACAGTTGATATGCCATTAAACAAAGAAACCAACCAACTTCCACATAAATTGGTACATTTGTTTTTCCTCAACTTTACAATATATTAACACTTTGGCACCATTTTTCAGTATTTTATTCCTAACATTGATTTATTATTGATCTATGTATTAAATGCTTCCTTGGGATTGACCAATATTTAGAATAATCCTTTCAACAATACATCATCTCATTGCACACTATTTTACATAACAGATATGACTATCTGCAGCTCATAATTTGTTGCAAGCCTCATTTTGAAACTGAATGCCCAATCCATCTCATTTTTTAACCTGAACACGTTGGTGTAATGATTATCATTATAGGAAATGGACCCAGCGAGTCAAGTTTGAATCCTGGATGAGGCTTTTTGCATTTCATTTCGTGCTAATGCCTTTGGTAAAGGCATAAATCTATCTCTTCTCTCCACCCCCACCCCATCAATAGGTAAATAATATGGAGACTAGTCTATAAGGAAAAACTCTGAATTTTAAACCAGCTGTTCTCCATTTAAAAATTGACGTTGTTGTATCTGGCCTGTGCTGAAGGGGTTGGGCAAATATAAACCCTTTGAACCTTCAGCTCCATAACCCTCAGATACCCTGTGCTTGAGCTCACAAAATTACAAAAAAAAATGTACAAATCATACTCAAACTTTGCTTAGCAATGCTCACTTCACCCTAAAACGCTATAGACATTTACATTTTCAGTGCATTCCATCTAAAAAAAAATGCTTATAAAATTTCTAAAAATCCATAAAATTCTGTCAAACCATGCATCAATCAAAAGGAAATTGATTTATCTATAAGTTTATCAAGATTGTTTATATGTGTATCTTGTTTTTATAACTTTTTAACGATGAAAAATTACAAATATTTAAACACCTGTTTTTCGTGTGTAATTCACTTGCATGAAAAAGTCTTTGTACATTTCGCTTATTTACTTGTCATAAACCATTCTCAAAGTTCAGTTTCTGTGGCATAGTAATTTTCTGTTGTAAAAATGTCTCAATCACCAATCAGTGAAACAGACTTTTATTAATTTTTCATGTATTTTTTTAATAAATTTATATCCATTGATTTGTTTTTAATCACCATAAAAAGCATGTATCATCTACACAGATTTACCTTAAAAATAAGATTCTTTCAAGCCACTACCTGCTTAAATGTAAAATTTTCATTGGGATGGGAGATATTTCCAACTTATAAATATATAAGGTAAGATTTTTTTTTTTTTTTATGGAAGAAATACTGCATTTTATAATTTTATATAAATATCTCCCTCAACCCAAAGAAAATTTTACATTAAAATCACACCTCTTTATGAGAGTGAATTATACATGAAAAAATGAATGTTCAAATACCTGTCATTTTATTTTCATTGATAAACTCGAAGAGGAATCAATTTTTTATTTGATATATAGTTTCACTGGATTTTATGGATTTATGATAATTTTATAATCATTTTTTAGATGGAACCTATTGAAAATGAAAATGTCTGAAGATGGCATGAGCATTGCTACTATACAAAGCTCAAGTAATGAGTTATGTCTTTTTTTAATGATTCCATTATATTAATTGGAAAATTTTACATGCAAAATTTCATTGCTTTATCATGACTAGATTTTGCTGTAAATGGGATTTATCACTGAAAACACAATACGTTGTCCAAAGATTTTTTTGTCCAGTTTTTTCAACTTCAAGTGGTTTTATATTTATGGATGGATTTTAATAATTTAAAATCCCAAAATCTTATATCAATCTATATTTCATAAATATTCTATTTGTTATTACAAAATCTCATTTAACATTTTTTTACAAGCATTATGGCACAGAGTGCAAACATCTTACCTACTAGATGTATTAGTGTTAAGTATATTCCCATAACCAGACATGTAGGCTAAAAAACATACTCTGTATCCTTTGCATGTCAGAACATAATAAGCATAATACTTTGAATTATAAATTATAGTATGAATTATAAAACTATTAGTTTAATTGAAGATAGGTACAGCAGACCTCTTTGGCACATATTTTCACCAATGCATGGAAAGCAAATATACTCAAGATTGATAGGTAAGTGGTTAAAGCTATTCCATTACAATAAGAGCTGAGAATAGTTGCTATGTTAAGCCTTTTAGTATCTAAAATGATGTCCTTGAACCAAAAATATCAGGCTTACAATGTATACTAAATCACTCAGTCAGCAGGGCTTTGAATACACTGTATAAGGGATACAGTGTATTCAAAGGGGTTTCCTGGGTAGGACACTAAATTGCATCTGGTTAGGCTCCAGTTTTTGAGATCTGGGAGTGTGGAGTACCCCTTTATTGCCATTACTCCTAAATACATTCCGACCCGGAATTGTAGTATTTGTTAGGGTCCCATTTATGAAGCAAATAGATCTGTTTAAAAATTATTTGTATTCAATAGTACTGTGTGCAACCCCCCCCCCCTCTGAATAACAATTACTCAAAAATAAAAAAAAATGTAAAGATAAACATATAATGAGCATGATTCCTTAACCTCTAAGATATAAAATAAACCTTGATGGGTTGAAATGCTATTAAAATTAATCAATCAATATTAAAATATTGAGATTATTAGTTCAAAAGATTAAACCTTGTAGTTGCTAATATTAATAATAGGTAAGCTTTAATGAATATCTCCTGAAGAAACCTTAAAATATTGCCTGAAGGGTTTAGTGTTTTTCTGTTCATCATCATCAGGTTATGCTGCCAGCAGAGATATCCATGACAATCTCTTGCCAACCATCCCTATTGGTCATCACTTCTGGGAGGTCCTCTGTGCAGCATCCAGAATCCACATAGAGCTGATTGATTTAGGTCTTTACTGGACAGACCCCACTGGTGTGCCCATGCACAAGTTTCCACTGGAGAACATCACTTAAGAGTTTGTCCTTGCTTGTCCAGTATTTTTGTATTAAATGGTTTGTGTGATAGGGGCAAGTGGTCATACATCATCATTTCTTGTGGGATGCTGTTTCCATGATTTGTTTAAGACAGCATACAGCATTCTTGTGCAACTGCTATCTAGCTTATTCTCTAGGTGCATCGTTAGGGTCAAAGTGGTGCAGCCGTACAGTAGCACTGATACAACTATGGCTTGGAAGAATTGTTGCTTTAACCTATTAGTGAGATCAGACCTGTATGATTGATCATACTGTATAAATATTATAGATTTTAGAAATGAAAAAACAAATTATAACATTCTAGTCTGAAATTGCTTTTCAACTCTAAAGCAAAATTGTGTTCATGAAATGCTCTGATTTGATTCTAACCTTAAATAGTTTTACTGAGTTAATCACTGAGCTATAATCATATTTGTTATTATCATCAAAGTAATGATCATAGTGGTTATAGAAAAACTCTTTGCTGAAAGTCCGCTACTATAAGTAATGAGCTAAACTTCCAAATAGTGGTTATGATTCTGATGGGGTAATATCTTAAATTCTTTAGTGTTCAACTTTTTAGGAACAATTCATATAATAGAAGCATTAAATAACCTGACCTTAAATGGTAGTGTGTTATCCCACCACCATTACCACCAAAAATAAATAAATAAATATTTATTCTACCTCAAATTTCTATGCTTTGAGATGCTTAGTGTTAGAAAAAAAAATCAACTTAGAAAGTAGATTTAAAAAAAAAAAAGAAGGCCAACGGAACAAAATATTTTTTAACAGTGATGCCGATAGCTTTTTTATTTAGTGCATCCTGGGATGCACATATTTGCTTTGAATGAGTCCCCTGGAACATTTATGGGTCCCAACTAAAGTTTTTTAATAGATTCTAGGGTTTTTATTTATGATCTGGGGAAACAACTAAAGCCTTCTAACTCCTACCTTGTAACCTATCCTGTGTAATTCATTTCTAAGAAACTATTGAAATGTATTTACAGTTAGCTTGAAATGGTGAGGGAAGAAAAAAGAAAAACACTGGGATGCATGGGTATGATTTTACTGCGTCCTTTTAGATTTTTATGCATCAGGCACGCATGATGCGTATCTATCAGCATCGTTGAGTTACTGGAAGTTTGAATGATTTTATACTATATAAAATTTTATTGTCTATACTTAGCACTAAAATTGCACGATCAATTATTTTTATTAATTTTTCAGGAAATTTTAGATGTAGGTTTATAAGATATTTTTAGCAATAAGTTAAATTCTTTTCTAGACATTTTAAAGAGTTGAACTCAGTACTGAAATTAGTTTATTGAAAATTTGAATTCTAAGTAAACCTGATCACCAAGGTTAAATAACGTTCTTACCCAGGCAGTGTTAAATAGGTAACCTGTAAAGAATTTTTACATGCTGTAAATAAATAAGAGAAAGAATTGTTTTTGTTTTTTTATTACACTAGAGCAAAGCTCTTTCTCTTCTCAGTAGTTAAACTTGTACTTAAAAGTGCATGTTACCTCTTTGCTAGAAATCTCTGCAAATAATTGAACTAAAAAGAAAAAAAAAAAAAACTATTTTGATTCCATGTAAAAGTCTGCAAGGAGGACTGTATGGTTTGAATAACCATTTCAAACACTCACATCCATCCCACCCACCTGTATTGATAATATTCTCTATTTTAGTCTTTTAAATACTACATTAAAAGTAGAATGGCAGAATTGAATTACCAAATAAAAGTAGTCTTTAAATAGTGAAAATAGCAAGACTTTAGATGCAAGTTTCTTTTTGTTAGCTAGATGTTTTGTTTGTTTGTTTGTTTGTTTGTTTCATTTATTTATTTGTAGGAACTTTAAACTTAGAAATGAAAGTTTCTTACCAGAATCTATTCCTAACTCTTGTATGTCAACAGCTGTGAATGGCATTGGGTTCATACTAGGCATAACATTTCGTTATCCATATTATAAAAATAAAACTTTTATTTTAAATGCCACTTCTTTGATAATAATATATATAAAAAAAAGGAAATAGAAGAAAAAGAGATGTAGGCTCTAACTTCAAAAATAGTAGCCAGACACTGCTGCTGAAATTCTGGAAGTAACAAAGAGAGGATAAAATAATATGGTGGAGGGAAAGTAAAATACTTCGGTTAAATCGAACTTAACAGACCTAAATTCCACCATCGTATGTCACCCCGCCAAAAGAAAAAAAAAAACCCAAAATCAGGGAAATAACCGAATTTAATGAAATTTTCAGTGTTAATATATTAATGAATAAACATATAATGCACTAGTTATTTTATTTAATAACTTTTACATTTTTCAGATCAGTTAACTTTGAACCACATATCCTCAAAGATACCTGGTATAAAGTTAACTGACCTGAAAAAAATGTAAAAATTTGTAAATAAAATAACTGGTGCATTATATCTTTTATTCATTAAAACACAAACTACTTCAGCTAGAATTTGAACCCAGTTTGCTTATTCCATTTTCTATGAACTGTTAGGCAAATTCTGCACATCCTTTAATAATAATTTTTTTATTTAAAAAAAAAAAACCCATGGATACATGTTATTTATTAAGCTTTACTTAGTCAGATATACAGGCTTTAGGTTACTTACAGTACTTGTAGTAACTAAGTGCTCACCCATATAAATACTGAACAGGTTCATCACTACTTAACTTCAGTGATATGGCCAGAACCTGTGCTTTCAGCATGATTTGACTAAGGACAGATGGAGGTTTCTCATAACCTACTAAGGTAATTGGGTTACCATGTTGAGTATTTCCCTTTATGGTAACTTCCAGGAGAAAGAAGGATTACTTGATGGTGTCCATCTCCAATCCAAGTAACATGTGACAGATTGTATTGAGTTAGATGGTACCAACAGCAAGGAACTGACTTTATCTGAATGTATGTATTTACCCAACCCTTCCACCACAGGCAGGATGTGATAAAGTCAATTTTTGAAGAGTACAGCTGGTTTGAATTCAGATTTTCCTTCCTCTACACTGGATGCCTTGCCAAGACTAAAGAACCCAGTCTGCCTCTACTATTTACCTATAGCTGGAGGGAGAAGAGATGGATTCATGTCTTTCCTTTATCTGAACTAGAAAATATATGCACCCTCCGGGTGCAAGTATTTAAGTTTTAATGTAATAAAATATTGTATTAAATTAGAAAGGCTAATGAAACTAAATAAGAATACAGATAAAAAGATTTGAAACAGAGGGAGTATAATAAAAGATTTGAAACAGAGGGAGTATAATAAAAAATGGAACAACTGAAACTTACTCTTCCATCACTCTCGTCTTTCATTTTATTTAATTTGAAAAAAAAAAAAAATAGTGTAAATAGATATCAAGTACCTAACAAGTACCAGGTTAGCTCAGTCGGTAGAGCATTCGGCTAGAAACCACAAGGTTCCTAGTTCGATACCGGTCCTCGCCAACTCAGCGTAGGAGTAGCACAGGGATCTGTGTGGTAAAGTGAGGAGCTGATGGTAGGTGTGGCACTCTACCTCAGACACTAAAATAATCTCCTTGGTCTAGTGCTAGTGAAAAGGGGGTAGACTCCCTCGCTGATACCGACTTTAGGCCGCCCCGATGACTTTTACTTAACAAGGAAACAGATAAAACCTAACAAAGAATGACAGCATTATCATTATATCTTAAGCTGTAATTTATTAAATTTCCAATAACATTTGAGTCAGCAGTTAACTATATTTTTAAGTTTCTTTCTTTCTATTCATTTTCATTGCTTTCGGTTATTGTTATTCTTTGTCAGTTATTTAGAATTACATAGAATAAAAGAACAAGAATTATCAGTTTTGTTCTGTTGGAATTATACATAATCATCACAAGTGTCTTAATAGATTTCTATTGGTCACTTGAGAAAAGTGAGTCATTGAAAATGTTGATGCAAACAGAACCTTCATAATTGGGTATAAAATTATCAAGTGAAATCAATACGGCACTTGAAAGGATATTAATACAAGAAAAAAAAAAAAGTTCTTATAAATGACATCATAGTTATATTGTTGATATTTTGAGAAGAGTCATTAGCATACCAGAAATTTTTTTGGTTAATTAAGTCTCTTCTTTGTATTTTTGAGGTTAACACAACATTTCAGCCAATCCATTCTTCAGCCCTCAATCTCTGAGGAGAAAGAAGAAGAATTTAAAAAAAAATGGAACTACTTTTCCCATGGAAAAAAACCCAAAAATGTAAAAAATACAAAGAAAAAATTTGGTTGTTTGAACAGTTTCCGGTATCATAGTTGTATTTTTAACAAAATTAGTAAAAGGGTCCTACCAACATATGCACAAAAACACGTGTGTTGGGCAACTATCTATCTATATCTCTCTCTATCTCTCTATATATAAGGTTGTTTGGATGAAAAATTTAATTCATTTTCAACTATTTGATTTATTGATGCTGATAATAAATTTTTTCTTAAACTTTTTCTTTTTTCAGAATTTATTTATTTTTATAAATATATCAATATAATTTGGACAAAAACTTTAGCATAAAGTAATATTTAGAACTTCACTTAATGAAGGTTAAAATCTCTCTTAATGATTTGAAATAAGAACACTAAACACTATTTACATTTTCTCTCTCTTTAGACACACGTGTGTGTGAACACTTCTTTTTATGGAAGTCATTTTATGGCTCATTTCAATGTGTACATATCCATTTGGGCATTGAAATGTGTGTATGCTTCTTTTTATAAAAACTTAATTTTCTTCTAAACCAAAGATATCTAGATTTTATTTCTAGTGAAACATACAATCAAAATGGATATTATAGTTATCAATTATTGTCAAACTAATTACCTATTTGATTCTTACTGGGTGCTCTATAGTTCTGACATCATGCTAAAGTTAAGCCGAGTAAATGACTACATATGTGAATGTACACAGAGATAGGTATATATCCTGCGTCCCTGATGCCAAAAAATCTAAAAAGACACAATGAAATCGTATCCATGCACCCCAGTGTTTTTCTTTTTTCTTCCCTCACCATTTCAAGCTATCTGTAAATGCATTTCAATAGTTTCTTAGAAATGAATTAAACAAGATAAGTTACAAGGTAGGAGAGGGTTTTAGTTGGGACCCATAAATTTTCCCGGCAACTCATTCAAAGCAAATATGTGCGTCTTGGGACGCACTAAATCAAAAAGCTATCAGCATCATTGGTACATATGAACTACATGTACACACTAATTTCTAAAGGAATTCTTATTAGGCATACAAAGGTTTACACATTATTTGTGAATATGTAAGAATTGTTTGAAGAATATACACTTGAATAGACAAATATTATTCCTCTCATTTACTTAGCATGCTAAAATGCTATGGTTATGAAATTCCCTTGTTGATTCTAATAGCAATGCTGTATTCATTACATCAGTATATAAACACATTTCAAGCAACCATCAGTGCCTTAATTACATTAATCCTCACAGATAGAAATAATTTGATTTTTTTCATAAAAAGATCTTTTGATCTCATCAGAACTCAGTGTTTTTATGTCATTTTTTTTCTCTCTTTTAATTGCTTCACATAAAAGCACTCAATGTTTCTTCAATAACAGCTTTCTTAATTTGTTTATCAATAAATTCATGGAACAGGAAATAAGGAACAAAAATCCACAAAAAACTATTATAACACCAAACATATTACTATCACTAAAAATAATTCTCATCTATTATCTGAAGTAAACACATATTGAATAAAAATTCAGTTAATTATTTTTTAGCAAAATACATATTGATATTTTTCATAATTTATAGGTATGTTAACCATTATTTAACAAAAATAACAAATCATAGCAAGGTTTTTATATTAGAATAATACACTAAAATACTCCAATTTAGAGAATAAAGTATATTCTGAACCATTTTTCAATTAAATGATAATATTTGGGTATCTGCATTTTCACCGAACATCTTTTCTTTTTTCTTTTATTAATCCAAATTCTCAATATAACAGATAATGTATTTACAGTTAGCTTGAAATGGTGAGGGAAGAAAAAAGAAAAACACTGGGACGCATGGATATGATTTTACTGCATCCTTTTAGATTTTTGTGCCTCAGGGACACAGATAACTATGAAATGCTAATTAGAACCCTTCACTCCTTTCTAAATAGAAACATTGGTATAATCATAGACTGTTACAATAAAAAGTCAATGTATTCACAGGTGATTGAGTACCTCCTTAAAAATCAATGATGTATTATACCCCCCCCCAAAAAAAAAAAATTCTATAAATATTGATTACCTTTAGATGACATTGTCTTGAAAAAAGATTTTTATACATGCTGCAGTATTACAGTAGAATGAATAAAAGTTTTGATGAATTGGTTTAATAAATCCTACTGATTAAAAAAATTTTTTTAAATTAATATATACTATATTTTATTGAATTGTCAAGAAAAAAAATTTTTTCAAAGAAATTAATTTTAGTATTTTAACATTTCATCACTACTTTAAAAAATCCTTTTTAAACCCAAAAGCCAACAAATATTATTTTCTCAATAAAAAAATATTTGTGTTCACAATTCAAAAACCTGCTTAATTTAAACCCGAGCTCAATGGGTGACCCAACAGTTCACATTTTTTCTAGTATCTGTCTAAATTTCTAACATGTTATTACAAAGATACTGATAGGTACGCGTTCTGTGTCCCTGAGGCACAAAAATCTAAAAGGATGCAGTAAAATCATATCCATGCGTCCCAGTGTTTTTCTTTTTTCTTCCCTCACCATTTCAAGCTAACTGTAAATACATTTCTTAGAAAAAAATTACACAGGATAGATTACAAGGTAGGAGTTAGAAGGCTTTAGTTGTTTCCCCAGATCATAAATAAAACCCTACAATTTATTAACCATAAATTTTCCCAGGGACTCATTCAAAGCAAATATGTATGTCCTAGGACACACTAAAATAAAAAGCTATCAGCATCACTGTTATTATATACACTTCACTGACTATTGTTTTTTTTGGTTGTTATATTCACATTTCAGCTGGTGTACACTCCAGCCTTCTTCAGGTATCTTATGTCATAATCAATAACCTTCAAGAGAAAAAAAAAAAAAGAACAAAAAACACTGTCAAAATGATATCAGGTTTAATGCTCTTAAAAATGTTAGCTGAACTGTCCAACAGGACAATAGCTGAGAAAGTAAAGTGTTGGTTAATAGCTTCTAGTTAGTTTACTTGGAAGTTGTGAGTTCAATCCCTTGACTCAGTGGAAAGAAAAGTGATATTAGAAGGGTAAAATAACTAAGAATTAACTGATATAAGACATTGGTAGTGGATTGAATAAAGGGTTTAAATTAGAAATTCCCTGAATGTTACCAACTATAATAAAAGACATCTGAAGAAGGCTGGAGGGTACATCAGCTGAAACGTGAATATAACAACTGAAATAGTGGAAACTTAAGACTATTACCTCTTCTATTACCATTTTTAGGTCTTCTAAGCTTTAACAAATAATTCTGCATGGACAGAAAAATTGCTAGCTGAAGCAAAAGAGTGCATTCCACTATTGTTGTTATACCTATAAAGGCATAGAATTGTGTTCAGCTAAATAGATTGGTAATTGGTCAGAAAAGATAATGATGGTAGAATAAAGAAAAGAGCTATTCAGTGATAAGCTGAATGCAATCTTTAAATAAGTTGAGCCTGAAATGTGTTAAGCTAAGGTTCAGGACTTTGGATCAATGGATAAATGCTAAACTGCTTGATCACTCTTTTCTATGTGATGGCAGTCTCATTGATCTTAGTTTGGCACAAGTTTATCTGGTGCATTGCGCTTAAGTTATTAAAGTTTTCTGACATAAGTATTTATCTTACAAAAAAAATAATAAAAATCTGCAATCAATTTCTTCTTCTTAAAAAAAGAAATTTTTATTTTTTTAAATTTTTTTTACAGCAACTCAATTCATGTTTGATTGCCTCTCCAAACAAATAATTCTGTACAATGGAATGGTATTTTGGCTCCAATCTTGTTCCTGCAAATTCTGAAACATACTCTACATTATTTTCTTTATGTTTCAGTTAATTCAATTGACTGTGAAGAGTTTTTATTTTTTTTAATCTTTTTTTTTTTTTTTTTAAACTTTTCAATCTATCCCATTTTAATTGGTGAAGTACTTATGGACTTGTATTCTTAAATAACATTTTAAAGTGACTTCTGTTGATAAGACAGTGAAATCTGGTGGCATCTACTCATGCTAAGTGAAAACCATTTCTCAGTAAATAACCCTTTCACTGCTGTGTGTAACTACAATCAATGTTCTTAAAGCTATGCTATGTGTAACTATAACCAAATTCCTATTGCTATGCCATATGCATACATAGTTGAATTTCATACTATGTTTCATTTGCTAGTCTATTTTCAGTTCATCCTGTGCATCCTCTGCAGAGGGATAGGACCCTCTCACTGCCCCAAAAAGGTGGTGTCTTGGTATGAAATTAAACTGCATCTGATGGTGACTTGAGGAGTATGAAGTACCTCTTCATTGCTATTACTCCCAGGTCCCTCTGACATGGAATGCCCTGTCGACTGCACCTCTGCAGAGGGGTAAGACTCCCCCAATGGGGCCACGGGTGGGTGGTATCCGTGATGCTTAAGGATAGAACCAGGTGGTTGAGCAGTCCATGACTTGCAATACTCCACTTTGGCCTTTCTTGGGCTAGATGGGCAGTTGGAGAGGCCCCCTCTGATCAATTGGTTGGTCACGTCAAGCCCTAGCACCTATATGATTTTCCCAACCCTTTTTATCATATATGTGCTAGAAGGTGGTGGTTGAGGGTCTACATGTCCTGGGAATGTCGTTAAACTATCTGATGGTGAGGTTCCAGTTTTGGAGGTTTGGGGAATGTGGAGCACCCCTTCATCACCATTGCTCCTGATCCACTCTGACCCAGAGTGGTAGTACCTGTTAGGGTCCCATCTATGGGTTAAATAGAAAAATGTGTTTATAAAAAACATTGAGTATCTATTAAGAATGACTTTATTTCACAACTTTATCAGCATTAAATGACCCACTAAGGTTGATATGCCGTAAAACAAACCAAACCAACTGACATGTTAGGATCCCATCTATGAGTCAAATAGATCTGTTAAAATATTTGTATTTGATAGGGCTATGCAAAAAATGTAAATATGAACTTACAATAAACACAATTCCCTAATCTCTAGGCTTAAAATAACCCTTGACGGGTTGACATACTGTTATATATATACAAAAGAAAAAAATCTCTTAAACAAAACATAAAAATGTAAATATGAATGTACAGTGAACATGATTCCCTAACCTCTAGGCATAAAATAACCCTCGACGGGTTGACATACTGTTATATATATTTACCAACCACTCCGCATGAGCAGGATGTGACAAGGTCAATTTCTTAAGCAGAGTTTACTAGGTTTGAATTCAGAGGTTTCCTTCTCCTAGACTGGTTACCTAGCCAAGATTAAAGAACCTATTCTGCCCTACTTTTTTTTTACCCATAGAGGGAGAGTATTTGGATGTATACCTTTCCCAAGGGCAATAAGTAGCACAACATTAAATGCAGTCTCTTCCAGAATTTGAGTTCAGGTCGACGAGTCTATTTTCTAAGACTCTAACCATTACACCATCCGCCTGTTGTTATAATCAATCAATCTGTTTTCATTATGTAGAGTTTGACTGAGGAGTTTTGTTATTGACACCAAATTCAACTGTTTTTGCTCTATTTTTCATTCAGATTATTGCCATGGAAACTCATTGAAATAAATGATATTAATCACTTTGTACTGAGCAGGTTATGGAAGAAATTATGCAAGATTTAGAACTGAGTGAAATTAGCAACAAAAAAAGTCAATTTTGATCATGGTGACTTAGATACAGACAATACAAAAGCTTCTGTATGTAAAACAACAAAACAGTACATTTACTGATTTTATACAGAAAATTTTCTTTTCATTGTTCTAATACAAGTTCATAACATTTATATTATCTTAATATTTTATGGTGATTTAAAGGTTATTAAAGTAACAATCTTTTTCTGAAAAATACAGTCTTATGAGCTAACAAAAATCATAAAATCTGGCAACAAACAGGTTAATAAAAATAACAACCATATATAAAATCTATCATGTTTTTACTTTACTCTTTATATTAATTAATACTATGAAGTATTTAATCAACATATGATACTATATTGATGAAATATTAAGAAACATCTTTAACTTACAAAATAATTCCCTTTTGTAAAAGTTTAAAAAAATGTTTCCCTATTGTCTAATAAATATTCATGGTTCAGTTTAAAATCTGATAATTTCTCTGATTTATTATGTAGAAACATCCAATAGCTAAGCTAATGAAAAAGACTTTTTGTTTTTCCCCTTTTAATATTATGTTTCACATGATGGTGAGTTTTAGATAAAACAGTCAACAAAACTCTTAAGTACATTCCAAGCAAATTACATTAGACAATTTAGTTTGAACCAAATCATCTCCCCTGGTAGCAGAGTAAAGATGGAACTAACTAATAAACACTTACTAAAACTTTTATTCAGTATTAAATTACTATTTGACTATAACTCAAATAAAAAAAATGAAAACAAAGTAATCTACATCCAACAGAGCAGGGAGAATCTTATAAGAAATGGACCTGGCAATCAGAGTTCAAATCATGTGGCTATATTTTCACATAATACTACTACCCCTGGGAAAGGTATGAATTCTCCCACTTATAGGTAAATAGTAGGGCAGACTGGACTCTTTAATCTTGGTAAGGCAAGCAGTCTAGGAAAAGAAAAACTGAATTCAAACCAATTGTACTGCTTAAAAAATGACCTTGTGTCACACCCTGCTCATGGTGGAGGGATTGGGTAAATACATCCAACAGAGCAATAGTGTTGGTTACCTTGATATCTGGTCTCTAAAGATCATAAGGAGGTTGTTATAGTTTGTTTTTTAATAATTAGTTTCCAAAAAATATATAACACATCTGAAAAAATCTCAAGTTTTATTTTGAATTAGAATTTTGACCTGTATAGCTGCTTTGTTTTCTATGAGCATTAAAAAGCATTTGAGAAACATTATGAAAAAATGAGATTTTCTTGTCATTTGGTAACTCAGAAATTTTACAATGTTCTTTTTGTGTTGTTTTAGTGTTTCTTTCATAATTAAATCAACTGATTGAGTTAGCATTTTGCAATTAGTCTGAACTAATAACAAACGCAAATTATCCAATTTTCAGAACTCTTGTAAATCAATCTAATGAGTGTTTGAATGTGTTAGGAATGGTTTTAGCATAAATCAATTGTGACTTTGACGTCCGATTGGAGCATGTGCTGATTGGACGCATGGTTCAAAAAAGAATATTCATCATCTCTGACAATTGCCATATATCAATGTTGTTCATCAGCCTAACTTGCCTCTTTACTTTAGCAAGATTGTTAGATTTATGTCCTCCATTGCCTGTGATGTTTACAGCATATCTATTCAAATAAAAATTGAGTGTGGTTTGATAGACCCATATTTTGGCCAAGAATTAGTATACTTACATCTGGGTAGTGGTGGTGGTGTTTTTTTTTTGGGGGGGGTCTCTTTCTTTCAGGTAATTTAGTTCATTGACATTCGACTTCTTTCTTGGGTTTCACATGATTAGATAATGTTTTTGGTAAGAACAATGAAAACCATATGATACTATATACACTCTTCCTTTATACTGCTTTGGTAACACCATCTAGCTAATGATTGGCAGACAAGGGTCCCAAAAAAAGTGTACCTACCCTACTCCACGCATGGTGGCATAATGTGACACAAGGACAGCTAACACCCAGGAAGTGTGCCTCTCAGAAAGCAAGTGAAAAAATTATCCTAGTTTTGTTGGCATTCCCCTTATGGGAGTGTCACAGTCATTGGGTAATAAACCCAACCTATACTCTTTTTAGACAGTGTCCTGGGTATAACACTAAGCTGCATCCAGTACTGATACTCCAATTCAGGAGCTCTGGGGAGTATAGAGTCACCCCTTAGTTGTCATTATTCCCGTCTGACCTAAAGTAGTACTGCCTGCTAGGTTCCCATCTATGGGTCAAATAGAATATTTTGAATTGATTACAATGATTTTAAACTAGATTAATACATTGGCTTTTAAAACATTGCTACTGTCACAATGTATGAAGTGATTACCTATTTAAACTGATTCAAGTACATTTAATTGCTTGCAAATTATTAGTATTAGATAAGAATACTTGAAACCATAGAATTGTGTGCAAATTATTATTAAATAGGAATAGTTAATTTAATAATAATCATTTATTAACAATTATATAAATTGTTAATAAATGATTATTATTAAATAGGAATAGTTACCTGAAATAATATAACTGTTTGCAAAAGAAAATCTTACTTCAGCAAGTCAAACAAACTAACTAACTAACCAACCACCCATACTTTAGACAGTAGAGGCAGGAGCAACCCTTTGATATTGGATATAATAAATTTGTACCTCCCAACCAAACATATTGTAAAATTTCTTTGATTCTGTTCTTATAGATCATTTTTATTATAAATCTTTGACTAGTAAGATTTCTATTTAAAAAGTTTTATGATCAGCACCTTATTACAAAACTCTTTGAACAATGCCTATCTCTCCCTTTGAAAATCAAAATCTTAGTATAGTTTATTTTTATATAATAGGAAAAAAAAGCATGAAAATTTTTTTTCTTTGTGTAGTCTTTTTGTTAAACCAATTTTATATGATTTGTCTGAAATTTTAAAGATGAGGTTTAATAATTTGTATCATTTGGATTTTTCAAACTTGTCCTCATCTTTATTGTTTTGGCCAATGTAACCAAGAAACACCTGAAGAAGGTTCAGGTGTTGTTTTTTTTTTTTTTGGACCATGGCGCAATAGATATAAGGTTGAGTTAATACAGTTCTGTTCATCTGTAGTTGAGGATAACTGTCTGTAATTCATTTAAAAAATTAGGATTTTTCAATCTTCTAGATACTTAGAGAAAAATGAAATCTTTGATAAGCCACTTGTACTGTGCATTTTGAACCTTAGAGAATCAACATTCATATATTTCTAAACTTTCCATTAATTAGTACATTTTATTTACTACTTTGCTTAATATTGTAATTTTTTTTTCTCAATTGTCAAGATTTGACTACTTTTCACAACACAAATGTAATCATAATACTCTCTTGATTAATAGCATAACAGGGAAACAGTTGCCACATGTAGAAAGTAAAAATATAAGTTACCAGTTACTTTTTCTAACATTAATGCAAGTATGATGTTCTTGTATTTCCTGTTTAAAATACGAATACACCAACTGCACTGGGTATGACACTAAACTGTGTCTTGTTGGTGGGGCTCTAGTTCTGGGTAGTGTGGAGTATTTCTTCATTGCCATTACTCCCAAGTCAACTCTGATCCAGAGTGATAGTATGTTAGATCTATTTGATCCATAAATCGGACTATTTTAAAATTATTTTGAATATTTAAAACTATATAACTGTGCAAATTATTTGTATTAAGAATAGTTACTTGAAGCTATAATTGTTTAGAAATGATTATCACTAGGTACTTTAAAACAAATGTTTGCAATAAAGACAACAAAAAAAATTGATTTTGGTATTAAATAATGCAACAAAGGTTGACATTCCATAAAACCAACTAAACTATTATTTATTGTCTCAAGTTTACAATCATATAAAAGACCAATATATAAAATTGCTTTCAAAATTGGTTTTTCCCCCTAAATTATCTGTCAAGAATTCAAATAAAATTCTAATTACTTCATTGACTTCACATTTCAATAAGAAAAGATGTTATTGATCTTAAACTCATTTTTTTTTAATAGAATGTCATATTCATCCGAGAAAACAAGCAACCTACGACTTATTGATCTTTTATCTATACACTACCATCTAATATTGAGAACAAAAGTCTAAAAATAAATTTCTAATTCTACAGATTTGATTGTAATAAAAACTAAGTAAATATTCTTAAAAATTTGTTCTAGATTATTGTGACTTGATTTTGGATGTGCTTGTTGTGTAATGGTTATCACCATAGGAAATGGACATGGCAATCCAAGTTCAAATCCTGGATGAAGCTACTTGCATTTTACATTGTGCTAATACCCTTGGGAAAGGTATGAATCCAACTATTTTCCTTCCAGCTGTGAGTAAATATTAGGGCACACTGGGCTCTTTAACCTTGATATGACAACTAGTCTAGGAGAAGGAAAAATCTAAATTCAAACCTGTTAAACTCTGCTTTAAAAAAATTGACCTTGTGTTGCATCCTGGTTGTACAGAGGGATTGGGTAATTATATATTATAGTGACTTGGCATTAAAAAAAGAATCCAAGAAGAAAGTTATAGAACAAAAAACATTTATTACATAAAAAGTGTAGGGTTCAACATTATCATTTATATTTATAGGGGATTCTATTAAAATCTCAATACTCTTTTAACAAACCTTGTGTATATAGATATATAATTTTCATATACATTACCTTGCATTTTGCCTAAACACATCAGTGATATTGGGTCTTTCAGCAATCAAGCCAGGGTTGATTCTCCTCTCCTGATCCACCATCACCATGAAGTAAATTATGTTGTCTTGATGTCCAATTTTACCTATTGGCCTTTGAATCCTCTGCATTCCACTTCAATGGCCTCACATTTTATTTTTGCCACCCATTGCTTCAGCCCTTATTGGTCTCCTCAGTGTAGTCCTTTTTCCAACTAAGTTCTAAAAGAATGATCTGCTTGGGAGATTCCAAGATCAATAGCATGTCATTTATATTTAGTGGAGATATTTGTAAATTAGAATGTTATGTTTACTAAAGCTAAATTTAATTACATCCTATAACCCTTCATTAACATTAAGATTTTTTTCTTCTTTAATCATAATCTTCATATAACTAAGAATTAGTAGAGCTTGAAGATCAAGACTCTAACAGGCTTAAAAAGTCTTAAAAGTATTTTATTTCAATTTAAATTAATTACTGATTTTATAATTATGTACATCCAAACAAAAATATTTTCCTAGTTTTTTAAATTTTATTTAATTATTTTTTTTAATTACTTTTTAAAAGAGTTCACCTCTGAACGCACAGACATGCACACCCAAATTATTTTACTTCCAATTTTATCCTTGAACACTTTTAAAGGAACTCATTTTTAGTCTCTCTTTGTAGAAACCCAGGGCAACAAAAGCCACCTGTTAATTTACCACTTGTGCTGCTATTATGCTAAGTTTGGTGTCATGATTTGTGTAGTGAAGGAGGGAATTTCTTGAAAAAGAAGGAAAACGGGTTTGGAATAAACATATTATTCAATACATGAATAAGAAAGAAAAAGAAAGTGAAGAAGAATAAGCAACAAAAAAATGAAAATTTTAAAAAAGAAAACCCAGGATACATAAATAGGTGAACAATTTTAAAAAATCTTTTTATAGTTAACTTGTTAGGGTTATAAGTGAAATGGAATTGTATAATAGTCACAACAAACCTATGATTACAAAAAAAAAATGTAAATAGTTTTAATAATATATTCAGGATCTTTTAAAAAAAAATCTCCTTGAAATTCAGAAATTAAATATTTCTGTTTTGTTAATTATTATAATTATTTAAAAAAAAAAAAGAAAAAAAAAAAATTTTCAAAATTGAAGTCAAATTTGTTTAATCAAGAAGAATTCTTGCTGCTTACAGGTCTCTTTTTGGGGCTTTGGAGAAATTTAATTTCTAAATGCCTCATTGACAAAAGATTTTTCTAAAATATTCAAATTTTAGGAAAATGTGTTTCAAGAGGTTTTTTTTTTGCAGGTTCGTTTTTTTTTTTTTTTTTGTTTTGTTTTTTTTTAATTTCGAAGAGAATTTTAAAGGTTTGTAAAATTTTACCTTTGTAGACTAACTAAAGTTTCTTTTTAATTTTTTTCAAATGAAACTTTTTGAGTATTGTGCAATATATATATATATATTATATATATATAATATATATATATATATATATATATATATATGCCCACCCCCATTACCCTAGGTAAACCAGCCTTGAGACTAAAATGCAACTTGGACCAAAATTTTTCTATGCAAGTGTCAATTAACTGATAATCTTTTTTTTTTTCTTTTTTGCAGAAGCAATCCAAATGGAAATTGACCTGGACAGTAGCTCATCACCTATATCATATGAAGTCCAGGATGTTTGACAAAGAGGAAAAGTTAATCATTGGACAAATTGATACGGCTGACTCAAATGAACAAGTGAATATATTTGTACAATATTGTCAGACCTCATTCTTATATGCTGAAAATGTTGTCTCCCACTTGCGGAATTTGCATAACACTGCAATGAATGAAGTGCATGAGCATGTTGTGGTGGGAGTTTATTACAACAACTTCTGATACACCAACTATAAAATACCTGCGAGGTGTGTGGTTTCAGCAGTCGCAAACCTGATTAATCTACCCTACCATCGCTATTTCCAGCATGGTATTGCCCTGCCAGCCAAGCTGCAAACTCTTCAAGTTGTGACTCATGTAACCAAGAGTTCATCCTTAGACGCAATCTCTTTGACACCAGCAACAGTTTCATTCAAGTGAAGCGCGCTTGTGTGCGAGCACTGCACACGTGTATACAACACACACAGCAGACTGCCAAAGGCATATCTACAACCTGCCACAATATCAATCGGAAGTGTCATGCCCATTATTGGCGGGCAGATGTTTAACAAACAAGAGCACCTCAAGGTGCACATCGGTACACACTCATGAGAAAGCCTGTTTGCGTGCCACATATGCAATTACAAAAGCACAACGAAAGGTAATCTTAAGTACATCTAATGCGGAAGACATTCGGTTGGGACATTGAAACACTGACCACTTCAAGGTGGATAGAAATAAAAACCAGTCAGACGTGCCTCTTCCTGCTCCTCCTCATACATGATTTGATATTATTATGAATATTTGGATATCTTTTTTTTTTTAAATTACAAAAATACATTTATAATGTCATGATTGTTTAATATATATATATAAGCTCAGAATATATAAACAAATGCGCAATAAAGTAGCAAGCATTATAATTCAATTTCACTTTGATACCTGCCTTCACCTAGAATGTGCCAATTGTATCACCCCCCAAAAAAAAAGTGGTGTGGGGAGGGCTCTTAGGTACATCACTTAAATTTAATTGTGGTTGAGGCTCCAGTTCAAAAGCTCTGCAGTGTGAAGCACACTTTTATTGAAGGTACACTGACCTGGAGTGGTGGGTAGCATTAAGGTCAAATATATAGTTAAAAATTATTAGTATTGGATTTTGAATACTTGAAGCTATATAAATGTGGTAAAATATAGGAATACCTGATACTGTATTAACTGTGTGCAAATAAGATGATTATTATTATTATAAATAGGAATTAGTTATGGAAACCAAATAATTGTATATAAATTATTAGTATTAGATAGGAACAGTTGAAACCATATATCTGTGTGCAAATTATTAGTATTAGACAGGAATACTTGAACCATATAATTGTATTCAAATTATTTATATCAAATTTCAGCATAAATTAACCCATAAGGGGTTGGTATGCCACTAAGCAAATAAACGCAAAACCACCTAATTCAAATTTATTTAATCTACACATACAGATTTTTACCATTATGCCCTCATCTCTCTCT
>CM042141.1:8148284-8216700 GCA_023376005.1 Doryteuthis pealeii | reverse complement strand
TTGAGTTACTCCTACTTGTTTTAAAGTAGAAACAGCGAAAACATACTCAATTACATCTACCCCTGATGATGGCACTTTAGATGCTGAAAGTACTAGGGACAAAACTTTGGTGTACTAATCAACAGACTCCACCCCGATATTAAAAAATTGGCCAGAATACTTTAAAAGATCGAAAAAGAAACTCGTCAGACATGAAAATGTCCGCCTTGTTCAACAAACATATGCATTAAAGAAAAAAGCTGCCCAAATATACATATAAAATAGATTTGTATATACACTAAGATTTTATTGGTTGACAATTTTTGCCCCCTTGTGTGCATTTTAGTCAGTCTCCTTTTCATAATGTCTTAGAAAAATAGCAATTCAAAATACAAACTTTAAAAATGGTGGTTTTCTATAAATATTTAGGTATCAGATGTAAAAAGATAAATTTTTTATGTAGTTAATATTTAACTGATATAAAGTATCATTCATGAATAAGTAGGGTATTTACCCAACCTTTTCACTATGGATAGAATGCGACACAAGGTCGTGAGGATAGAACTCGTTATTCAGTAGTAATGGATATGCAAGACTAGGTTGCCAACCATTACGTCCTTCATAAATAAGCATATCCCAACTAATCTTTTTATCAAAAATTAATTTTCTTCAAAACCAAATATATCCAGAGTTTTTTTTTTAAATTTCTAGTGGAACATTATACAATCAATTTTATTAGGTATCATTTATTACAGAATCTACAGCATGGACATACTTTAACCAAAAATATGAATATGTTGGTGTCCCCCCCCCCCAAAAAAAAAAGTACAACCCTATATAATATATATATATATATATATATACACACACAAAGGTGTGTCAAAAAGTATCAGTTTGAAGCTGTATTTACCAAGATAAGAATAAAACAATAAAATGTAACATTAATTTTTTCAGAATATAAGGTGTGTCAAAAAGTACAGATTTTAAAGCTGTATTTACCAAGATTGAAATGAAACATGAATGGAATATAGTTTTTCTGAATACAAGGGGTGTCAAAAGTACCGAAAATTTTGATACTTTTTTGACACACCTTGTATATATTAAGGAATTTCATTTTTTGTTAGTTTCAATACTGTAGAGTTTTAGTAATAAATAATACCTGATATCTGTTTTAATTGTATAATGTTCCACAAGAAAATAATAAAATCCTGATATCACTGGTTTAGAAGAAAATTAACTTTTTTAAAAAAAATTGATAGGAGTGTAGATATTTATATATTTTTTATGTTGTCAGAATTTTGTTAGGTAGTTTTTTTGTTTTTTTTCTTTAGGAGGGTTGTTTTTTTAATTTTTTGTTTTTTTATAGGTCAATAATTCTTTTGTTTATGTTGTTGTTTACTCACAATTTTTTAGCCATGTATCCTCCAGACTTTTTCTGGTGTTTTGTAATACTGGATTTATTAGTAACAGTGGGTGTCAACAGATCCATTATGAAAATTAGAAATAAACTTAAAAACTATTTGTATTTTTATTTGTATTTTATAATGAACCTATGATACCTGCTGTTATCAGTAATATCCTATATTTCAAAACACCGGGAATAGGCTGAGGGGCAACATGGTGAGTAAATAACAACAAAGGAAATAGAAAAAAAAAAAAAAAAAGAAAAAAATTATAACAATTATAGAGACTAGCAAAATAAAAAGACGCACTCCGGGCAATGTAAAATAATTTTTTGAAAGATATTGAATTTTCAGCTCCTATCCCCTCAGGCAATGTCATAGAGTGTGTACCATAAGTATGTAAAATCGTCAAATTATTAAAGGAATAAAAAAGAAAGAAAGACAATTTGAAATGGAAACAGTTCCGATAACTTTAAATATTATATTAGAATAAAACAATCTATATATAAATATATATAACGCCGGGCATCTATTTATTGAAACAATGAGGATTGTCTAACGTTGCATGCTCACATTTTGAGTATATTTATTCTATGTTATGACGTTGGATTATGTGTTGGGTAATGTGATGTAAGCAGTGACGCAGTTTTTGTTACAGACAAAAACCAGAAGCGAATCTCCATTATTAATAGATAGAAAACAAAGACCAAAAAACAATAACACAAACCAAAAAATACACAAGTTAGAAAATATGCCTGTAAAAAGTTTTTGAACTGGAGTCTGTTCAAATGACACCAGTAATTACTTTCATTTCTGCAAACTTCTCTACTAACTGAGCTCGTTCCTCTCCCTTCTTCCTTGTTCACCCAAAACACAATAGTAGTTGTCGAATTTCACTTCTCTCGCAGACACTTGCTTTGTTGCTCACTAACAGTATCAGCCACTGTCCGTTTTTATCATCGCTCGGCTACCCTTTATGCAAATTCCGTCTTGTCCCATCCGGGTGTCTGGTGCATGGCACAAGCGATTCTTTGCCGTTTATGTCAGGGGGGATTGGCCATGCCCATTACAATGCCAAAATAATTTTCTTGGACTTTTTTCCACCTTCATGGCAGTTAATTTTTTTAAATAGCATAACTAGATTAAACATTTTACAAAGGAAATACCAAAAGTAAAGCCACCTATTCATTTCCATGGAAACAGGGAGCAAAATAACAACAAGATAGAGCAAGTTTTCAGCTGCAAAACACTTATTTTTCCACATTGTTGCTACAATTGGCTATGCATCCATCGATGGATAAGAACCTTCATGTCTCACTTATAAAAAGATTGCTCTGAAAGTAAAGTAAAGTTGTCGTGGTGACTTAAAGTGTGTAATAACCAGACAGTGAGGGAGTCTATCCCCTTTTCACGTACACTAGACCAAGAAGATTGTTTTTAGCATTTGAGGTGGAGTGCCATACCTATCATCAGCTCCTCACTTTACCACACAGATCACTGGGCTACTCATATGCTCAGTCGGTGAAGGCTGGTATCAAACCAGGAACCTTCTGGTTTCCAGGCGGATGTCAGAGGTGAATGTTACTATGCCAGAAGAGGTTGAAACTTCTCACTGATAGCCCATATTTTTTTGTTACCTTGTTACACATAGCAGCTGAGTGGCAGTTTGGTTCAGTTTTGGTTTATTTGTTTAATGGCATATCAACCTTCTTAGGTTATTTAATGCCAAAACCATTTAATGCCAAAACCAGTAATGTTTATATTTAACCCATAGCTGAAGGGATGTGGGGGAGGGTTCATACCTTTCCCAAGAGTATTAGTCTGAAAGTAAATGTAATAACACAACTGGAGTTCAAACTCACTTACTACAATGTTGCTGTCCATCCTGTTAGCTACGACACTGCTGGGACTCGCTCAACCAGTCTGGCATGAAAGCAGAGATGTATCATTGAATTCTTCCATGCAAAAAAAATTACATTCACCAACACTTGCTGAATGATTATGAGGACCAAATATTGGATGTAAGTGACAAGGTACATTTAACACAGTACTCTACCTGTGAAATAAAGAGCACCTCTATAAACTATATCATGCAAACAGATAATGTAGACATTTTTCTGACAATGATGCCATCATTATGGCTGTGAGCTTGTTGTTGTAGATTTATTTTACATGTGAAATGTACATGTTTATCTCTGGTGAAAATTCATAGCCAATGATGGTGACAATGTAGGTGGGAAAATAGTGTTTTGTAACTGAAAACATACTCTGATAGAGGCACACATTGCATAACAGTCATCATCATAGGAAATGGACTTGGTGAGCTAAGTTCAAATCCTAGATAAGACTGTTGGAATTTCACTTCTTTCTAATGCCCTTAGGAAAGACAAGAATCCATTTCTTCTTCCCTCCATCTATGGGTAAATAGTAGGGCAACACTGGGTTCTTTAGCCTTAGTATGGCAATTAGTCTAGAAGGTTTACCTCTTAATTATTATGCTCCCTGTATCTGTTGCAGTTTCCATGGAAATAAATAGGAGGCATTACTTTCAGAGTACCCTTTCCAATCAGGTAACTGAAAGAAAAGGTTGTTTGAATGTGAAATCGGAGATGTTATCGTAAACTTTGTTTTCTAAGAATGCAAAAGCTTGTTAATGTTGGCCTAAGCTTTTTTTTTTTCTTTCTTTTCTGTAAAAGAACTTTCAAATACTGGCCACTGATTTACAAACATACATATAAAGAAACACACTTGATGAAATGAACTAGAAAAAATATACAGTAATCAATATTTAATTAACAAGAAAATTCAGTTCTATAAATATTTCAATGTTTATTCACATCATCCTCAGAATATAATGACTGGAAGTGATTGGCACTGCTTTTTTTATTTATGATGGTAATTCCAATTAAATGAAAGGAAGGAAATGGAGAGGCTGTAGATAAAATTAATAAAATACAGAATGGGTTGAGACATGATTAATTCTAAGGAGGGAGATGCTGAGCAGAACAACAGACCTTTAATAAAATTGGCACCCTTACCCTTTTATAAAATAAATTCCCAAAGAACAACCTAGATCTTTATTTTGCCGTCTTTTTCAATCAATGAAAGAGGGAAAATATGGTATGGGCTTAAGTGAATTTAGCAGGACCAAAATATCGGAGTAATTTGAAGAAGTGTAGTGTGCAGAAACAATAAAAAAAAGAAATTTAAAAGAAAAACTTTTGAGATGATCATTGTTTTTTAAAAAGATTATCAAACAAAGTACAGAGTAATATGATGATTGCTTAATCAGCCAGGTAATTCCTATTAATGAACCTGTTTTACTTTATATGAAACTTACAAAATTTGTTCACCATATTAGATTTTTAATGGATGGTATACTTTTTTTTGTGCATGTATATGCTGTCATATACATATACGAATGTTGATTTATATAAATTTGATATTCCCTTTCTTATGATGGTTATTTAGACATTTACAAATGAATTTAGAACCCAAGTGGCTGGTATTTGTGCCATTCTCTAGAAATACATATAACTGGGCAGCCTGAATTCCATCAGGGGAATACCCATTTTTACATTGGTTGTAATGATGCTAGGCAATAGCAATCAGGTAAATAAATAATAGATTACAACATTTTACATTTTCAGCTATTAGCACAAGGGGGAGGGGATTAAGGGTCAAAGTTTTTTGATTTTTGGCCAAAGAAAAAAAATGATAAAGCAATTGGTTAACCAATAGAATTTATTATCTACAACTATGAAAAATGACAAAATAACCAAAAGAAGAAAAAAAAAACAACTAAGCAATTCATTACCAAATAAAGCTTTTTGTTCAAATCATATAGCACTGGTTAGCAAGATGACATCCCAAACTAATGATAATTTGATCATCACCTAATGTGCTATAAATTATAATTTTATGACAGAGCAGGTGTGGGGAACCTGCAACCATCAAGTATGGGCTTCCATAGCCTTGATGAAAGATCAATTAAAATTTCACATCTCCATTTTAGAATTTGACATCCTAATACTTTTTTGATAAAAAATATTAAAAACTCAGTAAATTTTTAGGATGTTTACAACAGAATCTAAAGTTTAAACTTTAGTTTCACAGTCCAAATCTTATTTATATACTTAAAAGATAGGACAAAATTTACTAAGTGTGTATGCATTGAAATTTATTGTCTACTAATATAGTAAACAATAAATTTCAATGCAGCATTTAAACATGAAAAAAATTCCCCACATTTGCTCTAAATGTTTACACAGGAAACAGAAAATCTTCTTTGATAGATCTTCATTAAATTTACCCCAAAATTTATCTTAAAATATTGTGTGTGCGTGTGTGATGAGAAGAGGGGGTATAAAATTTCATTAAATTTACCCCAAAAATCTATCTTAGAATATTTAAGGTCACATATAGCCTTCTTTTAAACCATCAAGTGTGACCTTTCAGGATGTTGTTGGAAGATCAATTAAATTTTACACCTCCATTTTAGAATTTTACATTCCAATACTTTCTTGAAAAAAGAAATCTGAAAAAAAGTCATTAAAAAGTTAGTAAAGTTTTTTATTTTTTATTAAGTACTAATTACATTTCAATGTGGCTAATGTTCCCACCCACACATATGCTAGAGTAAGCAATTCTTCATAAATACTAATGACCAGTAAATTATATATGAGATAA
The DNA here is from genome assembly GCA_023376005.1 of Doryteuthis pealeii. NCBI lineage: Eukaryota > Metazoa > Mollusca > Cephalopoda > Myopsida > Loliginidae > Doryteuthis > Doryteuthis pealeii. The sequence continues at coordinate 8,210,629 of CM042141.1, read as the reverse complement.
AGATGGAACTTCTGTGAGAAATGATTATTCTCAAAACTTGTAGAATGAAAATATAATTATTTTTTGATAACATGATTGTGTCAATATATGAATATTCCAATATGTACAAATATAGAAACAAATGCTTAAAAAATAGCTAACAGCAGAATAAATGAGGATTGATGAGCATAATGGTAAAAATTGTATGTGTAGATTAAATAAATTTGAATTAGGTGTTTGCGTTTATTTGCTTAGTGGCATACCAACCCCTTATGGGTTAATTTATGCTGAAATTTGATATAAATAATTTGAATACAATTATATGGTTTCAAGTATTCCTGTCTAATACTAATAATTTGCACACAGATATATGGTTTCAACTGTTCCTATCTAATACTAATAATTTATATACAATTATTTGGTTTCCAATAACTATTCCTATTTAATAATAATAATAATCATTTATTTGCACACAGTTATACAGTATCAGGTATTCCTAATATTTTACACATTTATATAGCTTCAAGTATTCAAATCCAATACTAATAATTTTAACTATATATTTGACCTTAATGGCTACCCACCACTCCAGGTCAGTGTACCTTCAATAAAAGTGTGCTTTCACACTCCCCAGAGCTTTTGAACTGGAGCCTCACCACAATTAAATTTAGTGATGTACCTAAGAGCCCTCCCCCACACACACTTTTTTTTTGGGGGGTGATACAATTGGCACATTCTAGGTGAAGGCAGGTATCAAAGTGAAATTGAATTATAATGCTTGCTACTTTATTGGCATTTGTTTATATATTCTGAGCTTTATATATATATATTAAAACAATCATGACATTATAAATGTATTTTTGTAATTTAAAAAAAAAAAAGATATCCAAATATTCATAATAATATCAAATCATGTATCTGGAGGAGGAGCAGGAAGAGGCACGTCTGACTGGTTTTTATTTCTATTCACCTTGAAGTGGTCTAGTGTTTCAATGTCTACCGAATGTCTCCGCATTAGATGTGACTTAAGATTACCTTTCGTTGTGCTTTTGTAATTGCATATGTGGCACGCAAACGGCTTCTCATGAGTGTGTAACCGAATGTGCACCTTGAGGTGCTCTTGTTTGTTAAACATCTGCCCGCAATAATGGCATGAGCACTTCCGATTGATATTGTGGCAGTTGTAGATATGCCTTTGCAGTCTGCTGTGTGTGTTGTATACACGTGTGCAGTGCTCGCACACAAAGCGCGCTTCACTTGAATGAAACTGTTGCTGGTGGTCAAAGAGATTGCGTCTAAGGATGAACTCTTGGTTACATGAGTCACACTTGAAGAGTTTGCAGCTGGCTGGCAGGGCAATACCATGCTGGAAATAGCGATGGTAGGGTAGATAATCAGGTTTGCGACTGCTGAAACCACACACCTCGCAGGTATTTATAGTTGGTGTATCAGAAGTTGTTGTATAACTCCCAACCACAACATGCTCATGCACTTCATTCATTGCAGTGTTATGCAAATTCCGCAAGTGGGAGACAACATTTTCAGCATATAAGAATGAGGTCTGACATATTGTACAAATATATTCCACTTTGTCATTTGAGTCAGCCGTATCAATTTGTCCAATGATTAACTTTTCCTCTTTGTCAACATCCTGGACTTCATATGATATAGGTGATGAGCTACTGTCCAGGTCAATTTCCATTTGATTGCTTCTGCAAAAAAGAAAAAAAAAAAGAATTATCAGTTAATTGACACTTGCATAGAAAATTTGGTCCAAGTTGCATTTTTAGTCTCAAGGCTGGTTTACCATAGGTAATGGGGGGCATTATATATAATATATATATATATATATATATATATATATATATATTATATATATATATTGCATCAATACTCAAAAAGTTTTCATTTGAAAAAATTAAAAGAAACTTTAGTTAGTCTACAAAGGTAAAATTTACAAACCTTTAAAATTCTCTTCGAAATTAAAAAAAAAACAAACCAAAAAAAAAAAAAAAAACGAACCTGCAAAAAAAAAACCTCTTGAAACACATTTTCTAAAATTTGAATATTTTAAAAATCTTTGTCAATGAGGCATTTAGAAATTAAATTTCTCCAAAGCCCAAAAAGAGAACCTGTAAGCAGCAGAATTCTTCTTGATTAAACAAATTTGACTTCAATTTTGAAAATTTTTTTTTTTTCTTTTTTTTTTAAATAATTATAAATAATTAACAAAACAGAAATATTTAATTTCTGAATTTCCAAGGAGATTTTTTTTCAAAGATCCTGAATATATTTTAAAACTATTACATTTTTTTTTTTGTAATCATAGGTTTGTTGTGACTATTTATACAATTCATTTCACTTATAACCCTAACAAGTTAACTATAAAAGATTTTTTAAATTGTTCACCTATTTATGTATCCTGGGTTTCTTTTTTTAAATTTTCATTTTTTGTTGCTTATTCTTCTTCACTTTCTTTTTCTTTCTTATTCATGTATTGAATAATATGTTTATTCCAAACCTGTTTTCTTCTTTTTCAAGAAATTCCCTCCTTCACTACACAAATCATGACACCAAACTTAGCATAATAGCAGCACAAGTAAATTAACAGGTGGCTTTTTGTTGCCCTGGGTTTCTACAAAAGAGAGACTAAAAATGAGTTCCTTTAAGAGTGTTCAAGGATAAAATCTGGAAGTAAAATAATTTGGGTGTGCATGTCTGTGCGTTCAGAGGTGAACCTTTTAAAAAGTAATTAAAAAAAATAATTAAAATAAATTTAAAAAAACTAGGAAAATTTTTTGTTTGGATGTACATAATTATAAAATCAGTAATTAATTTAAAATTGAAAATAAAATACTTTTAAGACTTTTTAAGCCTGTTAGAGTCTTGATCTTCAAGCTCTACTAATTCTTAGTTATATGAAGATTATGATTAAAGAAGAAAAAAAATCTTAATGTTAATGAAGGGTTATTAGGATGTAATTAAATTTAGCTTTAGTAAACATAACATTCTAATTTACAAATATCTCCACTAAATATAAATGACATGCTATTGATCTTGGAATCTCCCAAGCAGATCATTCTTTTAGAACTTAGTTGGAAAAAGGACTACACTGAGGAGACCAATAAGGCTGAAGCAATGGGTGGCAAAATAAAATGTGAGGCCACTGAAGTGGAATGCAGAGGATTCAAAGGCCAATAGGTAAAATTGGACATCAAGACAACATAATTTACTTCATGGTGATGGTGGATCAGGAGAGGAGAATCAACCCTGGCTTGATTGCTGAAAGACCCAATATCACTGATGTGTTTAGGCAAAATGCAAGGTAATGTATATGAAAATTATATATATCTATATACACAAGGTTTGTTAAAAGAGTATTGAGATTTTAATAGAAATCCCCTATAAATATAAATGATAATGTTGAACCCTACACTTTTTATGTAATAAATGTTTTTGTTCTATAACTTTTCTTGGATTCTTTTTTTTAATGCCAAGTCACTATAATATATAATTACCCAATCCCTCTGTACAACCAGGATGCAACACAAGGTCAATTTTTTTAAAGCAGAGTTTAACAGGTTTGAATTTAGATTTTTCCTTCTCCTAGACTAGTTGTCATATCAAGGTTAAAGAGCCCAGTGTGCCCTAATATTTACTCACAGCTGGAAGGAAAATAGTTGGATTCATACCTTTCCCAAGGGTATTAACACAATGTAAAATGCAAGTAGCTTCATCCAGGATTTGAACTTGGATTGCCATGTCCATTTCCTATGGTGATAACCATTACACAACAAGCACATCCAAAATCAAGTCACTATAATCTAGAACAAAATTTTTAAGAATATTTACTTAGTTTTTATTACAATCAAATCTGTAGAATTAGAAATTTATTTTTAGACTTTTGTTCTCAATATTAGATGGTAGTGTATAGATAAAAGATCAATAAGTCGTAGGTTTGCTTTGTTTTCTCGGATGAATATGACATTCTATTAAAAAAAAATGAGTTTAAGATCAATAACATCTTTCTTATTGAAATGTGAAGTCAATGAAGTAATTAGAATTTTATTTGAATTCTTGACAGATAAATTTAGGGGAAAACCAATTTTGAAAGCAATTTATATTATTGGTCTTTTATATGATTGTAAACTTGAGACAATAAATAATAGTTTAGTTGGTTTTATGGAATGTCAACCTTTGTGCATTATTTAATACCAAAATCAATTTTTTTTGTGTCTTTATTGCAAACATTTTTTTTAAAGTACCTAGTGATAATCATTTCTAAACAATTATAGCTTCAAGTAACTATTCTTAATACAAATAATTTGCACCAGTTATATAGTTTTAAATATTCAAAAATAATTTTAAAATAGATCTATTTGATCCATAAATGGGACTCTAACCTACTATCACTCTGGATCAGAGTTGACTTGGGAGTAATGGCAATGAAGAAATACTCCACCACTACCCAGAACTAGAGCCCCACCAACAAGACACAGTTTAGTGTCATACCCAGAATCCCCTCCCCCTTTTTCAGTGCAGTTGGTGTATTCTATTTTATTAAACAGGAAATACTTGCATTAATGTTAGAAAAAGTAACTGGTAACTTATATTTTTACTTTCTACATGTGGCAACTGTTTCCCTGTTATGCTATTAATCAAGAGAGTATTATGATTACATTTGTGTTGTGAAAAGTAGTCAAATCTTGACAATTGAGAAAAAAATAGATTACAATATTAAGCAAAGTAGTAAAATAAATGTACTAATTAATGGAAAGTTTAGAAATATATGAATGTTGATTCTCTAAGGTTCAAAATGCACAGTACAAGTGGCTTATCAAAGATTCTTTCTAAGTATCTAGAAGATTGAAAAAATCCTAATTTTTTAATTGAATTACAGACAGTTATCCTCAACCTACAGATGATTGTCACTTAGAACTGTATTAACTCAACCCTTATATCTATTGCGCCATGGGTCCAAAAAAAAACAACACCTGAACCTTCTTCAGGTGTTTCTTGGTTACATTGGCCAAAACAATAAAGATGAGGACAAGTTTGAAAAATCCAAATGATACAAATTATTAAACCTCATCTTTAAAATTTCAGACAATCATATAAATTGGTTTAAACAAAAGACTACACAAAGAAAAAAAATTTTCATGCTTTTTTTCCTATTAATAAAAATAAACTATACTAAGATTTTGATTTCAAAGGGAGAGATAGCATTGTTCAAAAGAGTTGTAAAAGGGCTGATCATAAACTTTTTAAATAAATCTACTAGTCAAAGATTTATAATAAAAAGATCTATAAGAACAGAATTTCAAAGAAATTTTACAATATGTTTGGTTGGGAGGTACAAATTTATATATCCAATATCAAAAGGGTTGCTCCTGCTCTTACTGTCTAAAGTATGGGTGGTTGGTGTTAGTTTGTTGACTTGCTGAAGTAAGATTTTCTTTTGCAAACAGTTATATTATTTCAGGTAAACTATTCTATTTAATAATAATCATTTATTAACAATTTATTATAATTGTTAATAAATGATTATTATTAAATTAACTATTTCTATTTAATAATAATGCACACAATTCTATGGTTTCAAGTATTCTTATCTAATACTAATAATTTGCCAAGCAAATAAATGTACTTGAATCAGTTAAATAGTAATCACTTCATACATTGTGACAGTATCAATGTTTTAAAGCCAATGTATTTAATCTAGTTAAAATCATTGTAATCAACTCAAAATATTCTATTTGACCCATAGAATGGGAACCTAGCAGGCAGTACTACTTTTAGGTCAGAGGAATAATGGCAACTAAGGGTGGACTCTATACCCCAGAGCTCCTGAATTGAATTATCAGTACTGGATGCAGCTTAGTGTCATACCCAGGACACTGTCTAAAAGAGTATAGGTTGGTTTTATTGCCCATGCCTGTGACGCTCCCATAAGGGGGAATGCAACAAAAACCAGGATAATTTTTTTCACTTGCTTTCTGAGAGGACACTTCTTGGGTGTTAGCTGTCCTTTGTGTCATATTATGCCACCATGGGTGGATAGGGGTAGGTACACTTTTTTGGGACCCTTGTCTGCCAATCATTAGCTAGATGGTGTTACCAAAGCAGTTATAAGGAAGAGTGATATTAGTATCATATGGTTTTCATTGTTCTTACCAAAAACATTATCTAATCATGTGAAACCCAAGAAAGAGTCGAATGTCAATGAACTAAATTACCTGGAAAGAAAGAGGGACCCCCCCCCAAAAAAAAAAAAAAAAAAAAAACACCACCACCACTACCCAGATGTAAGTATACCTAATTCTTGGCCAAAATATGGGTCTATCAAACCACACTCAATTTTTATTTGAATAGATTGCTGTAAACATCACAGGCAATGGAGGACATAAATCTAACAATCTTGGCTAAAGTAAAGAGGCAAGTTAGGCTGATGAACAACATTGATATATGTGGCAATGTCAGAGATGATTGAATATTTTTTTTGACCATGCGTCCAATCAGCACATGCCTCCATCGGACGTCAAAGTCACCAATTGATTATGCTAAACCATTTCCTAAAACATTCAAACCACTCATTAGATTGATTTACAAGAGTTCTGAAAATTGGATTAATTTTTCTGTTATTAGTTCAGACTAATTTGCAAATGCTAACTCAATCAGTTGATTTAATTTTATGAAAGAAACACTAAAAACAACACAAAAGGAAGCATATGTAATCAATTTCTGAGTTACCAAATGACAAGAAAATCTCATTTTTTCATAATGTTTCTCAAATGCTTTTTAATGCTCATAGAAAACAAGCAGCTATACAGTCAAAATTCTAATTCAAAATAAAACTTGAGATTTTTCAGCATGTGTTATATATTTTTTTGGAAACTAATTATTAAAAAACTAACTAATAAACACTTACTAAACTTTTATTCAGTATTAAATTACTATTTGACTATAACTCAAATAAAAAAAATGAAAACAAAGTAATCTACATCCAACAGAGCAGGGAGAATCTTATAGGAAATGGGCCTGGCAATCAGAGTTCAAATCATGTGGCTATATTTTCACATAATACTACTACCCCTGGGAAAGGTATGAATTCTCCCACTTATAGGTAAATAGTAGGGCAGACTGGACTCTTTAATCTTGGTAAGGCAAGCAGTCTAGGAAAAGAAAAACTGAATTCAAACCAATTGTACTGCTTAAAAAATGACCTTGTGTCACACCCTACTCATGGTGGAGGGATTGGGTAAATACATCCAACAGAGCAATAGTGTTGGTTACCTTGATATCTGGTCTCTAAAGATCATAAGGAGGTTGTTATAGTTTGTTTTTTAATAATTAGTTTCCAAAAAATATATAAACATCTGAAAAAATCTCAAGTTTTATTTTGAATTAGAATTTTGACCTGTATAGCTGCTTTGTTTTCTATGAGCATTAAAAGCATTTGAGAAACATTATGAAAAAATGAGATTTTCTTGTCATTTGGTAACTCAGAAATTTTACAATGTTCTTTTGTGTTGTTTTAGTGTTTCTTTCATAATTAAATCAACTGATTGAGTTAGCATTTTGCAATTAGTCTGAACTAATAACAAACGCAAATTATCCAATTTTCAGAACTCTTGTAAATCAATCTAATGAGTGTTTGAATGTGTTAGGAATGGTTTTAGCATAAATCAATTGTGACTTTGACGTCCGATTGGAGCATGTGCTGATTGGACGCATGGTTCAAAAAAGAATATTCATCATCTCTGACAATTGCCATATATCAATGTTGTTCATCAGCCTAACTTGCCTCTTTACTTTAGCAAGATTGTTAGATTTATGTCCTCCATTGCCTGTGATGTTTACAGCATATCTATTCAAATAAAATTGAGTGTGGTTTGATAGACCCATATTTTGGCCAAGAATTAGTATACTTACATCTGGGTAGTGGTGGTGTTTTTTTTTTTTTTTTTTTTTGGGGGGGGGGGGTCCTCTTTCTTTCAGGTAATTTAGTTCATTGACATTCGACTCCTTTCTTGGGTTTCACATGATTAGATAATGTTTTTGGTAAGAACAATGAAAACCATATGATACTATATACACTCTTCCTTTATACTGCTTTGGTAACACCATCTAGCTAATGATTGGCAGACAAGGGTCCCAAAAAAGTGTACCTACCCTACTCCACCCATGGTGGCATAATATGACACAAGGACAGCTAACACCCAAGAAGTGTACCTCTCAGAAAGCAAGTGAAAAAAATTATCCTGGTTTTTGTTGGCATTCCCCCTTATGGGAGCGTCACAGGCATTGGGCAATAAACCCAACCTATACTCTTTTTAGACAGTGTCCTGGGTATGACACTAAGCTGCATCCAGTACTGATAATTCAATTCAGGAGCTCTGGGGAGTATAGAGTCACCCCTTAGTTGCCATTATTCCCCTCTGACCTAAAGTAGTACTGCCTGCTAGGTTCCCATCTATGGGTCAAATAGAATATTTTGAGTTGATTACAATGATTTTAAACTAGATTAATACATTGGCTTTTAAAACATTGATACTGTCACAATGTATGAAGTGATTACCTATTTAAACTGATTCAAGTACATTTAATTGCTTGCAAATTATTAGTATTAGATAAGAATACTTGAAACCATAGAATTGTGTGCAAATTATTATTAAATAGGAATAGTTAATTTAATAATAATCATTTATTAACAATTATATAAATTGTTAATAAATGATTATTATTAAATAGGAATAGTTACCTGAAATAATATAACTGTTTGCAAAAGAAAATCTTACTTCAGCAAGTCAAACAAACTAACTAACCAACCACCCATACTTTAGACAGTAGAGGCAGGAGCAACCCTTTGATATTGGATATAATAAATTTGTACCTCCCAACCAAACATATTGTAAAATTTCTTTGATTCTGTTCTTATAGATCATTTTTATTATAAATCTTTGACTAGTAAGATTTCTATTTAAAAAGTTTTATGATCAGCACCTTATTACAAAACTCTTTGAACAATGCCTATCTCTCCCTTTGAAAATCAAAATCTTAGTATAGTTTATTTTTATATAATAGGAAAAAAAAGCATGAAAATTTTTTTTCTTTGTGTAGTCTTTTTGTTAAACCAATTTTATATGATTTGTCTGAAATTTTAAAGATGAGGTTTAATAATTTGTATCATTTGGATTTTTCAAACTTGTCCTCATCTTTATTGTTTTGGCCAATGTAACCAAGAAACACCTGAAGAAGGTTCAGGTGTTGTTTTTTTTTGGACCCATGGCGCAATAGATATAAGGGTTGAGTTAATACAGTTCTAAGTGACAATCATCTGTAGGTTGAGGATAACTGTCTGTAATTCAATTTAAAAAATTAGGATTTTTCAATCTTCTAGATACTTAGAAAAAATGAATCTTTGATAAGCCACTTGTACTGTGCATTTTGAACCTTAGAGAATCAACATTCATATATTTCTAAACTTTCCATTAATTAGTACATTTTATTTTACTACTTTGCTTAATATTGTAATCTATTTTTTTCTCAATTGTCAAGATTTGACTACTTTTCACAACACAAATGTAATCATAATACTCTCTTGATTAATAGCATAACAGGGAAACAGTTGCCACATGTAGAAAGTAAAAATATAAGTTACCAGTTACTTTTTCTAACATTAATGCAAGTATTTCCTGTTTAAAATACGAATACACCAACTGCACTGAAAAAGGGGGAGGGGATTCTGGGTATGACACTAAACTGTGTCTTGTTGGTGGGGCTCTAGTTCTGGGTAGTGTGGAGTATTTCTTCATTGCCATTACTCCCAAGTCAACTCTGATCCAGAGTGATAGTAGGTTAGAGTCCCATTTATGGATCAAATAGATCTATTTTAAAATTATTTTGAATATTTAAAACTATATAACTGTGCAAATTATTTGTATTAAGAATAGTTACTTGAAGCTATAATTGTTTAGAAATGATTATCACTAGGTACTTTAAAACAAATGTTTGCAATAAAGACAACAAAAAAAATTGATTTTGGTATTAAATAATGCAACAAAGGTTGACATTCCATAAAACCAACTAAACTATTATTTATTGTCTCAAGTTTACAATCATATAAAAGACCAATATATAAAATTGCTTTCAAAATTGGTTTTTCCCCCTAAATTATCTGTCAAGAATTCAAATAAAATTCTAATTACTTCATTGACTTCACATTTCAATAAGAAAAGATGTTATTGATCTTAAACTCATTTTTTTTAATAGAATGTCATATTCATCCGAGAAAACAAGCAACCTACGACTTATTGATCTTTTATCTATACACTACCATCTAATATTGAGAACAAAAGTCTAAAAATAAATTTCTAATTCTACAGATTTGATTGTAATAAAAACTAAGTAAATATTCTTAAAAATTTGTTCTAGATTATAGTGACTTGATTTTGGATGTGCTTGTTGTGTAATGGTTATCACCATAGGAAATGGACATGGCAATCCAAGTTCAAATCCTGGATGAAGCTACTTGCATTTTACATTGTGTTAATACCCTTGGGAAAGGTATGAATCCAACTATTTTCCTTCCAGCTGTGAGTAAATATTAGGGCACACTGGGCTCTTTAACCTTGATATGACAACTAGTCTAGGAGAAGGAAAAATCTAAATTCAAACCTGTTAAACTCTGCTTTAAAAAAATTGACCTTGTGTTGCATCCTGGTTGTACAGAGGGATTGGGTAATTATATATTATAGTGACTTGGCATTAAAAAAAGAATCCAAGAAGAAAGTTATAGAACAAAAAACATTTATTACATAAAAAGTGTAGGGTTCAACATTATCATTTATATTTATAGGGGATTTCTATTAAAATCTCAATACTCTTTTAACAAACCTTGTGTATATAGATATATATAATTTTCATATACATTACCTTGCATTTTGCCTAAACACATCAGTGATATTGGGTCTTTCAGCAATCAAGCCAGGGTTGATTCTCCTCTCCTGATCCACCATCACCATGAAGTAAATTATGTTGTCTTGATGTCCAATTTTACCTATTGGCCTTTGAATCCTCTGCATTCCACTTCAGTGGCCTCACATTTTATTTTGCCACCCATTGCTTCAGCCCTTATTGGTCTCCTCAGTGTAGTCCTTTTTCCAACTAAGTTCTAAAAGAATGATCTGCTTGGGAGATTCCAAGATCAATAGCATGTCATTTATATTTAGTGGAGATATTTGTAAATTAGAATGTTATGTTTACTAAAGCTAAATTTAATTACATCCTAATAACCCTTCATTAACATTAAGATTTTTTTTCTTCTTTAATCATAATCTTCATATAACTAAGAATTAGTAGAGCTTGAAGATCAAGACTCTAACAGGCTTAAAAAGTCTTAAAAGTATTTTATTTTCAATTTAAATTAATTACTGATTTTATAATTATGTACATCCAAACAAAAATATTTTCCTAGTTTTTTTAAATTTTATTTAATTATTTTTTTTAATTACTTTTTAAAAGGTTCACCTCTGAACGCACAGACATGCACACCCAAATTATTTTACTTCCAGATTTTATCCTTGAACACTCTTAAAGGAACTCATTTTTAGTCTCTCTTTTGTAGAAACCCAGGGCAACAAAAAGCCACCTGTTAATTTTGGAACTTGTGCTGCTATTATGCTAAGTTTGGTGTCATGATTTGTGTAGTGAAGGAGGGAATTTCTTGAAAAAGAAGAAAACAGGTTTGGAATAAACATATTATTCAATACATGAATAAGAAAGAAAAAGAAAGTGAAGAAGAATAAGCAACAAAAAATGAAATTTAAAAAAGAAACCCAGGATACATAAATAGGTGAACAATTTAAAAATCTTTTATAGTTAACTTGTTAGGGTTATAAGTGAAATGAATTGTATAAATAGTCACAACAAACCTATGATTACAAAAAAAAAAATGTAATAGTTTTAAAATATATTCAGGATCTTTGAAAAAAAAATCTCCTTGGAAATTCAGAAATTAAATATTTCTGTTTGTTAATTATTTATAATTATTTAAAAAAAAAAGAAAAAAAAAAATTTTCAAAATTGAAGTCAAATTTGTTTAATCAAGAAGAATTCTGCTGCTTACAGGTTCTCTTTTTGGGGCTTTGGAGAAATTTAATTTCTAAATGCCTCATTGACAAAGATTTTCTAAAATATTCAAATTTTAGAAAATGTGTTTCAAGAGGTTTTTTTTTGCAGGTTCGTTTTTTTTTTTTTTTGGTTTTGTTTTTTTTTAATTTCGAAGAGAATTTTAAAGGTTTGTAAAATTTTACCTTTGTAGACTAACTAAAGTTCTTTTTAATTTTTTCAAATGAAAACTTTTTGAGTATTGATGCAATATATATATATATATATATATTATATATTATATATATATATATATATATATATATATGCCCACCCCCATTACCTATGGTAAACCAGCCTTGAGACTAAAAATGCAACTTGGACCAAATTTTCTATGCAAGTGTCAATTAACTGATAATTCTTTTTTTTTCTTTTTTGCAGAAGCAATCAAATGGAAATTGACCTGGACAGTAGCTCATCACCTATATCATATGAAGTCCAGGATGTTGACAAAGAGGAAAAGTTAATCATTGGACAAATTGATACGGCTGACTCAAATGACAAAGTGGAATATATTTGTACAATATGTCAGACCTCATTCTTATATGCTGAAAATGTTGTCTCCCACTTGCGGAATTTGCATAACACTGCAATGAATGAAGTGCATGAGCATGTTGTGGTTGGGAGTTATACAACAACTTCTGATACACCAACTATAAATACCTGCGAGGTGTGTGGTTTCAGCAGTCGCAAACCTGATTATCTACCCTACCATCGCTATTTCCAGCATGGTATTGCCCTGCCAGCCAGCTGCAAACTCTTCAAGTGTGACTCATGTAACCAAGAGTTCATCCTTAGACGCAATCTCTTTGACCACCAGCAACAGTTTCATTCAAGTGAAGCGCGCTTTGTGTGCGAGCACTGCACACGTGTATACAACACACACAGCAGACTGCAAAGGCATATCTACAACTGCCACAATATCAATCGGAAGTGCTCATGCCATTATTGCGGGCAGATGTTTAACAAACAAGAGCACCTCAAGGTGCACATTCGGTTACACACTCATGAGAAGCCGTTTGCGTGCCACATATGCAATTACAAAAGCACAACGAAAGGTAATCTTAAGTCACATCTAATGCGGAGACATTCGGTAGACATTGAAACACTAGACCACTTCAAGGTGAATAGAAATAAAAACCAGTCAGACGTGCCTCTTCCTGCTCCTCCTCCAGATACATGATTTGATATTATTATGAATATTTGGATATCTTTTTTTTTTTTTAAATTACAAAAATACATTTATAATGTCATGATTGTTTTAATATATATATATAAGCTCAGAATATATAAACAAATGCCAATAAAGTAGCAAGCATTATAATTCAATTTCACTTTGATACCTGCCTTCACCTAGAATGTGCCAATTGTATCACCCCCCCAAAAAAAAGTGTGTGTGGGGGAGGGCTCTTAGGTACATCACTAAATTTAATTGTGGTGAGGCTCCAGTTCAAAAGCTCTGGGGAGTGTGAAAGCACACTTTTATTGAAGGTACACTGACCTGGAGTGGTGGGTAGCCATTAAGGTCAAATATATAGTTAAAAATTATTAGTATTGGATTTGAATACTTGAAGCTATATAAATGTGTAAAATATTAGGAATACCTGATACTGTATAACTGTGTGCAAATAAATGATTATTATTATTATTAAATAGGAATAGTTATTGGAAACCAAATAATTGTATATAAATTATTAGTATTAGATAGGAACAGTTGAAACCATATATCTGTGTGCAAATTATTAGTATTAGACAGGAATACTTGAAACCATATAATTGTATTCAAATTATTTATATCAAATTTCAGCATAAATTAACCCATAAGGGGTTGGTATGCCACTAAGCAAATAAACGCAAACACCTAATTCAAATTTATTTAATCTACACATACAATTTTTACCATTATGCTCATCAATCCTCATTTATTCTGCTGTTAGCTATTTTTTAAGCATTTGTTTCTATATTTGTACATATTGGAATATTCATATATTGACACAATCATGTTATCAAAAAATAATTATATTTTCATTCTACAAGTTTTGAGAATAATCATTTCTCACAGAAGTTCCATCTTTATCTCATATATAATTTACTGGTCATTAGTATTTATGAAGAATTGCTTACTCTAGCATATGTGTGGGTGGGAACATTAGCCACATTGAAATGTAATTAGTACTTAATAAAAAATAAAAAAACTTTACTAACTTTTTAATGACTTTTTTTCAGATTTCTTTTTTCAAGAAAGTATTGGAATGTAAAATTCTAAAATGGAGGTGTAAAATTTTAATTGATCTTCCAACAACATCCTGAAAGGTCACACTTGATGGTTTAAAAGAAGGCTATATGTGACCTTAAATATTCTAAGATAGATTTTTGGGGTAAATTTAATGAAATTTTATACCCCCTCTTCTCATCACACACGCACACACAATATTTTAAGATAAATTTTGGGGTAAATTTAATGAAGATCTATCAAAGAAGATTTTCTGTTTCCTGTGTAAACATTTAGAGCAAATGTGGGGAATTTTTTTCATGTTTAAATGCTGCATTGAAATTTATTGTTTACTATATTAGTAGACAATAAATTTCAATGCATACACACTTAGTAAAATTTGTCCTATCTTTTAAGTATAAAATAAGATTTGGACTGTGAAACTAAAGTTTAAACTTTAGATTCTTTGTAAACATCCAAATCTTATTTATATACTTAAAAGAAAGGACAAAATTTTACTGAGTTTTTAATATTTTTTATCAAAAAAGTATTAGGATGTCAAATTCTAAAATGGAGATGTGAAATTTTAATTGATCTTTCATCAAGGCTATGGAAGCCCATACTTGATGGTTGCAGGTTCCCCACACCTGCTCTGTCATAAAATTATAATTTATAGCACATTAGGTGATGATCAAATTATCATTAGTTTGGGATGTCATCTTGCTAACCAGTGCTATATGATTTGAACAAAAAGCTTTATTTGGTAATGAATTGCTTAGTTGTTTTTTTTTTCTTCTTTTGGTTATTTTGTCATTTTTCATAGTTGTAGATAATAAATTCTATTGGTTAACCAATTGCTTTATCATTTTTTTTCTTTGGCCAAAAATCAAAAAACTTTGACCCTTAATCCCCCTCCCCCTTGTGCTAATAGCTGAAAATGTAAAATGTTGTAATCTATTATTTATTTACCTGATTGCTATTGCCTAGCATCATTACAACCAATGTAAAAATGGGTATTCCCCTGATGGAATTCAGGCTGCCCAGTTATATGTATTTCTAGAGAATGGCACAAATACCAGCCACTTGGGTTCTAAATTCATTTGTAAATGTCTAAATAACCATCATAAGAAAGGGAATATCAAATTTATATAAATCAACATTCGTATATGTATATGACAGCATATACATGCACAAAAAAAAGTATACCATCCATTAAAAATCTAATATGGTGAACAAATTTTGTAAGTTTCATATAAAGTAAAACAGGTTCATTAATAGGAATTACCTGGCTGATTAAGCAATCATCATATTACTCTGTACTTTGTTTGATAATCTTTTTAAAAAACAATGATCATCTCAAAAGTTTTTCTTTTAAATTTCTTTTTTTTATTGTTTCTGCACACTACACTTCTTCAAATTACTCCGATATTTTGGTCCTGCTAAATTCACTTAAGCCCATACCATATTTTCCCTCTTTCATTGGTTGAAAAAGACAGCAAAATAAAGATCTAGGTTGTTCTTTGGGAATTTATTTTATAAAAGGGTAAGGGTGCCAATTTTATTAAAGGTCTGTTGTTCTGCTCAGCATCTCCCTCCTTAGAATTAATCATGTCTCAACCCATTCTGTATTTTATTAATTTTATCTACAGCCTCTCCATTTCCTTCCTTTCATTTAATTGGAATTACCATCATAAATAAAAAAAGCAGTGCCAATCACTTCCAGTCATTATATTCTGAGGATGAATTTTCTTGTTAATTAAATATTGATTACTGTATATTTTTTCTAGTTCATTTCATCAAGTGTGTTTCTTTATATGTATGTTTGTAAATCAGTGGCCAGTATTTGAAAGTTCTTTTACAGAAAAGAAAGAAAAAAAAAAAGCTTAGGCCAACATTAACAAGCTTTTGCATTCTTACAGTTTACGATAACAAACATTCAAACAACCTTTTCTTTCAGTTACCTGATTGGAAAGGGTACTCTGAAAGTAATGCCTCCTATTTATTTCCATGGAAACTGCAACAGATACAGGGAGCATAATAATTAAGAGGTAAACCTTCTAGACTAATTGCCATACTAAGGCTAAAGAACCCAGTGTTGCCCTACTATTTACCCATAGATGGAGGGTAGAAGAAATGGATTCTTGTCTTTCCTAAGGGCATTAGAAAGAAGTGAAATTCCAACAGTCTTATCTAGGATTTGAACTTAGCTCACCAAGTCCATTTCCTATGATGATGACTGTTATGCAATGTGTGCCTCTATCAGAGTATGTTTTCAGTTACAAAACACTATTTTCCCACCTACATTGTCACCATCATTGGCTATGAATTTTCACCAGAGATAAACATGTACATTTCACATGTAAAATAAATCTACAACAACAGAAGCTCACAGCCATAATGATGGCATCATTGTCAGAAAAATGTCTACATTGTCTGTTTGCATGATATAGTTTATGGAGGTGCTCTTTATTTCACAGGTAGAGTACTGTGTTAAATGTACCTTGTCACTTACATCCAATATTTGGTCCTCATAAACATTCAGCAAGTGTTGGTGAATGTAACTTTTTTTGCATGGAGGAATTCACTGATACATCTGCTTTCATGCCAGACTGCTTGAGCGAGTCCCAGCAGTGTTGTAGCTAACATGATGGACAGCAACATTGTAGTAAGTGAGTTTGAACTCCAGTTGTGTTATTACATTTACTTTCAGACTAATACCTTTGGAAAAAGTATGAACCCTCCCCTACGTCCCTTCAGCTATGGGTTAAATATAAACATTACTGTTCTTCTAAAAGGATGGTTTTGGCATTAAATAAGCTAAGAAGGTTGATATGCCATTAAACAAAATAAACCAAAACCGAACCAAACTGTCACTCAGCTGCTATGTGTAACAAGGTAACAAAAAATATGGGCTATCAGTGAGAAGTTTCAACCTCTTCTGGCATAGTAACATTCACCTCTGACATCCGCCTGGAATCCAGAAGGTTCCTGGTTTGATACCAGCCTTCACCGACTGAGCATATGAGTAGCCCAGTGATCTGTGTGGTAAAGTGAGGAGCTGATGATAGGTATGGCGCTCCACCTCAAATGCTAAAAACAATCTTCTTTGTCTAGCATGAGTGAAAAGGGGATAGACTCCCTCACTGTCTGGTTGATACACACTTTAGGCCACCCCTACAACTTTACTTTACTTTCAGAGCAATCTTTTTATAAGTGAGACATGAAGGTTCTTATCCCTCGATGGAGGCATAGCCAATTGTAGCAACAATGTGGAAAAATAAGTGTTTTGCAGCTGAAAACTTGCTCTATTTTGTTCTTATTTTGCTCCCTGTTTCCATGGAAATGAATAGGTGGCTTTACTTTTGGTATTTCCTTTGTAAAATGTTTAATCTAGTTATGCTATTTAAAAAAATTAACTGCCATGAAGGTGGAAAAAAGTCCAAGAAAATTATTTTGGCATTGTAATGGGCATGGCCAATCCCTCTGACATAAACAGCAAAGAATCGCTTGTGCCATGCACCAGATACCCGGATGGGACAAGACAGAATTTGCATAAAGGGTAGCCGAGTGATGATAAAAACGGACAGTGGCTGATACTGATAGTGAGCAACAAAGCAAGTGTCTGCGAGAGAAGTGAAATTCGGCGACTACTATTGTGTTTTGGGTGAACAAGGAAGAAGGGAGAGGAACGAGCTCAGTTAGTAGAGAAGTTTGCAGAAACGAAAGTGATTACTGGTGTCATTTGAACAGACTCCAGTTCAAAAACTTTTTACAGGCATATTTTCTAACTTGTGTATTTTTTGGTTTGGTGTTATTGTTTTTTGGTCTTTGTTTTCTATCTATTAATAATGGAGATTCGCTTCCGGTTTTTGTCTGTAACAAAAACTGCGTCACTGCTTACATCACATTACCCAACACATAATCCAACGTCATAACATAGAATAAATATACTCAAAATGTGAGCATGCAACGTTAGACAATCCTCATTGTTTCAATAAATAGATGCCCGGCGTTATATATATTTATATATAGATTGTTTTATTCTAATATAATATTTAAAGTTATCGGAACTGTTTCCATTTCAAATTGTCTTTCTTTCTTTTTTATTCCTTTAATAAATTTGACGATTTTACATACTTATGGTACACACTCTATGACATTGCCTGAGGGGATGGAGCTGAAAATTCAATATCTTTCAAAAAATTATTTTTACATTGCCCGGAGTGCGTCTTTTTATTTTGCTAGTCTTTATAATTGTTATAAATTTTTTTTCTATTTCCTTTGTTGTTATTTACTCACCATGTTGCCCCTTAGCCTATTCCCGGTGTTTTGAAATATAGGATATTACGGATAACAGCAGGTATCATAGGTTCATTATAAAATACAAATAAAAATACAAATAGTTTTTAAGTTTATTTCTAATTTTCATAATGGATCTGTTGACACCCACTGTTACTAATAAATCCAGTATTACAAAACACCAGAAAAAGTCTGGAGGATACATGGCTAAAAAATTGTGAGTAAACAACAACATAAACAAAAGAATTATTGACCTATAAAAAAAACAAAAAATTAAAAAAACAACCCTCCTAAAGAAAAAAAACAAAAAAACTACCTAACAAAATTCTGACAACATAAAAAATATATAAATATGTACACTCCTATCAATTTTTTTTATAAAAAGTTAATTTTCTTCTAAACCAGTGATATCAGGATTTTATTATTTCTTGTGGAACATTATACAATTAAAACAGATATCAGGTATTATTTATTACTAAACTCTACAGTATTGAAACTAACAAAAAATGAAATTCCTTAATATATACAAGGTGTGTCAAAAAAGTATCAAAATTTTCGGTACTTTTTGACACCCCTTGTATTCAGAAAAACTAATATTCCATTCATGTTTCATTTCAATCTTGGTAAATACAGCTTTAAAATCTGTACTTTTTGACACACCTTATATTCTGAAAAAATTAACGTTACATTTATTGTTCATTCTTATCTTGGTAAATACAGGTCAAACTGATAATTTTTTGACACACCTGTGTGTGTGTGTATATATATATATATATATATATATATATAGGGTTGTACTTTTTTTTGGGGGGGGGCACCAACATATTCATATTTTTGGTTAAAGTATGTCCATGCTGTAGATTCTGTAATAAATGATACCTAATAAAATTGATTGTATAATGTTCCACTAGAAATTTAAAAAAAAAACTCTGGATATATTTGGTTTTGAAGAAAATTAATTTTTGATAAAAAGATTAGTTGGGATATACTTATTTATGAGGACGTAATGGTTGGCAACCTAGTCTTGCATATCCATTACTACTGAATAACGAGTTCTATCCTCGTGACCTTGTGTCGCATTCTATCCATAGTGAAAAGGTTGGGTAAATACCTACTTATTCATGAATGATACTTTATATCAGTTAAATATTAACTACATAAAAATTTATCTTTTTACATTGATACCCTAAATATTTATAAGAAAACCACCATTGTTTAAAGTTTGTATTTTGAATTGCTATTTTTCTTAAGACATTATGAAAAGGAGACTGACTAAAATGCACACAAGGGGCAAAAATTGTCAACCAATAAAATCTTAGTGTATATACAAATCTATTTTATATGTATATTTGGGCAGCATTTTTTCTTTAATGCATATGTTGTTGAACAAGGCGGACATTTCATGTCTGACGGTTTCTTTTCGATCTTTTCAAGTATTCTGGCCAATTTTTTAATATCGGGGTGGAGTCTGTTGATTAGTACATCAAAGTTTTTGTCCCTAGTACTTTCAGCATTCTAAAGTGCCATCATCAGGGGTAGATGTAATTGAGTATGTTCCTGGTTCTACTTAAACACAGTAGGAGTAACTCACAGAAATTATATGAAAGGGAGTGGGGATTGTGAGGAGGAGAATTGGCAGGAAATGAGTTATAGACGTTTTAGATATGTCTGCTATATTCAAAATTAATCTTATTAAAAGTGGGTTTATTTTGCTTAACGTATAGAGTTTCAAGAATTTGGAGTTTTTCTTTCTTTGTGCAATATTACCGAAAAATTCTAAATGAAGACGCACACATATTGGCCAGAAAACTTGAAAAGATCGAAAAGAAACTTGTCAGACATGAAATGTCCATCTTGTTCAACAACATATGCATTAAATCTATTTTATATATTTGAAGTATGAGTAAAGTTATAAATTAAATTTGACAGAAAAAGAAAGAAAAATGTTTGAAAAATCAGAGTGACATGTTTCTCTAGTGGTATAGCATCATCAGAATGCAAATGAATTTATTACTAAAAAACGGACCTACATTGAAAGGGAGAGAAATACGATTAAAATTTGAGTAAATATACATATTTTATATATTTGAAGTATGAGTAAAGAATTAAATTTGATAGAATAAGAAAGAAAAAAGTTTGGAAAATCAGATAGACATGTTTCAGTCAGAATGAAAATCAATTTATTTAACAAAAATGGATTGAAATGAATTTATTACCCAAACAGGAAATGGAAATGAATTATTACCCAAAACAGATTAAAAATAACTTATTACTAAAAAAAAGTCTTAAATGGGAGAAAAGCATAATAATTCATGTTGAGCATATGAATGTTTAATTTAATTTTGTTAATTTAAAACATTTTTTAACTGTATTGGTCAAACCCTTACCTATACTTTAATGTAGACCTGTGTTTGGTAATAAAATAATTTTCATTCTGATGATGCTAGACCTTCACGGAAACATGTCTATCTGATTTTCCAAATTGTCTTTTTGTTTTCTCATACTTAAAGTATCACAAATGTAACATACCATATTTGTGTGTAATGCAATTTCCTATTTCTGTAAATTGAAGGGAAAAAAATGAATACATTTTATTTTTGTGTATAATGCAGCCTCTATTTGCATTTTGCAGTAAAATCTGTCCTATGTGAGGAAGAAAAAAAAAGGAACACAGCAAATTTATAGTAAAAATCATACTTTTTTTTTTTAAATTTATTTTAGCAGTTTTATTTCATTAATATAAAAAAGTGAATAAAAAAATTCTAAAATCTTAAAATAGCTTTTAAAGTTGGTTTCTGAAATGTGCCTTTTGTTAGACTTATTTTGACGATTATACACACTGAACATTGATACAATTGGCTGCTGAGAAGAGGAGTCAAAATTCCAGCCACAAAAAACGTATATGTTCAAGGAGAGTAAATTAATATTGCCAGTTATTCTAACAAAACAAAAATAAATTGGTATTTCTCTGAATGTTTGAGATGAGGCTTGATGATTAGTATTATCTGTGTTATTCAGACTATTGGTGTTGTTAAAAGAGTAATATGAATTTAACCACCTACCTGATGTCATAAACTCCAAATCAAAACAACAAGCTGCTTTTCTTCAACTTTTATGCTGATTCTAGAGGCAAGAAATCTGGATTTAACATTCCTGGTGTATCTCTTCTTTTTTTGTGGACATAAACTATGTTTCATATCACAGTTAGCAATCTGTAAGAGTAAATAACTGATAATCTATTGATACAAATAAAATTGTTAAATGATTATTCATATATAAGTTTGACTTTATTCTGATACAAAACTTCTAGTATCATGCATTTATAGATATTATAGTTTCATATTATTTTGGAGGCGCGTGGCATAATGGTTAGAGTCATAGGATATGAACTTGTCGACCAGAGTTCAAATCCTGGACAAGGCTGTTTGAATTTCACAGTGCTAATACCCTTGGGAAAGGTATGAATCCAACTATACTCCCTCCAGCTATGGGTAAATAGTAGGGCAGACAGAGCTATTCAGCTTTGGCTAGGCAACCTGTCTAGGAGAAGGAAAATCTGAATTCAAACCTGTTAAACTTCACTTAAGAAATTGACCTTATGTTGTATCCTGCTCATGCGGAGGGGTTGGTGTATATATATATAGATATATATATAAAGAAGGAAAAAAAAGGAGTGAAGAAGTAAAATAAAATAAATTAAGGTAGATAGGTACATATGAAGAATAAACAAACTAATAAATAAATGAACTGGGGTTGCCCATTTAGCTAAAATCTGGAATAGATTGATTTAACAAAAATTCCTAACAAATTACTGACAAGTAGTCAAATATCTTTTTTATTACCTTACAGCTGAGCAGACAGGACAATATAAACAAAACAAAACAAAAAAATCTGTTTTCAAATGCCTTAAAAGTAATAAAGAATTCATCATTCACATCTGATGAGCTGGGAGAATTAGACACTTTGTCTAAGCTCCCCGAAATAGGCTGCGACAGGTTGTTTAAAAAAACTCCTATGTCGTAAGGAAGATTTCTTCTCTGGACTTTTGGATTATATATATATATATATATATATATATATATGTGTGTGTGTTAAAAGGTGAAAATGGATCACATAATATTTAGCAATTCTCTTCAATATTTGAACAAACAATTTGCTTCTAAATGTTTGGCTTTGAGAGCTCAAAATTGGATATTGCTGGAAGAGAAATTAGTGGGTTAATTTGGATTCTCCCCTGGTAAAATCCTTTATGAGCCCCTGCAATCTTTGGTAATTTAGAGGGGGAATTCTGCTAGTTGAAATACTTATGATGAGTACCTTCTATTGGGCAATGCTTCCATAGAATGTACTAGTCATAAGTATTTCAACAAAATTGGTTTTTGATTATCTAAGATTGCAGGAGCCAGTTTGGTTTGGTTTCTTTGTCTAATGGCATATCAACTATCATGGGTCATTTAATGCCCAAGCTAGCCTTGTAGAAGAACAGTAGTGGTACTATTTGACCCATAGCTGAGGAGATGAGGACATTCGTACCTTTCCCAATAGTATTAGTACGAAAGTGAACACAGTTGTGTGCCTGAAATTTGAACTCGCTAGCTACAATGTTGCAGTCTAGCACTTTAGCTACTACGCCATGGGGACTCTCCAAGCCATTTTGAATAGGGAAGGACTTGAATTAACTTATTAATTTAATAACTTTTTACAATAGCAATGTGAGTTCAAGTCCCTCAATTTCCTTTCACCTGAACAAGATTTTAGAAGGATAAAAAAACAAAAAAAACATTTTCCAGATATTTAGCATTGAGATTGACAAAACATTACTAAATTCTGCCCTGTCCATTAAAATTTGGTGCTTGTGTAATGTTCCTATTTATAAATCTCAAAATCAAGCAATTAGATACAAATTTTATTTTTATTTGTTCAAATATTTATTAGGATCACACACACACACACACACACACACACACACACACAGAATAAAGGAGTTTTTTTGAGAAATGTCAGAAATACATTTCTAATTTTAATTAAATTGTACAAATTACCTTCTATAATTTTGACAAGTGCCATTATCATTCCAAGAGTTATTTGGATTATTGAACTCCTTTATGCAACATTTCAGCCAATACTATTCTACAGCTTTCTTAAATTATTCAATACTTAAGGAAAATGAGGGTCCTATTTTTTTTTTATTTAAAAAAAGCCCTCTATTTTTCTTTATAGATTATACACCTGAAGAAGTCTGTCAAATGGTTGGATTTTATGGGTTATTTTATACTGAAGACGTGTTTAATTCATTAGTGTTGGGTATTCAATTTTTAAAGAAACACTTTTTTTGTAGAATGGATCAACCAAAATATTGTAGTAACAATAAAAGTAGCATAAAGAATGAGTTCAATAATCTGAACTCTTAGAATGATAATGATTCTTGTCAAAATTATAGAAGGTAATTTTGGACCAATTAAGTATTTCATTAGATCAATGATAAGGTTTCTTGTTTGCATATTGAAGGTCCCTTTTTTTTGTAAAGCAGAAGAGAAGCTTCTTTTTATTCCGATTTTTAAGAAATGGCTTGGCTCTTGTAGGTTACTTTTAAGGTCAGGATGTGGAACCTTTCTTTACGCATGACTAGAATTTAATGACATTAGATTTACAGATCAAACTCTGTCTCCCTCCGAAAGTGGAGATTAAGATAATCTGCTGAAGTGAAAAGTTAATACTAACTGAAGACTTGGCATTTCAACTTTGAATGTTTCCAGGCAGAGGTCTTTCCATCATGTACCAAACAACAGGATCTATATGCCAACAAGTCATTTACTCTTACTTGGAGTTAAAGAACATCATCACAGCTACCTGAACATTCAAATATTCCATCCTCATTCTCACTCAATCTTTGAGTTGCTAAAAAAAAAAAGAAAAAAAAAAAAAGATTAGCAAGAATTAGATTGTGTAAAAAAACAAACAAAAATGCTCTATTTCTCTGAATTTTTGAGATGAAGCTTGATTAGTATTATCTGCATTATTCAGACTATTGTCCCCACCTTTATTATTACTAGCAAATATATGCACCCTCCGGGTGCAAGTATTTAAGTTTTAATATAATAAAAATATGTTAAATTAGAAAGGCTAATAAAACTGAATAAAAATTCAGATAAGAATATTTGGAACAAAGGGGGTATGATTAAAAAATAGAACAACTTTGAAACTAATTATTCCATCATTTTCCCTTACTCCCGTCTTTCATTGGTAAATTTTCCTAATTTAACTATTTAGTTAAAATAGGAAGTAAAGAATAATATTACAGTTATTTCTTCTTGTTAATGGATTTCTTTTAAGATTTATACCCGAGATTTTTGCTCATATTCATTAATATAAAACCAAACAATTAGAAATCAATAATACTAGCATATCTTTATTAAAATCAAATTTTTAAGATCAATATGCAAATTAGCCTTCCCATTCACACTGTAAACCGCTATTTTCTTGTATATATAAATAAATTTTGCATGTTATTAGTATGTAAATATGGTCAACAGTCTTAATGATGTAAAACAATTTTATTAATAATTGAGGTTTAAATAAAAATAAAATCATGGAGAATGTGCTGTAAATAACAAAGGGAATTGTGACTTGAATGGTAATATAATTTCGGTTACAGACATACAAACCCACAATCTCCATTATAATAAGATTTGTACAACGTTTTGGCTCCCGATTACGACAAGAAGGTTCCCGACTAAGACAAGAAAGTTCCCGAGTCCAAAAAGAAATACCTGAAGAAGGCCGGAGGGCATATCAGCTGAAACGTTGTACAAATAACAATAAAGATGGGGACAATAGTCCGAATAATGCAGATAATACTAAAAATGCTCTAGTATTAGGGCCGGGTTAGCTCAGTCGGTAGAGCGTTCGGCTAGGAACCAAAAGGTTCCTAGTTCGATACCCGCCCTCGCCAACTCAGCGTTATGAGTAGCACAGGGATCTGTGCGGTAAAGTAAGGAGCTAATGGTAGGTGTGGTGCTCCACCTCAGACGCTAAAATAATCTCCTTGGTCTAGCGCTTGTGAAAAGGGGATAGACTCTCTCGCTGCTTGGCTGATACCGACATTAGGCCGCCCCGACGACTTTTTTTTTATTTGTTATATCAATCCTAATGAAAATTATATCGAGTTGCTCCCTTTGGTCAGTAGGGAACCGTTGCCTCCTGTGACAGGTGCATTGTAGGAGCTAGGACCAGAAATGGGGTTTCAACTAGGACACATGGATTGGAATACAAGATAGCTGGTTGCACAAGTTGGGCTCTTAAGTCACTGTTTTAGGGTAGAATCATTTCTCTACTCTGCGTTAAATAAAACCTTGTTAATTTCCAACAACCTGGTCTTGTATTTTCATTCAGTGCTTTGTATATTTTATTTGTATGTAAAAACAATTTGTATGGTGCAAATTGTATTAAGTATGCATATGTTCCTCAAATTAGTTAAGCTGATAAGGATATTGGATACCCTCAGGAACGAATTGTCACTTCTGTTTATCTTCAGTTATAATGTGAAAAGCCAAGAGCAGAGCCAGTCTGAAGTATAATCTTTTCTTTAGGGCTGCTAAGGATCCCCTAGAGCAGTGCTTCTAAAACTATCTAATGTAATTTACTGGCAGGATATTTTTCCAATGTGCCACAGACAAGTACCATATTTGTGCCATCATTATTTCATTTCTTATCAAGTTCCAAGTATTTCTCTCTGTTCACAGCATGTGAAAAGAATAATATTAAACAATACAGAAAGATTTTATGCATTTTCATTTTTACATTACATATTATATATATGATAATGTGAAACTGGAAACCCGCCACATAGAGGCAGTAGTACCAGCACCAATACACATACAATCACTTTGAGTAGTGCTGCCCTAGAGTGCTTTTTGGGGGATTTATTATATCAGCTAGTATACCTAAGCCATCAAAAATGAGATTGTGTACAATAAACGCTACATATTCATATTTTGGTAATAGAGTTTCAATGCTTTAGAGTTTGATAATAAATAATAACTAATGATATCCGTTTTAATTGTTCCATGAGAAATAATAAAATCCTGGTATATTTAGTTTAGAAGAAAATTAACTTTTTATTAAAAATAATTGTTAGAGGTGTACTATATATATATATATATATATATATATAAAAAATCACCCATGAATAAGTTAGGGTAGTATGGACATGAAGTCAACGGCGCTTGGTTAA
Source organism: Doryteuthis pealeii (assembly GCA_023376005.1). NCBI lineage: Eukaryota > Metazoa > Mollusca > Cephalopoda > Myopsida > Loliginidae > Doryteuthis > Doryteuthis pealeii. The sequence continues at coordinate 8,183,738 of CM042141.1, read as the reverse complement.
TGACAATTTATCGTCTATGCGATTTTCAAACCAAGTGTTTATTTAGTTTGAAAATCACATCAGCGAGAAATTGTTACTAACCAAGTGCCATTGACTTCATGTCCATGCTACTCTAACTTAGATATAAATACTCTAACCATGATATTGAGCCCTATTTACTTATGAATATAGCACACTTATATATATATATATATATATATATATATATATATATATATATATATATATGTGTGTGTGTGTGTGTAAAAAATAATGTTGGATTGATTTCCTCTTTTTACTCCCATACATATATATATATATATATATATATCATACACGTGTGTGTAACTATAAACCAGAATAAAAATAGCACATTATAGCAAGATTTTTATTAGAGTAATAATGGCTGTCCCATTGTGGTGTAATGGTTAGCAAGCTAGTCTCATAGATCCATTACTACTAAATAGTGAGTTCAAGTCTTACTGGATGCCCTATACTCGTGTCAAATCCTACCCATGGCAGACAGGCTGTGTAAATACCTACTCTTAGTGAATAAAGAAATTTTCAGTCCAATTTGCAAATGGTAATTTTGTTGAGTCTGAATTCATGCTGAACATAACTTTTGTGATCATTCAGATTCTCAATATAATGATTAGGTTGTTTGGTTATTTTAGAGCATATCAACCCTTTTCAGGTTATTTAATGCCGTCATTTTGATAAACAAAGGTCTCAAGTTTCCTACAGTACCTGCTGTTGCTTAAATCGTCACCCAATTAAATATTGAACAGGGCTTATTTAACTTTGGTGATCTAGTAGGAACTGGTGCTTTCAGTGTGACTTGACTTTTATCCAATATAATGGAGATAATGACTATAAATTACATCCATTTCTTAACAAATAGACTGCTGTTACAACAGGAACCCAAGAGTTTCATGGCTCGTGTAGTTACTCTAAATTGGCCTTGTGCCAGACTAAACTAAGTATTATAAATATTAGCAGGTAGTTTAGAGTAGTTTTTATTCATTTTAATTTTGGAAAAAAAAGAAGAAAAAAAAAGGCCAGTGCACATGTTCATGATTATCAGTGAAAATGAACTTTTTTTAAATTTTGGATTATCAGTTGCAGATAATTTCTTTTTACTCTCTGGTTATTGATGGATTAATGCTCAACTTTTACTGTTTTCTTCTTTATTGAATTTTTTTTTTTTTTTTTTTTTCAGTTTATTAAAGCAAGTTAATTCTTCAATATTTTATGAGAGAGAAGAATTACTGGTGCTATTATTAGATTTTTTTTTCTTTCTCGAAAAGAAATTGATTACTTAAAAGATTACATCATTTTTATATAGAATTAAGATTTAAGATGTAAAACTCATTGTAAGAGATTAAAAATTGTGTAAAAATAAATACTTACCATTGGAATCCAAGTTTATATTTTATCATTTTATTCAAACTTGTTTAAAGTTTGCTTCAATGAACATTAAACTCTGCCAAATAACATTCTATTTATAAAATTCATATTTAATTGTAAATAGATAAGGGGGAGTATTCTATAATTATTATTTAATAGTCATCTCCCTTGAAAATTATGATGGGCTGGATGAACTATGGACATAACTCTTATTATTACATTGAAAATTGGACTGAAAATTGCTTTATTCTCTAAGTAAGAGTCTCTTTTCTTATGGAGGTGTAACCTAGTGGTATTGTAAGATACTGCTGGTGTGCTCTTAAAAAATTTAGAAAAAAAAATAGTGAAATAGATCACTATCAGGACTGAGCCTATTCTAGTAGTGACCACCCCAAGCAAAGTTTTAACAAGTTTGAATTCAGAGTTTTCCTTCTCCTAGACTGGTTACCTAGCCAAAGGTTAAAGAGCCCAGTCTGCCCTACTATTTACCCATAGCTGGAGGAAGAGTAGTTGGATTTATACCTTTCCCAAGGGTATTAGCGCTATATCAGCTGTAGCTTTGTCCAGGATTTGAACTTGTGTCGACGAGTCCATTTCCTACAACTCTAACTTTGTGCCTCCAACCTCTGGGTTACTAGTAATGATACTTTGATGCCAAAACCATGCCTGACCTCAGCTTCAAAATCTGATGAAGGGCTTTTTTTGGCTGTACAGCAAGTTCTTTTATAGTAGCAGCATGTGTATATAATATACCTGAAGAAGGCCAGAGTATATACCATATTATAACACTGTAGTAGTGTTATGGACTGATTGGCGATATCTCATTAGATAGTTGGAAAAAAAAAAAAAATTTGGATATAAAAATAACAATTGTTTTTTGAGTCGTACAAGCGACTTATATCAGAGTACAAGTCCATGGGGTAGGGGTAACGTCAACACAAGATAATAAATTACTGGAACAAAAGAAATTCTAAGGGCAGAAATAGGTTGATATAAAGCAAAATACTGTTTCATACAAATGCTGTCATTTACGTGAAGACTATACAAGATAAGGAAATTTATTACTCGAACAGGAGAGATTTTAAAGGCTAAAAATTTGGTTGATATAAAAACAAATGACTGGTTTATATAACTGCTGACATCTTCATATCTATTGTTATTCTTGTGAAGACTGCACAAGATAATAAAAATTACTCGAACAAAAACAGTTTAAAGATTAAATCTTTAAAATGTTGATTAGTTAAGAATAACAATTTGGCCAGGTGGTCTTAGGCCAATTTCTGGGAATTATCATAGCAACTGACAGGTAAGTCTGGCACAAGACCATTTATACAATAATAAAAATATTATCAGGTGCCTCACCAACCAGGAAACTGGGGTGGAGACTTATTGACCCCCCTCCAAGATGTGTAACCCAAGGCCATGATTTCGATTGGCCGTCCAATCAAATGCGACCGCATGGGTGGGTCTTTGTACACCTCCTGATGTTTACACTGTAGGGCCATTGGTTCGGCATTTCTATTGGCTGGCCAATCAGAGCCCTGGATTCAGGGGTTTGGAACCCATAAAAGAAGTCCCAAAAGGGTTCTAAGGCAGATCGGAGAGCTGGTTCTTGACCAAATCGGAGAGCTGGTTCTTGACCAGATCGGAGAGCTGGTTCTTGGCCAGATCGGAGAGCTGGTTCTTGGCCAGATCGGACAACTACTTCCATAGCAGATTGATAGCTCCGTCTCATAGCCCTTGTCACCGTCTTTGCTTTATCATCTTGTTACTCAAAGTCCTGAATTTGAATCAGAACCCAACATATATCGCCAGTCAGTCCACAAAATTCCGACTCAACTTCAGCTTCGATACCCCTTTGTGGTTGTACATGATTTTTATCACTGTATAATTAATAAAGGTCATTTATTGTTAAAAACGCGTTCGTATTACTTGTGGAACAACATTGGTGAATTTGGTCACTTTCAGCTACAGCCCGGAACAAGCCCTTCAACTTTCCTGTGGGTCAAAGAACACCCATCGTGTTAGATTCGGCGCCGCGACCACCATAGTGTTACATTTGGTCCCGTGACCAGATCATAGTATTACATTTGGCACCCCAACCAGCATAGTATTACATTTGGCACCACGACCACCATAGTATTACATTTGGTCCCGTGACCAGATCATAGTATTACATTTGGCACCCCGACCAACATCGTATTACAATATGAACCATTATATATTGCACTTTATATTAGATTGCTTACATTACATTTATTATATTATTTGTTTGTTTTTTTAAAACAGGATTGAGATATCTACACACTGGATGGTAAGTCTCTCAAATCAGTAGACTAGTTCACATACCTAGGTAGTAATATCTCATCTACAGAAAGCGATGTCAATATATGCATAGGAAAGGTATAGTCTACTATAGACAGATTATCGATTATAAGATAAAGTGAGAATTCTTCCTAGATTCTGTGTGCTGTCTTGAACAAATTTTGGAAGCAGCATCCCACAAAAAAGCAGCTGTATGGCAACTATCACACAAACCATTAAACTAAGACGAACAGAAAAGCAAGTATGAACTCATAAGTGATGTTCTACTGTGGACACACCCATGTGGGCCGACCAATAAAATTCTGGATGCTGTGTAGAAAACCTGCCAGGGGTGATGACCAATAGGGATGGGTCTTCACTACTATAAATAAAATCACCTGTGTCAGTAGTCTAAAATCTTAAAATAGAATTGTGGGGCACACTGATATAGTACACAATAGGGATGGGTGGCAAGAGAGAGTCATGGGAATCCATGCTGTCATCACGACCTGATGATGATTTGTTTACACAGTGCATACATAGCATAACAGTTATCATCATAAGGAAATAGACTTGACAAGTTCAAATCTTGGTTGAGCCTGTTTACAGTTGTTTTTGTGCTAATACTCTTGGGAAAGGTATGAATCAATGTCTTCTACTTTCCCTCCAGCTTGAAGTAAAATAATAGGAAAGACTGGATTTTCTAGCCTCAGCAGGGCAACTGGTCTAGAAGAAGGAAAACCTCTGTATTCATAACCTGAGGAATATTGTCTGGAGAATCTGTGGCACATTGGTGCACTATTCTTCTGCAATTAGCTCATCCAAAAAATCTGGTTGGTCCAACACAAGTCTTCACTACTATAAATAAAATCACCTGTGTCAGTAGTCTAAAATCTTAAAATAGAACTGTGGGGCACACTGATATAGTACACAAACGGGAGAGTCACTATTCATTTTATTTATTATCATATTATATCTATTATATAAACATTGTGTATTACACCTTTAATCCAGTTTAAAATCATGGTAAGAGTAAGCCAAACAGTTTTAGAGCTTATTTTTCTGGTGCAGGTATCATTGGGGAACTAGAAAGGTTTTGGTAAACAAGCCAAAGCCACTCCATTTACCAAAACTTTTCTTGTTCCCCAATGATACCTGCATCAGAAGGGGGAGCCCCCATGGTTTAGCATCTAACATGCTGGACTGCGAAATCATAGTGAGGGAGTTCGAACCCCAGTCACGCTGTTACATCTAGTTCTAAACTAATGCTCTTGGGAAAGGTATGAGCCTCCCTATCCTCCCAGGTATGGGTTTAAATGGCACCAATACTGTCCTTCTATAAGGATTATTTTGGCATTGAATAACCCAAAATGTTTGATAAACAAAGAAACCAAACCTTCATCAGAAAAAATAAGCCCTAAAAAAGTGTGGCTTTGGGTTATCCTTACTGCAGTATTAACCTGGGCTACTGAGGAAGGCCAAAGAATATAACTGTCAGAATGTTATATGAACAACAAAAACAAGAGTTCAATTGTCTTTGAATGTTAATGATCCTTCTCAAAACTAGAAACAGTAATTTGATCTGTAAAATCAATAAACATGGCTTCCTTTAATTGAATTTCTCAGTTATTTGTGTAATCTAAGATGAAGCAATTTCTCTTATCATTCAAAGTCAGTAAACTTAATCTTTAAAGAGAACTTCTTTTTTTTTTCTTCATTATTATTGTTATTATTATTCTATTCATGCTCTAACTTTATTGTTGATTCAAAATTATTTCTCATAAAATCCAAATTATGATTTATTCAAACACTTGTTTGGAATTATTGTTCTCACATGCTTAATATTTAAAAAAAGAAAAAATTAATGCATTGAACAATCTGACAGCCAATAACAGGAGAAATATTGAAACAACAAAAGTACATTTCACCTTACTCTTACTTCCATTGTTCTTTTTTCCCCTTCATTCTTTCTTCCTTCCATTCCCCATCTTTCCTTTGTTCTTTCTTTTCTTCTATCTTTCAATCCTTTGTTCTTTCCTTCCATACATCCATCATGCTTTCTTTCTTTCCTTCCTTCCTTCCTTTGTTTGTTCTTTCTTTTCATCCATTCATTCTTTTCTTCCTTCCTTCCTTCCTTCCTTTGTTCTTTCTTTTCATCCATTCATTCTTTCTTCCTTCCTTTGTTCTTTCTTTTCATCCATTCATTCTTTTCTTCTTCCTTCCTTCCTTTTCAATCTCTTATTTCTTCATTGTTATAATATGGAAGATTATTTACCTTTTAATAGATAATCTTATGTAGAGGGATTTAAAAAATATTGAATTCATTTCAGGACCTTATGAGTTAACTTGTTTATAAAATAACATTTTAGACTGAACTAAAATATTTACACATCCTATTATGTTTTAGAGCAAGAGTGAGTCTTACATCAGGCAGTATCAATTTTGCAAGATCAGTGATAATAACTGGAGTCACAGTTTCAGCTATTTCTGAGCTAAATGTGGAGTTTCATGGCCGTCATAAAAGCAGGAAAGACATATTTTCCCACTTGGTAATAAATATATTAGTCATATAAATAAAGTCAGCAGAGTGTCCTATTGTTGGTATCAACTGGATAGTTTTTCACTAGTACTAGACCAGAGAGATTGTTTTTACATCTGACATACAGCACCAAACCTACCATCAACTCTCCACTTTACAGCACAGATCCAAGCTGTACTACTCGTGAGCAGAGTTAGCGAGGGCCAGTATTGAACCCAGAACCTTGTGGTTTCTAGGTGGATGCTCTACTGACTGAGCTAAAAATATCTGTGAATCTGTTGATATCCTGTTGTAATATCTGTCCATGATGATATCAATGCATCTATTTAGGAAGAAATGATGGGCTAGAGTTAGCATTTCATAGTTATACCAATAATTTGGATGATTAAAAAATGATGTTCAGTATGAAAGCAAACTCTACATAATTACTATTCACTAACAAATTAATCTGAAAATAGTTTTATAAAAATATAAATTAGAGCATTTCATATTTCTCTGACAAAGATCGCTGTTTTTGTTGGTTGGTTGGTTGGTTGGTTTTACAACATGCCAACCCTTGTTGAGTTATTCAATACCAAAATCAGTATTTTTTCTTTTCTTTTTTCTGCAAGCAATTACATGGTTTTAATGAACTATTGAATAATAATAATAATAATAATAATAATAATAATAGTAATCATTTGTAAACAATTAGAGCTAACTCTTCTTAATACAAATACACACAGTTATACAGTTTCAAGTATTCCTATCTAATACTAATAATTTGAAAGCAATTATATGCTCTCCAGTAATTATTCCTATTTGATAATAATGATCATTTGCACATAATTATATATATTTACCAACCCCTCTGCACAAGCAGGATGTGACACAAGGTAAATTTTCCTTCTCCTAGACCGGTTGCCTAACCAAGGTTAAAGAACCCAGTCTACCCTACTATTTATCAATAGCTGGAAGGAGAGTAGGATTCATACCTTTCCCAAGGGTATTAGCGCTAAGTGAAATGCAATTACCACGTCCAGGATTTGAACTCGGGGCTACGAGTCCATTTCCCATGATTTTAACCATTACACCACGCGCTTCCATAATTTTTTGCACCTAATTATATGTGGTTAAAAGTATTCCTATCTAATACTAATAATTTTCAAACAGATATATTTTACTCATAAGCTTAGCAAATATTAATGTATTATAATATTAAATCGCAGTGTCTGACTTTTGGGAACCAAATTATTGCAAAAACAGAATCTTTTAGCATAAACTTTTCTATAAGGTATTCCTAGATTTGACTGGTACTGAAAGGGAAATTTCTTTTCAGTCAATTCGGCTAACAGGAGCCAAGTTAATTTTTGAAAAATTTCAGAATTGTTTTTTTGTTGTTGTTTAAAATTTTATAATAGGAACTTGTTCTCATGTCTGCATTTTGAAATTCAATACATAAGATATATATATATATATATGACAGATATAGAAAAATAAATATACTAGATTTATTTATTCATTTTTCTACATCTGTTATTTAATACCTGAAGCACATGTGGTACATTCATATTTATATATATATATATATATATATATATATATATATATATATATATAAGTGCTCAATACTTTATAAGTAGACCAATATGTAATAGATATTAAATATAAAAATATCCACAAAGCTTTTTGTGAGTTATATATGTATATATTTTAATAGTATATGGTTATCACTAGCTCACTTGGTGAGTCAGTGGTGGACAAAGTTTTTTTTGTAGTATTATTAATGGAGTACTCAATATCAGTGATAGAGCTGCTATATATATATTTTATGAGATTTTTTGTGACCCTGGGTTTCATGCTTTTATGCATTCTTCAGACTGATCAATGCATAAAGCATGAAACCCGGGGTCACAAAAATTCCCATATAATATATATGTGTGTGTGATATACACAATTTATATTAAATATATAAACTCACAAAAAGCTTCCTAAGTTTTTATGAATATGAAAATTTTACTAAAATATAGATGTTTTAGCATGAAATGTTTTAATCTGTAAAACTCTTAAGAGATACAACTGACCAAAACAATTTAAAACTATGGCTGTTGATCATTGACAACTTAGACATGTTCCAACGTAAGATGATGATAAGCATAAAGAATATCCTCTAGGGAAATAACTTATCTTTGGGAATTATAAGGAAGAATTGACAAGTTTTGAAAATTCCCCAGGAGGAACACTGGATGTGACAGGTAGAGGAATGAAAACTGCATTCTCCTCAGAATTAATTCAGCAAAGGTTCCAGAAAAATTATTGCAAGTGACAGACACCCGAAAAAAGAAATTACTTCAGCCAAAACATTGAAACAACAAACAGAAAGAAAGTTGTCTGAATGACTATGTATAATAACAAGGTTTTATCTTATAAATTTAGACAATACAGAAATGTGCAATGAAAGAAATGTTTATTTTTTTCTTTTACTCAAAATAGTCCACTTCACATTCCACACACTTATTCCAGTGAGATTTTCATTGGTTGAAGCACCTCTGAAACCCCCTTTTGATATGATGTTAAGCTGCACTATTATAAATCTCTTAACCTCAAGATTGATTTCTAGAGTAGGAAAAAAATTTTTTTATAAAGTCACTTGGAGCAAAGTTTCAGTCAGTAGAGCATCCACCTGGGAACCACAAGGTTGCTGGTTCGATACCAGCCCTCACCAACTCAGCATATGTTTAGCACAGGGATCGGTGTGGTAAAGTGAGGAGCTGATGGTAGGTGTGGTGCTCCACATCAGACACTAAAAAACAATCTCCTTGGTCTAGCGCTAATGAAAAGTGGATAGACTCCCTTGTTGTCTGGCTGATACCGACTTTAGGCTGCCCCGACGACTTTACTTTTTACTTACATTTGCTTCACCAAAAATTCTGTATGCTCAAATATCCAGTCCTCTAACATTCTTTGTTGGAATTCTGCTATCCTTTCTGATTTTCACAACTGCAGTATACTAATAGAACTTATCCAATCCCCATGGCGCTGGAATGTCACACAATGTGTGTACCTCTCAGGAATCAAGCCTCCTGTGGGGCAGTTCTGTTGGCATTCCCCTTAAAAGGTGATTCAGGTGCCAGAAAATAAACTCAACCCTTACCAATTTAAGATGAGGGGGCAGCTGCTGCTTTGGGGAGAGCGAAGCTACCTGAAACTGAGCTGATTAATGTTGAATTCTATAAGCTTACTGTCACCCAGTGTATTTATCTTCCCCAAGAAGCCAAAATGTGACACAAGGTCGGTTTTGATATGGGGTGTCACTCAGCAAGCCTTCCAAGGAGTGTGTGCGAAAATTGCTTAGGTTCCATTGGTATTCTCTTTCAGTGGTGCCTTAGGCAAGAGAAAAATCTCCTTTTAGGCAAGGAGGAAGGTGTTGCCTGAAGGTGATCTGGAACTAAGCTGATTGTTTATATCTCCACCCGGTATAGTAGATGTGATAAAAGCTAACATATATATTTACCAACCCCTCCACATGAGCAGGATGCAACACATGGACATTTTCTTAAGTAGAGTTTAACAGGTTTGTATTCAGAGTTTCGCTTCTCCTAGACTGGTTGCCTAACCAAAGTTAAACAGCCCAGTCCACCCTACTATTTACCCTTAGCTGGAGGGGGAATAGTTGGATGCATACCCTTCCCAAAAGTATTAGCCTTGTCCAGATTTGAACTTGTCTTGCCAAGTCCATTTCTTTTGCCAATAACCATTACACCACGTACCTCCAAAACTAACTTATATACCTGAGGTTTTAACAATAGGTCAGACATGGTTAGTCAATGACCTTGTACCACAACTGCTATGCAAATTAGTTAACAGTGCCTCACCAAAAACTGCAGTTTAGAAAGTATGGAGATTGGTTTCAATTTTTTTTTTTAAATTGGTATTGACTCATCTATAAATATTCCTTTTATATAAATTGCTCAGTTTGCACGTATCTTTATTTAAATTTTTAAAATTTGAAGATCTAGTCTTATACTTTTTTATTATATCTCATTTTGTTTATTGTGTTGGTTTTTTTTTTATTATATCAATGCATTTTAACTCAAATCCTTGACAACATCAAGGAAGCAAGAAGGAAAATAAACATTAAGAATTTAAAACAAATACTTTTGATATGGCTTTGTCACTCACTCAGTAAAAATGAATAGAAAAGAGGGAGAAAGACAGAGAAAGATGGAGCAATGTAAGTGGTGTGCAAATTTTTCAAACTATAATCCAAATTTATACACTAGCACAAATCCTAAATTTAAAAAAAAAAATTAAAAAAAAAACAGAAAAAAAAGAACACTCAATCAATCATATTGGGAAATAAGTGATATTTAACTTAATTTATTTGTACAAAGAATTTGATCTGGAAGAGATATAGAAATTGAGAATTATCAATAAAAGAGTTGTCAAAAAAAAAAAAAAAAAAAAAGGTTTGGTGGCCTAGGGGACAAAAACATTGGTTGTGTATCGAGTTACCTGTTGGTCTTGAGTTCAATCCTTACATCATGTAATGCAGAAAAAGTCATATATTTCTGTGGAAGAGACAAAAAATACAAATTACATGGACCATTCAATAAATAAAGGGAATTCAAAATTTAAATTAAAAAATTTTTTTAAATTTTTCTTCATAGATGTAAGCTTTGCATTGTTTGGAATTAGTATATAGGAAAGATATTTTAATCCCACAAAAATATTTGTTTTGAGGCTATTCAAAATGGCAGCAAATCAAACAGTCTGTTCAAGGCTTGAAGAGAGGTCTGTCATCCAATTTTTGATTGCTGAGAATTGCAAACCATGTGAAATTTGCAGAAGAATGTGTGTTGTGTATGGAGAAGCATGTTTTAGTCAAAAAATGTTTACAAATGGGTTACATGGATTTGCCACTATGAGTCCGATTTGAAAAGATAATCCCTGGAGTGGAAACGCTGACTTTTCGATCAAGAAAAACGTCCCGAGTGCAACGGTTAGTAAAGAAGGTCATGTTAACAATCTTCTAGAATGTAAAAGGATCCATCACTATTGATTTCCTTGAAAAAGGTCCGACTGTAAATGGCATTTCCTATTGCCAACTCCTTAGGCAAAATTCACCTTATTCATTGTATGAAGCACATGAATAGGAAGAATTAACTGATACAAGATTTCCTCAAAGCAGAGAAAACAAAATGAGAACAATCTAGAATTGAGAGATTGAAGAAAGAGTTTGGATTGAAATTCTAGAAGGTTACTATTTATGAAAGATACCTGAAGAAAGCCAGAGAGTACAAGAGCCAAACCATTTGGCCTACAATAACAACTAAAGTGAGGGATTTAATCTGAGCACATCAGTGAATAATGATAATTATTTATCTCAAAAATTCAGACAAATAGTAGAGTGGGTAGTGATTGGTTTCCATTATTTGTAAAAAAAAAAAAAACCCAAAAAAAAAAAACACTTGCTCAGTGAATATCTTTTTATCATAAGGAGATTTCAGATTTTACAAACATCTGCTAGATCAACTTTCAATGTTTTCCATTTTTTTCTTCTTCTTTGCTTTTATCATGTAGCACTGTTTTCAACAACCACCTTATAATAAAAGTCTCAATTTTATCATCAGGTTTTCATTCAGAAATTTTATTGAGTAAAAATGTAATGTTATGATGAATGAAATTGAAAGTCATTGATTTGCTAAGAAACTTTTAAATACTCTTTCCTCTTGGGGGGGGGGGGTTTCCTCCGTGGCGTAATGGCTAATGTGCTGGTTTGCAACATTGTAGTGAGTTCAGACACAAGTCAAGCTATTACGTTCATTTTCATTTTCGTTTTCAGACTAATATCTTTGGGAAAGGTATGAACCCCCTCTGCTATGGGTTAAAATAGTAACACTACTGTTTTTCTACAATGTTTGGCATTAAATAACCCATGAAGGTTATGAATGCCATTAAACAAAGAAACCAAACCAAACCTTTTTGCTTTTTATTCTTATCAAGTGCTTTTATGTAACTATTTATTCATTAATTTATCTGTAAGAGTTCTTCTAATTATTGGTAAATTAGTAGAGCCCACTAAGCTCTCAAGCCTTGGTGGGCTACCAATATAGGGGTTATATACCCTACCCATAAACATTAATGGGTATGTCCCAATCCTCATAAATACAAAAGTATTATGCTGACTAAGTAATCTTATACCACTAGCAGTGGTTTACATTTCTTCATGCCACTGGCAAGTATTGTATTTTGTTAATGTTATAAAGATTCCATTTCATTTCCAACTCTGTTTTGGTTATTTCTCTTTTAGTAACCTTTGAACAGAAGGATAACTCAGAATTCAAAACCAGAGCCTGGAGTCCCTAAGACAATTTGACATCTTCAAGCTCATTCTGATAACTCCAGTGACAACCCTGGTGCTACACTGTATCAGCCCTTGACCTTCCCTTGGATGCTGTCAGGGGTGTAGAGAAGAGGAGACATACTGTATTGGCAGCTGTCAGTCTTTCATATAACCTTACCTAGGCCGGCATTGTCAAATGCAAGTAGATCGATAGTCACACACAAAATTTCACCAAAGATTCCACCATACCAATTTTTTTTTAGTTATTTTCCAAGAAAATCAATATAAAATAATAGTTATAATTGTTAACAGTAATGTGAAACTAATGTTACTATTCATTAATGAGTTTCCCCATTTGTTCTCTAAGATTCTCCAAGTCACTCCGGTGGCATTTAAGTGGGTTTATTTAAGCGTGTTTCAAATAAAAGTATTGTAGGCAATAAAAAATAGAAATGAATCCGATAATGTTGAAAAATGAGTAATATTGAAAAATAAGAAAATAAGGAGAATTTATTGTTATTTGGTAAAATATTCCGACAATAGGCCACCCCTCCCACTTTACTTATATGGTTTTATCTAATGATAATAATCCTTATAACTATGTGTAAATATATGCACCCTCTGGGTGCAAGTATTTAAGTTTTAATGTAATAAAATATTATATTAAATTAGAAAGGCTAATGAAACTAAATAAGAATGCAGATAAAAGTTTTGAAACAGAGGAGGGTTATAATTGAAAAATAGAACAACTAAAACTTACTCTTCCATTACTTTCGTCTTTCATTCCTAAATTTTCCTAATTTAGCTATTTAGTTAAAATAGGAAGTAAAGAATAAAATGACAGTTATTTCTTCTTGTTAATGGATTTTTTCTAATATTTACCCCCGATATATTTGTTTATATTCATTAAGATAAAACAAAACAATTAGAAATCAATAATACTAAGCTCATATTTATTAAAATCACATTTTTAATATCAATATATAAATTAGCCTTCCCGTTAACACTGTAAATCGCTATTTTGTTTTATATATAAATACAATTGCATGTTATTAGTACGACGATATGGTCGAAAGTATTAATATTATAAAATAATTTTATTAATAATTGATGTTTAAATAAAAATAAAATCATGGAGAATGTGACATACATAATGAAGGGAATTATGTCTTGAGTAGTAATATAGTTTCAGTTACAGACAAAAAAAAAACACCATCTCCATTATAAAAAGATGTGCAAACAAATTATTATCAAATAAGAATAATTACTTGAAACCATATGTGTGGTTGTAAAATGTACACAGACTACTGTCCTCATCTTGGTTGTTATTATCATCACAATGTTTCAACTTTTTTACCCTTCAGCCTTCTTCAAGTGTTTGTTGTGGTCAATAATCTCTTGGGAATTTTAAACTACACCCTTTATTCAGTCAGTAGGAGATAGTTTGTTCTTATTCCACCATCCTTGTTTCATGCATTGTGTGTGTTGATAACAGTATAATGAAATAAAGAACACCAAACATAGAAACCATATTTAGGCTTTATTCAGCATATGGTTAGTTAGTATAAAGAAGATGTGGGGATTAAAAAAAAAAAAAAAACTCCCATGGGGCCTTCACTGGAAGAAACCTCTGCACATGTCCGACAAAAAGGACTGTTCCCTGACCCCCAAAAAGAATCTCATTTCGAGTCAGGCCTTAACTGGGTCTAGTCACACCTACTAGCCTTGCTACAGGCGACTATGACCTGGTCAATAAAGCCTAAGTCATAAAACTACCTCCTGCCTTTGTCTCCTTCCTTTTTCGTTCCTTAAATTCCATTTCAGCTTACCAACCCACAAGAAGGAAGAACCAGCTTTATTGGGGATAGGATACAAGTACGAACAAACTAAACCTTACCCCATAAGGACTTATTTATAAGCATGAACAGTCCATTTTTTAAAGATAGAGGGGGGGCGGGAATGTTCACCACAATCTCCTCTGCATTTAGAAATTTGTTAATGGTAGTAAATAAACATTAAAAGATCAAATCCTAGTCGGATTTAATTTTTTTTTGATTCAAGAAAACAGCAAATATTTACTCATACATTAAGCGGTAGGAGGTTTACACGAACACTCTGAATGATGTAAAGGAGTTGCAATTTCATTTACTGGTGTAACTGTTGTTAATCTTGGATTGAGATTGTAAATTGATAGAAGGAAACCAATATAAGGATTTTATCACAGAACACTGGATTCCTTTGGTTGGTGGGTTGGTGGATTGATTTTAACAGCATATCAACCCGTCTGGGGTTATGTCATGCCTTATGGTTAGAAAGTAATATGAATTGTGTATTTATATTTATACATTTTTAGTAATTGGTTTTAACAATGCGTTAGCATTATTGGGGATCATGTTGCATGGTATTGATTAAGTTCATGTCTATATTCTATGGTATAACTTTATTTCCCTCAAAAAGGACAGAATATCCTCCATGTTGACTAATAAATGTCAAGGTGTTGAATGGTATAGTTCCTCCAGGCAGTTACTAGTTCAGTCCCAAAAGACAAACTGCAACAGATTAAGTAGTTGTTGCTACTACTGCTAGGAACAGTCCACTAAGTTGAGGTGTTTGGCTTATTCCATTAACCAATAGTTAATCTAAGACAGTTCCATTAACCAATAGTTAATCTAAGACAGTTCTAAGTGACTTATTTCTAGGCTGCAGGTTCAATCCTGGTCAAGGGTGAGAGTAACATAGAATAATAATTAATTAACATTGACATTTTCAAATAGATCTTTCATATTGTTTGCATTAAAATAATGGTTTCTGATGTGAGCAAAAAACCTGCATTCCATGAATAAGTGTTTAACAGTCAAAGGTGTTTGACATGTTTCATATTGTGGATTCCTTTGTTTGTTGGCATTAGTTACCAGTTTATAATATTGGTCATTTCAGCTTGAAATGACACTGTCTTGACTTTACAGACTAACTTCAAACTTACATTCATGCTCATATGGAGGCTTATGGTATAATGGTTAGTCATAGGTAATTGACTTGTCGATCCGAGTTCAAATCCTGGATGAGGCTTTTTGCATTTCACATAGTGCTAGGGAAAGGTATACATCCATGTACTCTCCCTCCAGCTATGGGTAAATAGTAGGACAGACTGGGCTACTTTGGCTAGGTAATCAGTCTAGAAGGTAGCTGAGGGGTGTAGATGGGTTCATAAGACCGACGAATTCGCTGTCAGTGGCTTTTCTTAGTCGGTGAACTCACAGATCAAAAGGTGCTGCTTTTTTCTTTCTCTTCTTTTACTGGGTGAATTTACTTGGCTATTTGTGCCTGACACTGGTGGGGGAAGGAATCTTCTATGAGCGTATCTTCCTCTTTTTCTAGCAGCAGGGGAGAAATACCATTCTTCTTTTTTAAACCTTTCGACAGATTTGCTTCTTTTTTTTTTTTTTTTTTTTGTGTGTGATGGAAACGACTCTTTTCCTTTTAAATAAATTTAGCTGGTCTTTCCAGTTCTCAATTTTATTTCATCCACTTTGGATATCAAGTTGTGTCTTATCTATTTTTTTTCTTTTTGCTTCAAAAATGCACGTAAGTACCCCAGTTGTTTCACTGGCCTTTAGTGAATTTCAAAAAGACAAAAAATGCACCCATATGCGCTGATTCGCACTAGTTTTTCTTTTGTGGATTGCTGATACATTTAGCGACAAAATTTCTTTTTTAAAAGGTAATATTTCAAGTTTGAAATATTAGCGAGTCCTTTCTTGAAGTTTTACGTTTCTTTATATATATATATATATATATATATATATATATATATATATATATATGTTTTTGGATGTATATTTACTTTAATACGAGTTTTCACTGGTTTTTCCTTTTTTTTTGTTTTACGTCCGTTTCTAGATATATATTTGCTCAAGTTTTCACTGTTTTGTGAAAACGTTTTTAACTAGATTTTTTACAATAAGTTATTCACTCATTGAAACGTTTTTCAACTCTGTGACAAAGTTTTTAACAATTTTTAACTCTGTGAAACTGCCTTTTCTTTTTCCTTTGTTTGAAAAAAGTTCTACAAATGCTTCAAGTTTCACTATGATGAAACGCTTTTTCTTTTTTTGTTTTACGTTCTATAGTGACTTTCAAAAAAGACAAAATGCACCCATGTGCGTCAAGTTTAACTGTTGATTCCGCCAGATATAAATACGCTTGCCAATGGCTTTCCTAGCTTGTAATGCTTTCATTAGTTTGCATAATTTGTGCAGGAAGACATACAGATTACAGAGTGCATTTCATATGTTTTTATTCTCACACAATGCAGCCGTGAAACTGCAATTAAAACAAAACTTGGTATAAGTCACAAAAATGTACAAAACAGACGATAAGTTTACAATACAATAAAACAAAACAAATTCACATAAAAAGGGTTATTATAAAATTAACAGGAAAGGTTTACGCCTCATAAATTTACCATAATTCTAAACATAAAACATTTAAGCTTATCTATAACTTACAAAATAAGCACAAGGCAAACGAGTCTTCCACCTATCTCCAAAAATGCATTTACACCTACCTTTTGGGGTTTTTAAACTAATGAACTATTTTCTCTAAGGGAAATCTTACAATGGTGACAAGGTCACTGCGTACTCACGGATAGGGGAAAGGAAGGGATGTAAGACAAACCTGTTAATTTCAAACCAAATAATGGTACTGCTGCTGAGCGGCATTGACAATACCTTCCCAAAGGTATTAGCGCTATGTGAAATGCAAACAGCCTCGTCAAGGATTTGAACTCTGGTCGACAAGTCCATTTCCTATGACTAACCATTACATCACGCACCTCCATCGTATAGGCATTTAAGGGGTCAGTTTAGCTCAATTATTAGTACATCCACTTAGGAATCACAAGGTTCCTGGTTCAATACCAGCCCTCACCAACTCAGTGCATGAGTAGCACAGTTTGGCAATCTGATCTATGGAGTATGTTGGGAGCTGACGCCATCCCAGCAAAACAATCTCCCTGGTCTAGCACTAGCAAAAAGGGGATAGACTCCCCCTCTGTTCAGCTGATACAGACAATAATCCACTCCGCAGTCTTTACTTTGTCTTCCTAGAAATGAATACTATATAAAAAGTAAATCAATTGATTGGAAGAATCAGGTCTAATAACCCCCTTAGTTGGCCTAGAAGAAGCCAAAACATTGTGCCTATAATAACAATCAAGATAAGGGCACAAGTCTGAGTATTGTAGTGAGTAATACATGGGAACATTTTCTGAGAAGAAGAAGAAAAAAATAAGATACAATAAGAATGAACCTTTTTAAAGGTTGGTCTTGCAAGATTATTGAAAAGGCAGTAAATAATGATAAAGAAAAACTCAAAAGGTGAACTCAACAAGCAACTGACTTTGGCCTTTAGTAAAACCAACATCTTCTCTGTTGTGTTCCTCCTTCTTCCAGGAAATAATCAATGATCAAGATTGATACCCATTAACAGATTTGAACAAAACAATATAATTGTCATGAAGGAAAAAAAACAAACCATCTCCCCTTCCCCAGGTTACTTACTTTCTTTTTCTTTTCTTATTTTTTTTTCTTTCCTTTTTCATTTTTTGTACACATTTTTTTATT
Source organism: Doryteuthis pealeii (assembly GCA_023376005.1). Lineage (NCBI taxonomy): Eukaryota > Metazoa > Mollusca > Cephalopoda > Myopsida > Loliginidae > Doryteuthis > Doryteuthis pealeii. The sequence goes on along the minus strand of CM042141.1, from coordinate 8,165,560 downwards.
TTTATTTCATTCCCTTCAATGTTATCCTATTAGGTAATGTTTGTGACAAATCTGGTTTCTTCTAAATCCAAACAAGTTGACCTTTCCATGGACTTAAAAGCTGCTTTCTATTTTCATTGTGTTAATCTATTTCTTTTTCCTTTTCACTTCCTGTTTGCTTTTTATTATATACTCTTTATTTTCCTTTTTGCTTCCTCGTTAAGTTTTGATTTTTCTTGCTTACATTTCTTTATTCTATCCATTGTTTTCTTTTTCTTTCTCATTAAAAAAACAACAATAACAACAACAACAACAAAACTTTTTATTTATTTCTTTCTTCATTCCTTCCTTCATATTTGAAAATATTTCCTTTCTTTTCTATCTTTTTCCCTAACTTCCGGTGGGGCTTACTTGGCAATGTCCATTTTCCATCTTCCCTACAAATAATACATAACAGATTTAAATAATACCAGCAGAAAGGAGGTGGTTGTGGTGTAATTGTTACCATTATAGGAAATAGACATGGCAATCTAAGTTCAAATCCTGGATGAGGCTGTTTGCATTTCAGTGCTAACACCCTTGGGAAAGGTATGTACCTAACTAAGTAGGGCTGGATAGGCTCTTTAACCTTTGTATGGCAATTTGTCAAGGAGAAGGAAACACTGAATTCAAACCTGTTAAACTACACTTAAAAAATGACATTGTGTCACATCCTGCTTGTGCGGAGGGGTTGGTTATATACATAATACCAACAGCAAGGAGCAATCCTTGATCTGACCTATCATTAAGATGAATTGCCTTTTACCAAGCTAAATAGCTTGGTTGGTTTTATGGCATCTAAACTCTTGGTGGGTTATTTAATGGCAAATAAAGTCTTTTTTGTGCAATCAATTATACAGCTTCAAGTAACTATCTTAAACAAATAATTTATATGGTTTCAAGACATAAATTAATAAAAGATTTTAGCACAAAGTACTTTATCTTATCTCGCTGACAAGTTAAAGCAACAATTCTTCCAAGCCATAGTTGTATCAGTGTTTCTGTATGGCTGCACCACTTGGACCCTAACGAAGCACCTAGAAAATAAGCTAGATAGCACAAGAATGCTGCATGCAACCGTAAACAAATTGTGGAAACAACACCCCACAGGAAAACAGCTGTACTGCCACTTGCCACCTATCACACAGACCAAGTGAGACAATCAAGACATGCTGGACACTGCTGGAAAATCAAGATAAACTCAAAGTGACGTTCTCCTGTGGAAACCAGCCAGTGTGGGCCGCCCAGTAAAGTCCCCATAGACCAGCTCTGCATGGATACTAGATGCTGTGCAGAGGACCTACTGAAAGCAATGAACGATAGGGACAGTTGGCAAGAGATTGTCATGAATATGGTGCTACTGGCACAACATGATGTTGATGACTTTATAAACACTAGTCCATCTTCAAACCAGTATGTGATATGGGTAAGTACAGTTAGTAATAAGTGACTTTTTTTCACATGGCCAGCTCTATGAACAGAGTTGGAAATCTTGAGAAGATGCAAATCCTCACCAAAAGGTCAACCAAAATAGAGAACAAATATATCATAAGTAATGTTATCTATTCAGAGGTTCTTTCAGAATCAAAATATTTGTAATATCAGATTTTGAAAGTGAGATGGATGTTAGGCACAAATAAATGAATTGGTTTGGTTTAGTTTGTTTTATGGCATATCAACCTCAGTGGGTCATTTTAATGCCGATAAAGTTTAGAAATAAATTCATTCTTAATGGATACTCAATTTTTTTTATAAACACATTTTTCTATTTAATCCATAGATGGGACTCTAACAAGTACTACCACTCCGGGTCAGGGTGGACCAGGGAGCAATGGTGATGAAGGGGTGCTCCACATTCCCCAAACCTCCAGAACTGGAACCACAAATAAATGAAATATTTTAAATTACATCAATGAACATCTTAAAACCTGTATGTAATACAGGTAAGTACAGCTAGTTTACTGGTTAGTTGATTGGTTTTAGGATATGTCAATCCTTGACAAGGTTATTTTTTACTGAAGTCAATCTTTTTTTTTTTTTCAAGCAATTTTATAGTTTCAAATAACTAAAGATAATAATTTGTAAATAATTATAGCTTCAAATAACTATTCTGAATACAAATAATTTATATGGTTTCAAGTATACTAATAATTTGTACAGTTATATGATTTCAAGTATTTTCATATCATACTACTAATAATTTTCAAACAAATCTATTTGACCCATAGATAGGACCCTAACATGTACTACCATGGAATTTTACCACTGGATGCAGTTTAGTGTCATACACAGGACACTTTTACAAGAGGAGGGCACAATCTAAAGATTGAATTCACTACACTAAGAAATAGTTTAGAGGAGTTCATCCTTACTTCTCTAGCAGTGCCCAGTGTGTCTTGTTTGTCATCTTACTTGGATGGTTTGTTTGATAAGAGGTAAGTGGCTGGAGTGCTGCTTCCAGGATTTGATCAAAACAGTACACATGTAGTTACCATCTAGCTTTTTCACTAAGCATTTTCCTAGAGTCTAAATAGTGCAGTATTGACACAACTAGAGTTTGGAAGAATTCTTGCATTATCTTATCAGAGAAATCAGATTTCCATATGATCGATAAGACTATCTTATTAATCATTACTTCACAACAGCCCTGCAAAAATGTATTTGCAAACTACAAGTATCGAGCAAAGATTAAGGATTGAAATCATTACAATAATAAAGGTTTCTGTTGATAGGTGTCTAACAAACTATAGATTTTATATAATATCCTAATTCATAGACCTAAAAATGCACAAATTCTGTAATTATTAAAGATTATAAGAATTTTCTTTATAAGCTTCTGCTGTTAAACCGTATTTATCAGGAAGATTTACTTACTTTATAATCTTAAGGGTATGTTTTAAAGGTAAGATCATTCTTCTCTTAAAGTACTTAAATTTTGTATTTCCTTTTATAAGAGGTTACCTCATGTGATGTAATGGTTAACAAGCTAAATTATCAGACAATTGTTAGTGAGTTCGATTATCACTGGGAGCCCCATACTTCTGACCTTGTGTAATATCTAAGTGCTGCTTAGTAAATAGCTATATAATCACAATGGAGACATTTAGTCTAACGTTTTTGTCTCCAACAATCCAAGGGAGATAACCATGTCACAAAGAAATGTTTTGCTTAGCTTTATAGTGTCTGATAATCAAATGTGGCCATGTAAGTATAATTGAAACTGATTAATTACAAAAATAAACTTTATATATATATATATATATATATATATATATATATATATATATACACACACACACTATATTTACTTGTGTATAATAAGAGAAATTTAATACAAAAAAATTCGGAGGGGAGTAACAAACAAATATAGAATTTGGATCTTTTATTACATAGTAGAGGCGTTTCCAAAAAGTATGCTGCAATAAGCAAATAATACTGATATGATCTTAAACAAAATTAAATATTTTTATTGATTAACATAATAATGAAATTGTTGTATACAGTGTTCAGGTGCAGTACAACTCATCAAAGGTGCATGTTTAGTACATAGAATAATAGACAAATGTCAGGAAAATGAAACAGTGTATGATTCATGATATATCTATATGTGTGCATATATATGGGAAGGATATTAGGTATAGTGTTGGCAAATATAGATGAGAAGTGTTTGTGTTTACAATTATGAACCTCTAAGTGTAATTCAAAACAGAATTTAACAGATTCAACAAAGCTTATATCATTGAATTATGATAATTTAAATTGTTTAATTATTTATATTAATGTCATCTTTCAATGAATTCAACTGAAACAAAAAAAAAAAAAAAATTTACTGTAGGCAACAAATATTTAAAAAAAAATATATGTTTTGACCCTCTTTCTCTTTCATCAAATTAGCAGGAGCTGAATGCTCTGCATACTAACTTACTGTAGTCTTTACTCAGATATACACCATGTTTCATTGTGAAGTATCATATTCTATTCTAGAAAACTGCAAATTGAATTGTGTATATTAGAGGTACAGATTTGCCAACAAGTATTCATTACAATTGGTATAAATTCACCGAATGTCCCTAAAGTGCTGCATGAGACAATTGAAAATAAAGAATATGTTAAAATTAATAAATAAGGATATTTTAAATTTTGTACATAATAATTTCTATAGGTAGATTAGGTAAATTCAAACCAAATTTTAACTTAAAAAAAATTTGAATCAATTTTAAGTTTTAATTTAAACTAAAAGTTAAAATTATTTGAAATGTGGGAAATGTTTAAGATGAATATGCAACCAATGTCTACATATTAATTTTAACCAAGACCATTTGTTGTCTATTCCACTAGAAATAAATATAACAATAAATTTATGAAAATGAAGATACTGATACATTTTGTGTAGTGGTAGTCAGAGGTAGAGGAATAGAATCTAATATAAAAGATAAGGGTACAGAGTGCAAAGTATTAGGTGGTGTAAATACAAATTTGGTTTCATTGTGTAATAATTTACATAAGACAAATTTGTTGATAACTTTACACTTCAGTTTTAGATAAATAACTGATTTTTGGTAGATTTTTAATTTCATTAAAATGTTCACTATCATCTATTTATAAACAAATCTATTTTATAAAAAGGGTATCTTAAAGAATAATAAGTTTTGGAAATATTTTTAAGAATAAAATATTCTCGAATTTGAGCCATTTTTGTTATTTATTTATTAAAGATTTTTATGGGTTTCCTCAGATATATTACACCCCTCTTTGCAGTAGCAGGGTCTGCAGGTCCCATGCACCACTTTTGCGAATAGGCAGTATACAATAACGTCTTCATTTTAAACAGATTTAATTTTCCTAACATCAAAACTGGAAGAACCTCAGGTTTACCTCCCTTAGACTGTTTTTCAAAACAAAGTAAAATAATACTATCATAGCTTTCCAATCCTTGTGGATGGTGAAATTTATGGATTGTAACAAACCAGAATCATTAGACATTTCCTAAGAATTTTCCTATGGAAACCAACACCCTATTTTTTTAAGTAATTTAAAAAAAGAAAAACAGGTGCTTGTATATAGAATATTTCAATGACAATAGAGAAAATTTCCATTATTTCTGCAGTAATATACAAATTCATTATCCAGATAAGAATAAGTTTCAGTTATTTGCTTCATTTTCTAACTGAGCAGTTACAGTTAAACCCTAAGAATTATACATTGGCCATAACTCCACACCTTCTTAGTTGTTTGGGAGGGAAAAATTAAAGAAATATGGCAGATTGGTCAGTTCATGACATAATTCTTAAATGTAACTGTTCAATAATAAAGATTTTAAAAAATGAAGCAACAAAACAAATTAAAAAAGAAAAAAAACAGAACACTTTGAAAGAGAACCTAAGTTACTGATAATTGTAACATAACCCAATACATCCACTCACCAACAAAACAAATTAAAAACAAACAAAACAAAACACTTCGAAACAGAACATAAGTTACTGACATCAACCGGATGTTAACTCCACAGTAGCTTAGTCAAAGTGAACAAAAAACAAATGTTCTACACGTAGGCTCCAACCAAACTTCCGGGCGAAAAAAAAAAAAAATTTATAAACAATTACAAATATCCTCTATTTAATGTTTTTCAACCAATCATAAATCTTTCCCCCCCAAACCCTTCAAAGTGAATTCGAGCCGATTCCTAACTATAAAACAGCTGACTTAAAGTCGATAAGCAGTTGACTGTGGGCCATCACACACATCCACCAGGCCAAGATCAAGGAACCACCATACCTCTGACCCACACCACACCCCGCATCACACAGAACCAAATCATCAGCCAGAACAGACTTTCAACCCCATGCCTGCCCTCATTTCACCGAGCAAAAAAAAAAGAATTATCATCTCAACAATTCCAGCTTTTATTTATTTTTAAACAAAATTAATCCAATCCTTCTCATCCATTTTTCTTTTGCTACCGTACGCTTTTTTTGTTGATATTACAACAATGATATACCAAAATTAGAATTAATGTTATAATATAACAAAGGACTAGTACTATTGAAACCTGTTCTTGCAAGCTATTGTCAGTAAGTTTGATCATCACTTGGTGCTCTGCTGTTGTAGTCGTGAGCTTGATAAGATTAATTTTAGTAAATTACTAAATATCTACTACTGATACAACTAATACTCACTGTGATAATTATAACTAATCCTACTACTACTACTACAGGTATGACATCTAGGGTCTTTTGTATTATTTGGACTATTGTCCTCATCTTTATCGTTATCTGCACAACATTTTGGCTGATATGTCCTCCGGCCTTCTTTGGGCATTTCTTGTTGGATTCGGAAACCTTTGTTGGATATTGTACAAACGGAAATAGGAATTTCCGGTTAGATTAAATAAAGCAAAATGATGAACAATAGATAAAGGAGTCAAAGAAGAACCGGAACTAGAAGGTTCCACTAGAGAACAATGAATATGTGGGCGTTTGGCGGGAAATCCAGACAAACAGGAAACAATAGATAGGGTTGCGCTTACTTAAGCAGTCAGTAGTCGAGCCAGGTCAGTCAGGAGGAGACAGTGAACACAGTGACCGACTCACGGTCACAGCCGATGGGCTGTGAACCATCACTTAGCTACCTCCCGTCTCCTCAACGCTATTCATCCCAGCAGCAGTAGTGCCCATTGTCAAGCTCACCACCCACCACTTAGCTACCTCCCGTCTCCTCAACGCTATTCATCCCAGCAGCAGTAGTGCCCATTGTCAAGCTCACCACCCACCACGAGAGAATGTAAAGAAATAAACTAAAGTTTGTTACAATGCCCATGTGTTGAGTCTCTACGCCGACTACTAACCTACCCGCAGTATACCAGCAACGTATACGATTCAGCATGAGTTTGAAGATGCCAGTATATAATATATACGATTTAGTGCCAGCGAAGAAGGGCTATGCAACACCTTCACGGAACTTCGAACCTAACCATTTATTTAATCCACGGTAATAACTTGTTCTCATTCTGTTAACCATGACTGGGTACAAGTGTTAAGCTGCGTTAATTATTCTATGTTACTGTCACTCTTGACCAGGATTGAACCTGCAATCTAGAGATAACTGTCACTTAGAACTGTATTACCTCAACACCTATATCCACTACGCCACATGTCCAAAATTCAGAGAAATAGTATCTAGGGTCTTGTTTATTGCTGGAGAAAATGTATAGCCAATGGTGTTAACTAAATGGAAAAATGATATTTGTAGCTGAAAACTTATTCTACCCAATGATGTTATTGTACTCTACGTGTCTGATGTAGTTTTCATGAAGGTAAATAAAAGGCATTACTTTTGGAGTGTCCCTGTAATAACAATAAAAGCAATAATTGATATGATAATGATACAATTTTTTCATCTAGTCATTTACTAGTTTAGTTTGGTTCAAGGCCAGAAATATGGGACACCTAGTGATATTCCAAATCACCAACTGTTACACCAAGACAACACAGTTTTTGTATATAGGTTACCATATGCCTTTGTCCAACCCCTCCACACAAGTAGGATGTGACACAAGGTCAATTTTAAGCAGAGTTTAACAGGTTTTAATTCAGAGTTTTCCTTCTCCTACAGGGATTGCCATACCAAGGTTAAAGTGCCCAGTCTACTCTACTATTTTAGCCATAGCTGGAGGAAGACTAGGTGGATTTATACCATCCCGAGGGTATTAGCACAATGTGAAATGCGAACAGCCTCGTCTTGGATTTGAACTCACAACGTTACACCACAAGCACCGATGTTACCATAACACACCAGAAAAATAGCATATTGTAGCAAGATATTTGTTTGCACAATAATATTAATATTCTCTAACTTAGAGAATCAAGCAGTTTAATAGTTTTGCATTGATGCTCACTATCATTATAACATCTCAAGGGAGATAACAATTGAATTTTATACCCCTTATTTATCTATTTTGAATTAATTATAATATAAATCTATAAATACTGATTTGATATCAGTGACTTGATATTGAGCTTAATGGCTACTGAAGCAAATGATATAAGAGTAATAAAACAAGTTGCATTAATACAGAAATCTACAGTATTTGGTACAACAAGAATCATTAGAAAGCTATTTGATATCTAAGGAAACTGGATTCAAACCAATATTGATGACAAATCATAATTTATTCATTCAATCCATACCTATGATGAATCTGTTGGGACTACAGCTATGGTCTAAGATCAATAATGGAATAGAGTTATGAGGATACTTGCTGTCACTCAGTTCCCATTAAGAACTATAAGAATGTTAGTATGCAAAAGTAAGAAGAACAAAAACATCAGCAGCAGCAAGAAAGAAAGAAAAAATAGAATAATGAAAGGAATATATTTGGTAAACATTCCAGACAGAGTTATTGATCTATATCTCTAAGACAGGTTAATAAGCAAAGACACGACTAGGACACTCTTTCCATTTCTTCTCCATTCCGCCATTTTCTTCATTTGTTTTTCAATTCTTTCATTCTCCATTTCTCCTTCTACTGCATTTCATCTGGGTTTTTTTTAAAAACTTATATTCTTAAAAAATTTATTTAATTTTCTTTTTTCTTTCACTTTAGTCTTCCTCTTTTCTCTCTCTCTCTCTCTTTTCTTTCTGTTTCTTTCTCATTTTCCTTTACTTTTTTAATACCATCTCTACTCTATCCACCTTTGCTTTCTTTCTTTCTCCACTCTGTCTTCTCCCCCCCCCCCTATTTACATTTGTTTTCATCCTTTTTCTTTGTCTTTCTTTTCTCTCATTCATATTCTTCTACTTTTTAAAGTCAGAATTTAATTTGTTCCTCTCTCTCTCTCTCTTCATTTTCTTATTTATTTTCTTTCTTTTCATTATTTCATTTTTTATGGTCCATTATTTGTTGATTTAAAAAAAAAAAAATTAATTCCTCTTTTTTTCTTCTTTTTTTAATCTTCTGACTAAAACCTTTTTTCTCCTTATCTTATAATTGGCTTTTCCTTTGTATCTTCTTTTATTCCTATCCCTTTATTCATTCTTAGTTTTATTCTTTCTTTTTGTTTCTTGCTCACATTCATCCCCTTCTTTTAACTGCAGTATGCATCTTAAAAATAATTACTTCATTTTTCCTGTGTTTCTAATCATAATATCAAAGTGCATCATTTTTTTTAAATTGAATGGATATATATTTTAAGCTTATGTGATACTCTACAATTATCTTCCAATGATCCTAACTTTTCTGAAAGTCTTAGTGATCAGATTTTCCTCTAACCTTACATTTTAAAGAGTCATAATTAATAGCTAATGGCTGTTTCTTGCTGGGCTTTGTTTCAAGGGACATAACTGCCTTTAAAATACTAAGACTAGTTTTGCGCAGTACAATCAAATATTGTTTAATTTTCTTCCTCTTCCAAAATTCTGTGAGCACCTTTAGTGGTCTTGAGGACTAGTATAATTTATGCTTCAAAATTGCATAGAATATCAGTTTTTATATCTGCCATTTCAGATGTTATATGAAATAGTATTGATAATTGGAGATATATCTAGGGTCCTAATCCTTTTCAGCCTAATGTAGCCTGGGGCTACAATCTTAAAAGGACAGAAAAAAATCATATGGTTATAATTGTAATTTATCAATGAGACATCTGATGTAGCTTGCAATCACAAAAAGATGTAATATCAGGGTTAAATGAAGAAGTTGACAGAAAGAGCACAGACAAGTGATTATTTAACAGTTACAAATACAGCATCCCTTGACATGCTTTATTTTGGAAACAAACTGTCCATAGTGATATAATCTACTATTTCTCTTATTGGAGCCATCCAGGTGACTATAGTTCATTATACTCTACCTTTAGTTGAGTTGGATAAAGCTTAGCAGCCAAGAACAATATTATTACAGTATATAGTGTCAAACATGCTCATAATTGCTGGGTGTGGGTGATAAGGTTGAGGAATCATCCAGATCGATGCATTGGTTCTTATAGAAATTGAGGATGGGGCATGTGGTAGTAAGCAAACAAACATGGTCGGACTTGTAGAAGCTTTATTCTACATAGAATACAGTGGTAGATTTTTGACCAGTTTATATAGTTATTAGAAGGGTAGGGGAGGTAACTCAGTTACCTATTACAGGGCAAGCAAGAAACTTGGACTTTATGTCTTCTGAAAACTGAAGATCAATGAGTTCCATCTGCAGTTGTAATCACACTTCTTCACAATCAATATCAAAAGAGAAGAGAGCATTTTGAAAGTTGGGTGAAGAGCTGCACAGATGGGCTTCAAGGCCCGTAGGTTGGAGACCACTGATTTTATTTATATAGGGCTGGGTTAGCTCAGTCGGTAGAGCGTTCGGCTAGAAACCACAAGGTTCCTAGTTCGATCCCGGTCCTCACCAACTCAGCATATGAGTAGCACAGGCATCTGTGCAGTAAAGTAAGGAACTGATGGTAGATGTGGCGCTCCACCTCAGACGCAAAAAACAATCTCCTTGGTCTAGCGCTAGTGAAAAGGGTATAGACTCCCTCGCTGATTGGCTGACACCGACATTCGGCCGCCCTGACGACTTTACTTACTTTATATATATAAGTTAAGAGAAAGGAAATGAATCTGACGGCATGAGTATATATAAAAGGATATGAAAACAACACAATATGCTGTTAAAGTGAAAAGATTTCATATATATTCATAGCTAATATTGAACAATATTTCGATTTATAAAAATTATTACAATAATTTATTTCAACCGTATTAATATGGCATCTTCAGGTAATCACAAGAACATAGTTTTTTCTTCATTTACTAAATATCTTGCTCTGTCCTTCTACTCACTGGTATTAGGCACATTGAGCTCTCCTTATGGTCTACCTGCATCAGCTTGGTTAAACCACACGTGGAAAGATCCTAACTACGGAAAAAAAATATTATATATATTATATATATATATATATATATATATATGATGACTACCAGGAACTATCTTCCATCATTATAGGCACGTTTTCATCTGCAACTTCCTAAGATCAATCAGACTCTGCACCAAATGATTTTGAAGACAACCAATACAAGGAGGTACCCAAAGTCCTTAAATTACATTGTTTAGCCTGGCATACAGGTTTACAATACCTGCTGGTTACTAAGTGGTCACCCATCTAAGTTCTGAACAAACTAATTGCTGTTTAACTTTAGTGATCATCCAGAAACAGGTGTTTTAAGCTTGACTTGACCTATAGTTCCAAACACTAGTCTTGAAATTTATTTCATGGATCAAGTCTTTTGTTTTGTTTTTTTTCTTCTGTTTCATTTACACCATATGCACAAATTTGGAGCAAGAAATTACTTAAAAAAAAAAAACAACATTTCAATAGTTTTCAGTCATTCCTAATCTATTAATAATAGAGATTAGGTCTTTATTTGTCTGTATCTGAAACTATGTCACTGCTTATGTCACGTTACCCAAAATAGTCATAACATAGAACAAATAAACTCAACATTTGAGTAGGCAAACTTAAACAGTCCTCATTGTTTTTGTTGTGATGTGTAGTTTCATATTCCTTGTTGTAGCAATAGTAGTAATTCTTTGAGCGTATTGTAGCTCTAAGTCTCAGCTTCTCGTAGCTAATTTCCCTATGTCCTCTTGACTGTCTCTATATATCTCCTGCTGTAATACACATATGTAAATGAGATAACACGCCATTGGCTATCTCACTACACCTCCCTGAAACGGAGAGGTTTTATTCCCCTTGTCTATCTATTGCTTCTCCTAAATATCCTTGGGGGTGTTCTTCATAATGATGACCGCGGTCTCATTTCATCACTACTGGATCCCTGGTATGGCACATCGGAACCCGACTCGCTTTCATCTATGGGTTCTATAACGTCTCCCTCATAATGGTTTATATCCTCATTTCTTTCCGATTCCTCCACACTCATGTCTTCCTCATATCTATTCCTTATCTGATCAGTGTGGGCCAGCACACTTCTCTCCTGTGTCGTTATTATGGCGGTGTTGTTCCCTTTCTGTATAATAAAATATGCTTTTTCAGGTTGCGCGTCCTTATTCTTTTTGTACCACATTTTTTCATTAGTTGAAAAACACATGGTTATGGGAGATCTGATCTGTCTTCCCATCAAGGCAGAAGGACTTAGTGTTCTATCAGCATGGGGAGTGGATCTGTAACTCATCAAGAGTTTAGGTAGAAAGGATTCTATGGTCTCTCGTGACGGCTCGAATGCTTTTAATCCTAATTTAACCGTTCTAACCATCCTTTCCGCAGCCCCATTCGATTGTGGATGGTAGGGCAGAGTTTTATAAGGTTTACATTCTATCTTCCTCAACCAGGAACACAGACCTTCATCACAGAATTCGGACGAATTGTCCAATACCAGGGTTCTTGGTACGCCGTTCCTTGAGAATACTGTTCTCAAAATTTGAATGACAGTTGCAGATTTTCTATCACACACCTGAAAAATCTCTGGCCACCCCGAGAAAGAATCTATTAAAATCAATAGTAGTCCTACGCCCTTGACATAGGCGTGGTCCATGTGCACTCGACTCCATGGTTCTTGTTCCTTTGGCCACGAATGAGTCGATTTTTGTGGAAAATCTTTGATTTCCATGTATTTGGGGCATTTTTTAATGTAATCTTCAATGTCACGATATTCCACAATGTATATCGTCGTGTACACTTTTTGATTATTTCTTTTCGCATTTTTTTGCGGAGGTACAACCAAATCTCAGTTACATATAACCCCTCTGTCCATGGTTAGTTTATGTTTAACCTCTTTATAAGGCCTTTCAGCTTTAGAGCAGTCGTTCCATTTATTCCTCCTTATTCTATTCGAGATTTTGCTCAGAATAGGGTCCAGCAAGGTTTCTTCTTGAAGCTGTTTAATCGCAGTACATCGGTTTTCGACCCAATGTAATACTTCTTTGTTAAAGGCTAATCTGGATAACGTGTCAACATGCGGGATCGTGTTTCCTTTGACGTACATGATATCGAAATCAAAGGCCATCAGCAGTATGGCCCATCCCATTAACCTGGCGGATGTGACCTTGGGTAATTCTTTCCGTGGATTAAAAATGAATTCTAACGGTCGATGGTCAGATTTTAGTAAAAATTTTCGACCCAATAGAAATTGTTGTGCACGCTGTGTGCTCCACACTATAGCCAAAGCTTCCTTTTCTATATTTGAGTAGTTCAATTCTGCCTTGGTTAGCCTTTGCGACAGGTACATAATCGGATGATCGTCCTGTGACAATATAGCAGACACAGCATGTTCACTGGCATCCGTAGTTAAGGTTACTTCTTTTCTGGGGTCAAAAACTTTTATAACAGGTTTTTCCATAAGTACTTTTTTATTTTGTTAAAAGCCGTTTCTTGTTTTTGTGTCCAAACAAACTTACTATTCTTTCTTTGTAAGTCTGCAAATGCTTCAGTTAAATCGTAATATTTGGGCATATATCTGCTATAAAAATTAGCCAATCCTAAAAATGATTCTAATTCTTTTTTGTTGGCTGGGGATGCGACCTGCAATATTTTAATTAATAAATTTGGGTCAAGCGAAATGCCTTCTTTGGATATTTGAAAGCCCAAATAATTTATCTTCTCGCAATTAAATTTACATTTATCGTGGTTTACGCTCATGCTGGCCACTCTTAATTTGTTCATAACTCACTGAGTCTTTTGTTGCAATTCATTTATACTGGTGGCCCCTATTAAAATATCGTCCTGAAAAATTATCATATTTTCTACTACCCCCTTTAAAACATTTTCGATAGCTTGTTGAAATATTGCAGAAGCAGTTTTTATGCTGTATGGCATTCACGTCCACCTCATTAATCCGAGGGGGGTGTTAATAGTGGTTATTTCTTGAAATTTATCGTCAATCTGTATTTGATTGTAAGCTGCCTTTAAATCAATTTCCGTAAAATATTTAGTGCCTGTTAATGTATGCGACACAGTTTCAAGCTCAGGAATAGGATACGAATCTGAACAGATTTTATGATTTACACCAATCTTATAATCACCACATATTCTTAAATTCCTATCTTTTTTCCGTAAAACTACAATTGGGGACGCCCAGTTACTACTGCCGATTGGTACTGGTTTTAAAATTCCTTCTGCTACCATATCTTCCAATTTCTTTTTTACTGAAGGTCGCAAATGTATAGGTATCCTACGAGATTCATAATATGAGGGGGGGCTATTTTCTTTCACTCGTATTGTGACTTTGTAACCTCTCAATATTCCTATTTTTTGCTTTTTACTTTCTATGCTGTCGATTAAATTGTCCATATCTATTTTTATAATATCTGTGCCTATTAGTCCATGATTTTTTAAACCATCCACTACAGTTATAGGGACCACTTTGAATCTTCTATTAGCCTTAAACGTAGCGTCGAATTGTCCCAATGCAGTGATGTAAGAGCCATCAAATTGTCTCAATTTCAAGTGACTTCTCTTTAACTTGGGTTTCCCCATATGTTGCCAAAAGTTCTTTGGAATAAGAGTCACATCACTACCTGTATCGACTTGCATTTCAAATGGTATTTTGTTTAATTTTACTGTCAACTTCTGTTTTTTGTTCACCCGTACTTGGTACACGTCTTCTATCGAATTTGTCCACTTTGACTTGACTTTGCATACAAATCCAAAATGATTGTTTTTTGCATATATAACACGTTTGTCCATAAGTAGGATAATTTGTTCTTTTGTCAAAATTATGTTGAAAATTGCAGTACTTACAATTTTTTAGTCTTGTTTTTACTTGTAACACGTCAGTGTTATTTGCTGCATTTTGTTTGTTTGTTTGTTTTGTTTTACGGCATATCAACCTCAGTGGGTCATTTAATGCCGATAAAGTTTTGAAATAAATCAATTCTTAATGGATAATACAATTTTTTTATAAATACATTTTTCTATTTAACCCATAGATGGGACCCTAACAGGTACTACCACTCCGGGTCAGAGTGGACCAGGGAGCAATGGTGATGAAGGGGTGCTCCACATTCCCTAAACCTCCAAAACTGGAACCTCACCATCAGATAGAGTTTAACGTCATTCCCAGGACATGTAGACCCGCAGCCACCGCCTTCTAGCACCCATATGATAAAAAGGGGTTGGGGCTTGCCATAAGGGCAATAGGGTTGCTGCATTTTCTTCTATTTGAAATACCATTGTATTGTGTTGAGTATCTTCCTTGAATTTGGATATAATTTCCAGTTGCTGTACAAATTCCAAGCATATTTCTAATGCCATGTTATTTGACTGTAAACGTTCTAAAACTTTATCTTTTTGATTCACGTCATGCAATCCTTCAATGAACCGTAACTGGATTAATTCTTCTTTGATAGACATATTTGCTGATCCAAGCTTTTGAAATTGAAAAAAATCTCAAGGCCTTTTTTAGTCTCTGAATGTAATTCCTTGCTGGTTTGTTGGGCTTTTGCTTCGTAGAGAGGAATTTAGTTCTCTCTGCGATAACGAGTTTTTTCTTAGGTCTTAAATTATTCCTTATGATGTGTGCAATTTCTTCAAAGGTGAGATCCTCCAAATCTTTTGGATATGCCATAACGTCTACTTTCAGGTTTGCTTCACGTCCAGCGGATGCTAAAAATAAATCTGTAATCTCGTTTTCTCCACCAATGTTCTTTTTGTCTTGTAATTTTTTGATTCTAGCAAAGGCTGAAAAACATTTTAGCCACATCTCCACATAATCAGGCTCCTCTAATCTAGTGAATATCCCTATCGACGCCGCCATGTGTTAGGATGTGTAGTTTCGTATTCCTTGTTGTAGCAATAGTAGTAATTCTAAGTCTCAGCTTCTCGTAGCTAATTTCCCTATGTCCTCTAGACTGTCTCTATATATCTCCGGCTGTAATACACATATGTAAATGAGATAACACGCCATTGGCTATCTCACTACAGTTTTTAAAATGGGTTTAATAAATACATGCTTGGTATTATATATTTATATATAGTTTGTTTTATTCTAATATATATTGAAAGATATCAGAACTAAGTTTCCATTAAATTTTACACCGCCCGGAGATCGTTTTTTTTTTTTTTTTTTTGCTAGTATGAATAAATATATAGATAAAATATCCGACTGAATAGAAGAGAAATAAGATGTGAAAACCAATTTGGGTGACTGTTTACATATTCAATGTTTCACTCTGTATGAGCTTCATCACATTAATGATTTGGGAAAAAAAATCAAAATTTTAGGAAAATTATTAAGGGCGGACCTGAACTTTCAGAAAAAAAAAGAAAAGATTAAAAACAAAAATTTTAGATGGGGGATCTAAAATTTTTGTTTTTAATCTTTTTTTTTTTTTTTTTCAACGGATTATTATCGATTGCACACCAATCTATTCGATTGTAAAAACAAAAATTTTAAAAAGTTATTTATTTTTTGAGTTTTCAGGGTTGCTCAGTTCCCCGTATAAGTTCATCGTAAACCGATCCCCCATATCGGAACCGCTGAAAAAAATTTTTTCTTTGTAATTTCTTTTCTTTTTCTTCAATGGATTATTATCGTTTACACACCAATCTATCCGATTGTAAAAAAAAATTCAAAAAAGTTCTTTATTTTTTGAGTTTTCAGGGGTGCTCATTTCCCCGTATAAGTTTATAGTAAATCGATCCCCCATATCGGAACCGCTCGATAATAAATAATTTGGGTTCTGTTTTTTCTGGGCCACCCTAACTTTGACACCTTTGTGCCAGTTTCCTTTCGAGCGGTTCCGATATGGGGGATCGGTTTACTATAAACTTATACGGGGTACTGAGCACCCCTGAAAACTCGAAAAATAAATAACTTTTTTGAATTTTTTTCCACAGTCTGATAGATTGGTGTGCAATCGATAATAATCCATTGAAAGAAGAAAAAAAAAAATTAAAAACAAAAATTTTAGATGGGGGGGGGGGGTCTGAAAGTTCAGGTCCGCCTTATTAAGGAATGTCACAATTGACTATTAGGTTGGCATGTCAATGTAATTGGTAATGCCAATCATTATGAAACTTTAAAATGTGGGAAATGAAAAACATTAAAAATCATGCTTATGACTATGGTGTGTAAAGTGAAATATTGTTAGTAATAAATTACAATAGCATATTAAAATTAGTGATTGTTAGGGATAAATAAAATCCACCATAAATGAATAAACTATTATTGCAATACTGTTAAAAATCTAATTATTACAACATTTATTTTCCAAAATATATAAAAGAATATAAAATAACTCACTAAATGTCCTC
>CM042141.1:7973284-8145784 GCA_023376005.1 Doryteuthis pealeii | reverse complement strand
GGCTGAACAGTCCCTGACAACTTTGGCTAGACAAGTAGTCAGAGAGGCCTCCTCCAATCAATCGGCTGGTCACATCAAGCTCTAGCACCTATATGATTGTCCCAACCCTATTGATCTTATGGCAATCCCCTAACCCTTTTTATCAGATATGTGCAAGAAGGTGGTGGGCGAGGGTTTTAGTGTCCTGGGTATGACGTTAAACTGCATCTAGTAGTGAAGTTCCAATCCTGGAGCTCTGGGGAATGTGGAGTACCCATTGCAATTACTCCCAGGTCCACTCTAACCCAAAGTGGTAGTACTTGTTAGGGTCCTATCTATGGGTTAAATAGATCAAAATGAGCTTTTTAAAAGAAAGTTTGACAAAGAAAATTGAATACCCAACAAAAATGAATAAAACGTCTTCAACATAAAATAATCCAATGAGTTGACATGCTGTAAAACCCAACTTTACTTTGTTAAATTACATTGTATGCTTTTTGTATATAAGAAAATATAGTAAATCTAAAAATTTTCAAGATTTTTTTTCTAATGCAAAAATGTCTAGTGCCAAATGATATTAAAATGCATAAGACCAAATATCTGCCACCAATCAACTACCCCAAATAATCCCATTCTGTCTGCCCGAGGAAAAAGAATTTCAAGACATCAACCTAACTGCCACCAATTAGTTAATCTACAATTAGTCAGGGATATTTCCCAATTTAAATAATTTTTTCATCACATCATCTATATTGTGATAAATATGATTGTAGCAATTATTTTTTTCTATTATATATAATAATTTTTAAAGTTTGATTTTTATTAATAATTTAACATTTTCCTTTTGATAATCATATTTTTTTATATATTTTTCATGTGTAAAAATAAAACTTATTTTGTAGCAGTATGGCTAAGGATACCCAATTTTGTCGGCTGCTAGGTTTTTAAAAACAAATTAAAATTAATTAAATCTATTATTTAAGGTCAAACTTTTGTCTAAAATGATAAGTAGTAACATAATGACCATCATTAAAAAAGAAAAATATCATTACATATGCAGTTTATTTTTAATAGATTTAAACGATTTGTTTTGGTCAATTTCAATGCGATCCGACATTTTGTCTATTTTTCAATGGTTTTAGGCGCTTGTTTACAATTTTAACTTAACATTCGCGATTGCAAAACAATTTACCAAAAATCAGGTAATTATCCGATTTTAATGAAATTTTCAGAATTGATTTATCAATTAATGAATTTTATAATGCATTAGTTATTTTATTTCAAAACTTTAATTTAGTATTTTTTCTATGAAAAAATTAATATATAAAATTCATTTAAAATATGAAAAGCCTGATGTTAAGTTTAAAATGATATATTTTTAGATTCTAAAAATAAATATCTATTTAATGCAAACCTTATTAGATTACATCAAAGTATACTTTTTGAAGAAAAATTCGATTGAAAATGTACCCCACCCCTTTTAAGCAGAAAAATATCGATGTATAATTTTTTCTTTTATAAGATAATAGCCAATTAAATAATTATCAAAATGAGTAAAAAAGAAATCTCCAAAAAATTAATTATCTATTATTTTTTTACATTTTATTTTTCTATTTTCGGTACTTATTTTCTCATAGAAAAGCCACCGTAAAAATTTATTTTTATTTCTATTCATAACTTCGGTCTTTTATCTCTTTATTTATACTGTAATTAGAAAATTATAAGACCAACTTGAAAAAAATGTTATACTCCCAACATAAGGGGGGTCAAAATTAAGTGACCTGAAAAAAAAATGGAAAAGTTTTTAAATAAAATAAATAATGCATTATAAGGATCATTCGTTGATAAATAAACACTGAAAATTTCATTAAAATCCAATAATTCCCTGATTTTTGGTCAATTATTTTCTGTATAAGTCATTTTGTCAAAAACGCATTTTAGGCCCATTTTGGGTATGCTATATGCAAGATTAGAAAGTTACCTCCCTTGATTCACTGTTCGTTATAACTAAAATGGAAGTTCTTAATCTCAAATGAAATTTAAACCACTCATCTTCAAACTTAATTACAAAAGCAAAGAGTGCTGTATTCTAATTTGCTTTTCATTGATTTTCGATGCATCTTTCTTTCTTTATATATATATATATATAATATAATATATATATATATATATATATATATATATATATATAAAAAAGAAAGAAAGATGCATCGAAAATCAATGAAAAGCAGAAGTGATTGAAACTAGCTTTGAACATGTTAACAAAAGTTGCATATACATCCTATGATATACAGAAATTTGAGGTTGTTTGGTTGGTTTTATAGCATGTCAACCCTTGTTGGGTTATTTTATGCTAAAATCAGTTTATCAATTATATAAAGTACAAAAATGTCTCTTCAAAATAATTTTAAACACGTTTAAAATTATCAAGCTAAAAATAAATTTCTATTTTGATGGCTACTATATATTCATATTTTTGGCTTTGAAAATGTAGAAACCCAAAATTATAGTATACCACTTATTTATGAATTTTGGTTATATGATTTCAATGTTGTAGAGTTTGGTAATAAATAATATCTAATAATATCCTATTTGATTGTGTAAGGTTCCATTAGACTGTGTACTTAGTGAATAAATTATATAGGACAGAGGTAGTACTAACATAAATGGTATATATTTACCAAACCCCTCCACCATGAGCAGGAAGTGACACAAGGTCAATTTTTTTTAGCAAAGCTGGTTTAAACTGGTTTTCTTCTTCTAGATTGGTTGTCTAACAAAGGTTAAAGGTCTTCCCTAATTGCCTATAGCTGGGTTTGTTTTGGTTTCTTTGTTTAATGGTATATCAACCTTAGTGCCAAAGTCATTCTTGTAGAAGAACAGTAGTGGTACTATTAACCCATAGCTGGGGGATCAGAGAGTTCTTTCTTAAGGGTATTAGTCTGAAAGTAAACATAATAGTGACTGGAGTTCAAACTTACTAAGATGTTGCAGTTCAGCATGTTATCCATTACATCGCATGGGCTCCCTCTACCATAGCTGGAGGGAGGGAACATAGGGATTCATACTTTTCCAAGCTCAAAGTGAAATGCAAACAGCTTCATACAGGATTTGAACTTCCATCATTGATATCTTTTACTATGACAATATTATATACACAAATAAAGATATCTCCAGATTCACAAAATTCACCAAATTCAATTCGCCCAAAAACCACAGATGTGGACAGAGCCATGGCATTCAAACAAATGAAGAAAACTCATCTGTGCACAGGTGGCTCCACGCAAAAGGAAATCTTAAAAAATAAATTATAAATAAAACCGAATTCGCATTTTTCGTCCAATCTAAAACATTCCCGGTAAAAATAAAAGACGTTGGAGTTGATATGAAATCGGCAAGCGATAAAGTATTTAAACGCAGCTTTTGAAGGACCAGAGGTAGAGATAACATGGCAGCGCCACTATCGAGATCACAAGAAGCGAAGGCTTGGACATGAAACACTACACCCAAGACAGCTGACCTCAATCCCTCACCTCCAGACCAACCAGCAAATCTTAAAGGGGAAAATAACTATCAAATTGTCCATCCTCAATTTACCAAATTGACTCCCATCAACTTAGTCGCCAGGTATCATCCGTCAACCTTTACCACCAACATCAGATTTTCTGCCCATATATAACCAACATCTGACTACTAACATCAGGTTTTCTGCCTACATCACCACCTCCACTACAACTGACTTGACCACCAAACATCAGGCTTTCTGCAGACATTACTACTCACATCACAACTGACTATCACCTAATATCAGACTTTCTTTTCCAACTGTACAACCTCTTTGTGTTTTTTTAATACAATTAATGAAACTTAAAATCTGTGTTTGTTTTTCCTTGCCACCATACACCTCCTACTAATCCTGATTATTACAACAATAACCATTAGCTGTTTTGAGTTTGTTTCTCACTGGGTGCCCCATACTTTTGGCCTTGTACTAGCCTAAGCTAACCTTTGTAAATGACAACTTGTCCATAGCAGTAGCCTATCTTGAAAAATATGTTGGAGTAAGCAAATAACATTGTTATGATCTTGCAGGTGAAATTAAAAGGTAATTAACAGTAATTAAAGATATGCTGGGAATTGCAACAGATGATCTCTGTGGACTCCTACACATGGAATCACCAGTGTTGGCTGACCAGCAAAAACTTACATTCATCAACTCTGTATGGACACTGGATGCTAGAGTCTAGAGGATTTGCCCCTGATAGGGGCAGAGTCAATGATAGCATGATAATGATGAAAGATTAAATTAAATGCATCACAATACCTCTGTCAACTGATTCTTTTCAAGTGTTTTGGTTTACATCTATTAACCTCCAAACATAATTTTAAAAATAAAATTTAGAAAATTCAAAAAGTTTATAACACTGAATTATAATACTTTTCATTTGCATTCTAAAATTATTTCAGTTAATGTCATCATTCAAGGAATATGATAAAAAGTAATGAATTCAACAGAAACAAAATAAAAATATATTTTACATGGGGAAAAATATTGAATGATGCTATACATATTGACTCACTTTCTATTCATTAAATCAGCAGCTGCTGATTCTGAATGCTTTGCATACTTCTCACTTTAGTCTTGTCCCAAATTTACTCAATATTTCGTCTTGAAGTGTCATATCATTTTATTGTGAAAAGAGATTATTGCAAATTAAATTTTACATATCAGAGGTACAGATTCTCAAAGGCAGATATCTGCTTAAAGTGTTCATTACAATAGGTATAAATTCCCTGAATCTACCTAAAATGTTGCCTGATAGAAGTGAAATAACTCAACTTAATAATGATATTTAAAATTTTGTACAGGATTATTTTTATTGGGTAAGCAATGCATACCTTGCTTCTTATTTTGCTTTGGTCATATTTAATGAAAGTGTTAGATAATGGATAGGCATAGACTATCATTTTGAACCATATTACCTTTAGGCACCCCTTTTTTATCTCGATTAAGAAAGGGTATGTTTTTTTATTTACACCATCAATATCCGGCTGTTTGTTTAGGGGTTAGTGGTTATTTTTATAATTTAAAAAAATCTAAAAATCGTCTGTTAAAACAACCGGATATTGATGGTGTAAATGAAAAACATGTCCTTTCTTAATCAAGATCAAAAAGGGGTGCCTAAAGGTCATATGGTCCATTTTTAGAAAGAAGTGTAAAGTAATTTGAAATAAGAATAAACTGGAAAAGTACACAGTGATTCATAAAATTTGAGTAGCAATGTGGTACCTCAGGATAGTCTGGGACTTCTTATTGACTTAGAGAATCACGTGACCAGATGATGCTGGGAAAATAGAATTTAGGGATTTGACTTAGAGCATCTATTTGAGCAAGACATCTCTGCTCTTCTGCATGAATGTGGGAAGTGGATCGGATGAAAATGTGATCAGGGAAATAATGATGCGTACACACACAAAAATGTCTCCTCAAGAACACAAGATGGAACCCAGAGAAATAACTCAGACAGAGAGAGAGAGACACTTAACCCGATATGAAGAAGAAGACACCCGATATGATAGAACGGAGACCTGTTAGAATCTGTGAAGCAATTTTGGTAGGGGTTATGTTGTTGTTGTTTAAAGAATCCTGGTGTTAATTTAGTGTCCAAAGTCTGTAGCCTTTCTGGTGTTAATCCAAGATCTGTTGTCTTTCTGATGATATACAAGTCTAATGTCTGTAATAAGCCCTGGTGTTAATCCAAGGCCTGTCTGGTAAAAGGTTCCTGCCAGTAAGTGATCTTGAGCACAGTTTTTTGTCCTCTTATCTCATTGGCTAATTTCTACCGGAAGCTGCTGCTGCTGCTTGGCAGAGTCAATAAATAGAAGTTGCAATTTTGTTTATATCTTATACCCAGGATCACTTAGCGCTAATACCCTTGGGAAAGGTATGAATCCTACTCTCCCTCCAGCTATGGGTAAATAGCAGGGCAGACTGGGTTCTTTAACCGTGGCTAGGTAACCAGTCTAGGAGAAGGAAAACTGAATTCAAACCTGCTGAACTCTGCTTAAGAAATTGACCTTGTGTCGTATCCTGCTCGTGCGGAGGAGTTGGTATATGTATATATATATATATATATATATATATATATATATATATATATATATATACCCAGGATATGTCACTGCTGTCTATATATGATAATCCCAAAAATAAGGTATTCAAAACACTGGGAATGCAGTAAAACTGTTCATGCGGTTATTGGCAACACTGTTGTGTTTGTTTTGCATGCACACTCAATCTTGGCTTGTCAGTTGTTTCTGATGGTGCTCCCAATTGATGCTACCGGCAAGTGTGAAGTTCACATTCTTATTGAGTTTTTATATGGAAAAGACATTAAACCAATTGAAATTCATCAATTAATGGAAGTATATGGTGAGTTGTGCATGAATGTCAAAAATTTTCTCAAGTAGTGCAGGAAATTTGCAACAATGACAAGGTTCAATGCTTCTTCAACGACATGGCGGCAAGTTGGTATGACATGAGCATGCAATAACTGCCACAGCACCTACAAAAATGCATCCACTGAAATAGCAATTATTTAGAAAATAGATACATGCTCAAACTTTAAAATGTAAACATCATTGAAAATAAACAAATGTTTCTGGGATATGTACATATTTTGGAGACCTTACCTTTGGGACTATGATCATCATACATACATACATACAGTCTGTGTCATATATAAATATATCCATCTATCTAATTATCTCTATGTGTTTATAATAACTGTATATCTTTCTAAAAGAACATATACATTGAAGACAATAAAAAAAAAGCATTATTTGATAAATTTACCTTGCATACACAAACTCACATATACATATGCACTTGTATGGTGTGTATAATCGAGAAGGCAGAGATAGTATAAGTGCATCTATTCTTGGACGTATGTATTTGTCTATGGAATGAACATTTTTATATTTCATTCTTTGTACATCCATCTGTAACTTATTATGATAAGAGTGTAGTATCTGTGCATTTGGCCTCGGATTAAAATGTCATTGACTTCCACTTCTGTATAGAATTATAGTGGATTATATGTACAAGTGGAAATACAATTAGATTAAACAAATTTTGTGTGTGTGTGTGCGTGTGTATAAAATGCTACTGGTAAAAGAAGCTGCTATAAGTTTTGCAGTAAGCTGACAGGAATCAAAATCTCTAATAAAAAAAATTTTTTTTCTGTATTCTCCTATAATATAATATCTGATGCAAAATCTTTTTTTAATGCAAACTTCAAAAATGCCCTTTACTTGTTTGTGAAATGTCAGATTTTAGAGATTTATTTGACCCTCACTTTTTAGATGTTAATTGCCATTTTCCTATTTGAATAGAATACATAAGAGAATGTCAGAAAACACAGCTGTTACTAGAACTGTTACAATAATATTTTACTCTTTTGTTTATCCAAACACTGAAATCTTTTTTTTTTATAAAACTCTTATCTATCTATTACTAAAGATCAAATTGTGTGTGTGTGTGTGTGTGTGTGTGTGTGTGTGTGTGTGTATGTAGATGATGAATTTATTTTTATGGTAAAGTTGACCTAAAAACGTTTCAGTTTACATGAAACCTTCGTCAGGACAATACAAAAGAATGGAAAAGATTATTGTCTAAACAATGATGGATGTTTTCAGAATGACAGGAGTAAAGAAATATATTTAGTGAAAAATGCATAACTGTATTGCAAGTGTTCATTTTGATAGTTCAAGACATGATTGGTGCAAGCGAAGTCGAAAGTCAAGATGTGATTGCCGCATGTGGAGATGTCCAAGATGACATATTTCATAGAGACACCATTGATTAAAAGATGAGAAAAGTATTGTCTAAAATTTCAAAATGAATGCTTGCCAAAATATATGTGCTTTTTCACTAAATACATTTCCTAACTACTGCCATAGTTTAGACAATTTTTTCCATTCTTTTGTATTGTGCTGATGAAGGTTTAATATCGAAACATTTAAATGTCTTAAATCAAAGATAAATTCATCTTTTTACACATACACACAATGCAATATTTAGTAATATATATATATATCTGTCTTCAACAAATCCTGGAAGGAGCATATCACTTAAATGCAACTGTACGGCCACTTACCTCCCATCATACAAACCATCTAAAGTAAGGTGAATATGACATACTGGACACTGCTGAAGAAGTAAGGACAAACTCATAAGTGATGTTCTATTGTGGAGACATACACATGGATACACTAAAGTGGGACAACCAGCAAAGAGTTCCATTGATCAGCTCAGTGCAGATATTGGATGTTGTGAAGATTTGCAAGGAGTGATGACTGATAGGGGTAGGTGCTGAGAGAGAGTCATGGGAATCTGTATAGTTAGCATGGCATGATGATGATTATACATACATACATATATATATGCTGTAGATAGAAGGAAAGTAGTCAAGAAATGAACAACTCAAAACAAGTCATAGGGTGAAACAGTTTTGTCTTCAGTCAGAGTAACTTTATTAAAGCAAAGCATGCCTACAAAGTCAGAAACATTTATTCCCGCTCAGAGTTGCCAACACATGGAATAAACTGCCTGCATCCATTGTAGGCTGTCGAAACACGGCATCTTTCAAAGCCCCCATGCTACCTGTAATCCGCCAACACTATACCTGATACCACACTCCGCACACATACATGTATATTATTACTGTATGCTATTCATGTTCCTGACAGTAATACATTATTCTATGTACTAGACATGAGACTTTGATGATTTGTAGTGCACCTGAGCACTGTACACAATAAATTTCATTATTATTATTATAATGAGGATGTAATGAAGATATACATAGAGAAAGAAAAAGTGATAGGCAGCATGTGAAATGAGGGCTAGTTCAGTTTCTTTACTTAATTGCAAATTACAACTAACTAGAACCAATTAAAATGGATTTTTTTGCAAACATAACTCAATCCTAAAAGCAAGAAATATTTTAGTATGAATTTTGAGTCATAAAACTAAACAGGAAAAAAGCCTTTATGAGACAACGATTGATTCACTCAGCTTTAGTATTTTATATATGTTATATCTTAGTTATCCCATAAAGCGTATGGTTTGCAAAGAAGAATAATGGACAAGATTAATTTGATAAAAATCGTTTATTGAAATAACGAGTGTGAAAATTGTTGTTGTCGCCGTAGATAACGGTAGTAGTTCTCTGGAGTGGCCGAGGGGTCGGTGAGGTGTGGGTATCGTATGATACGTCGGAATCTCTCTTGGCCTGGTGCAAGGCGTGAGGTGGTAGAAGTTGAGTTGATACGGTCACTTGGTGTAGGGACCAAGTCAGGAATATCTCAGTGGAATAGTGATGGTCAGGGAAGGTAGTAGTGGCCGAGGGAGTTGAGTTCGTCTCGGTAGGATACTGTTGTAAGTGGATACGGTCACTTGGTGCGGGAAATAAGTCAGGAATATCTCAGCGAGTTGTAGCGGGTAGCGCTGTAGTGGTCAGGGGGGTAAGGATGTCGCCTGG
The DNA here is from genome assembly GCA_023376005.1 of Doryteuthis pealeii. Lineage (NCBI taxonomy): Eukaryota > Metazoa > Mollusca > Cephalopoda > Myopsida > Loliginidae > Doryteuthis > Doryteuthis pealeii. Next base: position 8,136,260 of record CM042141.1, on the reverse strand, counting down.
CTACGGTGAGGTGTTGAAGTAAGGCTGAGTGTCTGGGTGGGCGAGGGCGTGCGTGGTGGTGGGTGCGTAGCAGTTCCTTGATCCTCTCGTCTGGTGATATTCTCGGTTCCAGGCCGTCCGTCCAACTGCTTATTCTCAAAAATGCCTGGGTTTATATGCTACGCGATCGGCTCCAGAAAGCCTTTGAGGTGTTTAGCGGGAAGATTTTTCATTGGTTGAAAATCCGGATTCCTTACAATATTATTTTTTGTTTATTTTGGAATTCCTCTCAAGCGTAACTCAATCCGAGCCTATGCGCAGAACTGCGTCGAATTGGTCACTTCGTGAGAGGGTACCATTGAGTTCACTTCCGTTTGTTGCCTCCGACTTGAGTTTTGAGGTTTTATGCTAGCGAGGTGTATTTTTGTGAGTAAGCATTGTGAATCATAAGAGATATCTTCTCTCTGATATAACAAAGCTCCCCAAGATATCAATTTGATTCACAATGTGTATGTATGGTTATGTAGGTGGTGTGTTGACAGATGAATAAATTAGAATTCTTTTAAGACGTGTATGAAATAGGCCTAATATTAGTATTATCGATATAGGTTTTAGTTTGTTTTTATGTTGTTGATGTGGGTTGTGAGTTGACTTATTTGCCCCATAACGAGGTGGAGGTGGGAGATAATGTGCATTCATGTGAGTGTCACATGATGAAAATGGTGAGAATGTTGGTCTTAGTACAAAATTTTTTTGTTTCGCTTCCATTTTTAGGTCAGTCCCTTCGTTGGTTAGGGTGGCGTGCGTTGAATGGTGATTTTGCTTTGGGAGATAGTTTATCGACATCATTGGGTTGATATTCGTGGTTTTCTCTTCACGTGGTTTTGGGAGATTGAAGTTGGAGCTAAGATGTGGGGATAATTTTCGTCTTTCTCTGTGGTGGAGAGATATTTGCTGGGTTACCCCACCGATAGCTTTGGTCGTGTGGTCTCTTTCGCCTGGTGTGGTAGAAAAGTATCGCTTGAAGCTAATTATGATGGCTAATGTGTAGCGCAGAGCGACGAAGACGAAGGCTATTTTATATGGTACATCTACTTTTGGAAGGAGTTTTTCGTTCGCTAACACTAGAGTGGATGTACCTGGATTTGGAAAAAATGGTGTGAGTTTTTCCTGAAGGGGTATTGTCTGGATGGCGATTATGGAGTTGGGGTAAGGCATGGGGAATACAGTCCTGATGCTTATGGCTGGTTTGTCATCATCCGTCCGAGCTAGTAGTGGTTGTGAATATGGGCAGTCGCGTCCGTGTGAGCGAGTGGGGTCCAAGTAATTCTTGCTTATAGCGGGTTCTTTAGCGTGCTCGCATTCCTGTGGTGTGGTGGTGGCAATTGTTTGTACGGGATATCCCGTTCTGGTATTTTCGTCAGTAGTAGTAGTAGGGGTCATTATTTTGGTTGTACTGCTGTCGTCAGTCTCGTTGCCATGGGTCGCTATGGTATTTACGTCAGTTTCAATCACTGTGCTGGTTGTGGAATCTTTTGCAGTGTGTGCAGTGTTGTGTGAGGCTGTGTTGTCAATCTTGTTGCCATGAGTCGCTATGAGGTATGCCTTTAGTTGTTCAAAGGTGGATGTGTCCTGCTTGGACTCTATCATCTGTTCAAATATGCTGTAGTCGAGTAAATCCTTGGCAGCCTTGACGAATTCGTTCTCAAGGTCAGGATACACGGCAATCTCGGGCGTGACGTGGGTTGTATAGGTCACGTTCAGGCTTGTGATAAATTGATTCACGTCATCTCCCGGACTGAATTCGTTTTTCAGTCTCATAACGTCAAGTATGGATTTGAGACGCCTTAATCTATCTTGGATGTCGACTATCTGGGCTATTGGTGGTATTGTCGGCTTGGCATGATCCAGGGCTTCCATCATCCTGTGTAAGTCGGCTTTCAAAATTTGTATATGTTCTGGTTTTGGGGGTGTGGGGCGAGTTCTTAATTCTTGGAGGAACTTCATCTGGTCTCTAATAAAGTCGAGAATTTCCGAGCGAGTTAATCTTGTATAGTCCATATTCTCCATTGCAACACGCTGACACCAATGATATATCTTAGTTATCCCACTTCTGACACCAGTGTTATATCTTAGTTATCCCATAAAGCGTATGGTTTGCAAAGAAGAATAATGGACAAGATTAATTTGATAAAAATCGTTTATTGAAATAACGAGTGTGAAAATTGTTGTTGTCGCCGTAGATAACGGTAGTAGTTCTCTGGAGTGGCCGAGGGGTCGGTGAGGTGTGGGTATCGTATGATACGTCGGAATCTCTCTTGGCCTGGTGCAAGGCGTGAGGTGGTAGAAGTTGAGTTGATACGGTCACTTGGTGTAGGGACCAAGTCAGGAATATCTCAGTGGAATAGTGATGGTCAGGGAAGGTAGTAGTGGCCGAGGGAGTTGAGTTCGTCTCGGTAGGATACTGTTGTAAGTGGATACGGTCACTTGGTGCGGGAAATAAGTCAGGAATATCTCAGCGAGTTGTAGCGGGTAGCGCTGTAGTGGTCAGGGGGGTAAGGATGTCGCCTGGCTACGGTGAGGTGTTGAAGTAAGGCTGAGTGTCTGGGTGGGCGAGGGCGTGCGTGGTGGTGGGTGCGTAGCAGTTCCTTGATCCTCTCGTCTGGTGATATTCTCGGTTCCAGGCAGTCCGTCCAACTGCTTATTCTCAAAAATGCCTGGGTTTATATGCTACACGATCGGCTCCAGAAAGCCTTTGAGGTGTTTAGCGGGAAGATTTTTCATTGGTTGAAAATCCGGATTCCTTACAATATTATTTTTTGTTTATTTTGGAATTCCTCTCAAGCGTAACTCAATCCGAGCCTATGCGCAGAACTGCGTCGAATTGGTCACTTTGTGAGAGGGTACCATTGAGTTCACTTCCGTTTGTTGCCTCCGACTTGAGTTTTGAGGTTTTATGCTAGCGAGGTGTATTTTGTGAGTAAGCATTGTGAATCATAAGAGATATCTTCTCTCTGATATAACAAATATATATATATATATATATATATATATATGTGCGTGCGTGCGTATGTATGAGGAGTATACCTACCTAACTAATCTTGGACTAATCATCAGACCAGAGGAAATATATAAAATGATCCAGAATAATGCTGCATCATCATGGATATGGCATTCCCACAGAGTGATGCCAAACCAACAAAGCCTGGTGGTATTGTCAAATACTGCTAGGATGCCCTCAGTTAGTAGTAATGATACTTTGGCTCCAAAACTATGCTTGAACATAGAGTCATCATCTGATGAAGACTTTGTTGGAAGCGACACTACAGTTTGCACAGCTGTGTGTATATATATATATATATATATATATATATATATATATAAAACATTCCCATTTAAAAATTTCTTGACAACACAATTTTCTGGATTTCAAAAACATTGACACTTATTTTCTTTGATAGTGACTTATGAAAGCTGAAAATACCTTAAATACATCTAAAAAAATCTTTGCATTGTTTTTGTACAGCCTTTTTTGTTTTTTTGTACACATTTTCAATGCCTTACTCACCAGGAAGAAAAACTAAAACTGAATAAACAATTCCATTCTGCCATATTTAATGCAAGATGCTTAAAAGAAAATCTGCTGACTAAAATATGCTCCCAAAATCCAGTAGACATTTCTAGGAGCGACATTAACTTTCACCACCAGCATAAAGCAATGATCATCTGTTGTTTACAGATTGAATCACTCGTAAAATATATAAACAAATGTATGTATTTAATAGTTAAAACACTGCTCCTTAATGGCAGCTGTCAATAGCTTAGAAGGTAACAAATCGGGCTGATGAAAAGTCAGCCTGGTTTCACTCCTGGTCGGAGGTAGTTGCTGTGTCTAGCCACACTGATGAGACATGAAACGGCAAAACACAGTGTCTGTGGATGACTTTATATACATATAGATGAAAATGTTAGGCACAAATATATATATATATTGAAGAATAATTAAAGTTCCAATTACCTTCGAACTGGGAAGACAAGGCAACAAACGATTGTAACTTAAATACAAACCCGAATAGTCACAAAATCTACTGCAGAATGACAGGATATTTATAAGACTCCACAATGTCATTCAAATCAAGCAGTCAAGCAGCCAATCAGAACTCAAGGAATGGAATCCCCCAAATCCCCAAATTCATGAATGGGTCATTCTTGATTTCTATATATACCAACTGTCTTGGACACTGCTTAGGTTGCACTTAGCTGCTGTTATTCAAACCAACAGTAGACTTACTAACGTCTATATATATATATATATATATATAATATATATATATATATATATATATATATACACACACACACACACACACACACATATATTTGTGCCTAACGTTTTCATTGAGTACACAGATACTTCACTCAATTCCTAGTATTCATTTGCTTTTCTGTGAAAACAATTTCAATATAAAGTTAGTTTAATATGGGGGCTTTTGGACAGTCCCAGGATCTGTATCACAAAGGTATCAAACTACTCTAACCCTCCTTTTATGATTTAAGGTTGGGGGATGTTGCCACAGTGTTTGAATCTCCAAGGACCAGGTTCACTCATTTTTTTGTCATCTCCTGCCAGAAGATGAGAATATGAAAGTGGAATAACTGATATTCTACTTTGCTCCCAATCTGAAGGATGGTTGGTTTTATGGATTGACAACCCTTGTTGCCAAGGTTAGCCTCTTTTCCAGTTGTTATGTGGTACAATTGATTAATGATAATAATTTATAAACGATTATAGCTTCAAGTAACTATTCTTGGACCATATGACCTTTAGGCACCCCTTTTTTATCTCAATTAAGAAAGGACATGTTTTTCATTTACACCGTCAATATCCGGTTGTTTTAATAGACGATTTTTAGATTTAAAAAAAAATTATAAAACTAAACACTAACCCTAACAAACAACTGGGTAAATGAAAAACATGTCTTTTCTTAATCGAGATCAAAAAGGGATGCCTAAAGGTAACATGGTCCCTATTCTTAATACAAAAAATTCATGAATAATTTTATGGTTTCAAGTAACTATTCTTATTTAATTATTATATTAAGAAATTTGTTTGCACACAGTTATATGGTTCCAAGTATTCCTATCTAATGCTAATAATTTAGACATAAGTATATGGCTTCAAGTATTTTGAGCAACTAATAATAAGTCCTTTGTAACTTTTCATAATACAATAATTTGTGCATACAGTTATACAGTTTCAAGTATTTCTATCTGATACTAATAATTTTCAAAAAGATCTATTTGACCCATATATGTGAATCTAATAGGTACTACCACTTGAGGTCAGAATGGACCTGAGAGTAATAGCAATGATGGGGTGACTACCCAAAAGCTCCAGAACTTCATCACTAGATGCAGTTTAGTAAAATATCTAGGATACCCCTTTAGAGGGGGGGGTTACCCCTCTACAGGGGATGTAGTCTGTGTATTCACCAACAGAGCCACTGAAGGATGGGTAGCTATATTCTGATTCAAAGCAGATACTACACTTTGATCATAGCGAGAAGTACTTCTGATAATCTCATTTGTGATAGGTACAATAATAATAATAAGTAAAGTAAAGTCGTCGGGCGGCCTAAAGTCGGTATCAGCCAGTCAGCGAGGGAGTCTATCCCCTTTTCAATAGCGCTAGACCAAGGAGATTGTTTTTTAGCATCTGAGGTGGAGCGCCACACCTTCCATCAGCTCCTTACTTTACCGAACAGATCCCTGTGCTACTCATACGCTGAGTTGGCGGGGACCGGTATCGAACTAGGAACCTTGTGGTTTCTAGCCGAACGCTCTACCGACTGAGCTAACCCGGCCCTAATAATAATCTATTAATAATGGAGATTCGCTTCCGGTTTTTGTCTGTAACAAAAATTACGTCACTGCTTACATCACATTTCCCAAAATCGTCATAACAGAATAAAATTTATTCTACGATTTTTGGCATGTTCAAATTTTGAGTGTATTTATTCAATGAATACACTAAAAATTTGAACATGCAACATTAGACAGTCTTCATTGTTTTTTTAAAACAAGTTTTAATAAATACATGACTGGTATTATATATCTATATATAGTTTGTTTTTATTTTAATACATATTTAAAGTTTACATTTTATTTTTTAATCCTTTAATGAATTTGATCATTTTACTTACTTAGGGTACAAACTCGCTGACATTGAATTTTTTACTCCCATAATGTGTTTCAAAAAATTAATTTTACATCGCCCGGGGGGCGTTTTTATTTTGTACTAGTAATAATAATTGCACATTTCAAGTATGAAAACATAACATATAATATAATATAAATTTATAAGGTCTATAATTCAACATGCAATTTAAAACATACAAATGAGGGCGTGGTTGCTGAAAAGTTGTTGACCCAGTCTCTAATAGATTACATAATAACATGGCAAATGCTAAAAGCATATATATAAATTTACCAACCCCTCCACATGAGTAGGATAATACAAAGTCAGTTTTTTAAACGGAGTTTAACAGGTTTGAATTCAGTGTTTTCCTTCTTCAAGACTGGTTGCCATACCAAAGTTAAAGAGCCCTATCTGCCCTACTATTTACCCATAACTATAGGGAGAATAATTGGATTTATACTTTTCAATGGGGTATTAGTGCTATGAGAAATGGAAACAGCCTCGTCCAGGATTTGAACTAAGTCCATTTCCCACGATGATAACCATTACACCATAAACACCTAAAAAAAAAAAAAAAAAAAAAATAAAAAAAATATAATAAATAAATTTTTAAAAAATTAGATAAGAATAAAAAACAAAAAAACAAAAAAATAAATAAATAGGGAGTAAACAGATACCAAAATTCCCATAGTATATTTAGTGTATAAACAGACGGAGAATTTGGGTATCTCTAGTGGTACAATGATTAGTGTGCTAGGCTAGCAGATCATTATCAGTGAATTCAGTCCTCAATGGATGCCTTATAACCATGTCCAAGTAAGCTAAGCTTAGTAAATGACATCAGACAGAAGGAATCTATATATTAATATGCTTGCATGTATTTACCCAACCCCTCTGCCATCAGCAGGATATGATATAAGGTCAATTTTTAAGCAGAGTAAATCTGGTTTGAATACAGAGCTTTCCTTCTTCAATACTGGTTGCCTTACTAAGGCTAGAGAGTCCAGTCTGTTCTAATATTTACCCATAGCTGAGTTATTAGCACAAAGTGAAAGGCAATTGGCTCCATCCAGGATTTGAACTCAGGTCTCAGATTCCATTTCCTATGATGATAACCATTAGGCTAAGTGTGCCACCTAATGATATGTTTGTAATTACCTATTATTTGTGAGTGTATTTGTTACACTTTCAGTTATAAAATATACATGCAATGACTTTTGTGAAACGAAATACTTTTACAAATCTAAGAAGGTAAAAAAAGAGATAATGATATTATCAGTGATAAAAGCTATGGAGGAAGAAAGCAGATGTTAAAATTTCTATACTACATTAAGTATGGGAATGTAAGCTATGGTGAACGTAATTTCATAATTGTAATGACGAGGCAAACTTACCTGACTCGAAACGGTTCCGGTGCATGGCTTGCAAAGAGAAATGTAGCAAGAAGAAAGGAATGTGGTCGGGGCGGTGTGTCGTGGTGTCCGGTCGGAGTGAGAAATGTCGAAAAGTTGGAAGGGGGGAAGAGAAGACACTTTTATTGGTATTGAAAGGCACTATGGGTAATGGCCCATGGTGCATTGCAACTCCTGTTTTCACTATAAAAGTGGCCCATTTTGGGCAGAGAGGGTGTAGCGATTTTTGCGTGCTTTTGTGACACGGCGTTCTGTTTGAAGAAGGAAAGAAAGAGGAAGGAAAGAAGGCATAGCAGCAGCAGTGGTAGTTGACAAGTGTTAAACAGACTCTGCGAGGAAGTGGCTATAGCGGCTGTTGTGTGTGAACTCAGACACTTTGACCCTTGCAACTGCTATTCACACAGAATAGACATAATAATTCACAAAATATTTGTCCATTGGTATATTTAAAGCTCCACTCTTCAGGAATTATTAGACATATACCTGGAAAGGTTTTAAACTATATGGACAGATATGTGTATGATTTTTATTTCAAGAAATCATATGGTTCCAAGTAACTAATAATAATAATAATCCTTTGTAAACAATTATGGCTAACTATAGTAACTATTCTTAATACAAATAATATGCACACAGACATATAGTTTCAAATAGTCCCATCTAATACTAATCATTTTGAAACAAATCTATTTGACCCATATAGGGGACCAGGGAGCAACGGCAATGAAGATGTGACTCCACACTACCCAGAAGCTCCAGAACTGAAGCAACACCGTATGCAGTTTAGTGTTATACTCGACATACCTTTTTATGGGTGAAGGAATCTTATCCCTCTGCTGATAAGGTGAGGTTGTAAATAGGATATCATTTATTAAGCTTAGATTGCCAAAACTCTCTATGAATGAACAGCTTGTTAACCATTACACTATACAAGATGCTCCTTGCAAACTAAGCATAGCTTAGATTTGTCACAAAGCCACAAGTATAAGGCACCTAGTAAGGATCAAACTCACGAGTGGGGGGTATTAAAATAAACTTCCTGCTACCCCACAGGATATGATGTTCTGCCAGACTAGCTTAATTATTACATCCTAATTTGTTTTGTGGCATATCAACCTCAGTGGGTCATTTAATGCCGATAAAGTTTTGAAATAAATCAATTCTTAATGAATACAATTTTTTTTTTTATAAATACATTTTTCTATTTAACCCATAGATGGGACCCTAACAGGTACAACCACTCCGGGTCAGAGTGAACCAGGGAGCAATGGTGATGAAGGGGTGCTCCACATTCCCCAAACCTCCAAAACTGGAACCTCACCATCAGATAGAGTTTAACGTCATTCCCAGGACATGTAGACCCACAGCCACCACCTTCTAGCACCCATATGATAAAAAAGGGGTTGGGGCTTGCCATAAAGGCAATAGGGTTGGGAAAATCATATAGATGCTAGGGCTTGACGTGACCAGCCGATTGATCGGAGGGGGCCCTCTCCGACCGCCCGTCTAGCCCAAGATAGGGCCAAAGTGGAGTATTGCAAGTCATGAACTGCTCATCCACCTGGGCTCTATCCTTAAGCATCACGGGTCGCCACCCATGGCCAACAGGTGGCCCCATTGGGGGAGTTTTACCCCTCTGCAGAGGTGCAGTCGGTGCATTCTAACGCCCCAGCTGACAGGGCGGTTTAGGTCAGTGGTGAAGAATGGTTTTATATTTAAAGGCTGCTTAGAAATTTATTGCCGCTACAAACAATAATAGCATAACTGTTGCAGGTGTAGCTTCGGTTAAAATCAATGTTTGTTTTGTGTTGGCAACCTTCATTGCCCAGCAAAAGATATTGATTGGTCTTCATGTGGAAGATAGGGTCACTGGGCCCAGGTTTGCCAAACCAAGAATAAAAGGAAAGTTCATTGCTGCAATATTATTTTCCCAACTCTCTGTGTTACTTTTGCTGCTGTTTTCCATTTATTTAAATTCTTCTGCTTTGACCTGAGAGTGAACAGAAGTTTCTGATCTTATTGACTCTTAAAGCTTCTTGGTCTTGTTGGGTCAGTAAAATGGTTATTCCTGTATATAGAGTGAATGAGGGAGAGGCTCTGTGATTGGATTTACCAATCACGTGATAGCCCAGAGTTTTGGCGCAATATCCAAAAAGTAGTCAGACAGAATACACCCGCGTGCCACGAGGCAACGAATTCAGGGGCTCCAGGAAACCACCCTAATAACTCTTCTCCAACGCGCCGGTAAGTCCCTTAAACTCAACTTTATATACAGGAAGGACTTTATATTGTTGTTTGTGTTTTATGCCTAGCAAATAAATTGTTTGAATTAAAGGATATATTAATTCCTTTCTTGTTGTTGTTAGTCTTAGAATTGAATGTTATACTAACACAATAGTCTTATCAAGCACTGAAAGCTTTATTGATAAAAAAAAAGTTCCAAGATTCAAACCCAGGGTTACACTGTTATATACCTCTTTACATATTGGGTAAATTATTGGAAAAGAGATGATGATATGGATTCTTACTTTTCTGCTTGTTTTTACTTTGTCACTGGCCATCTTCCTTTGGGCTGATTTTTTTTTCTTCCTTCTGAGCTAGGTCGCCTGTACTCATTTCTTGTTTGTAATAAATAAGCAAGACTTTGTTATTTTTTAGAAGTCTATTCTTTATTACAAAAACCCCAAACCCAAAAGGGTCTAACTGTGCAGTGAGAAGTTGGCATCTTATGAGCGAAGGACCTCTGCATCTGCTCCTTCTGACTAATGGCTGAAATCTGCTCACTAGACCAGTTGTCATTCACACACCTTTCCTTCAGCCAACCAGAAGTTGGCATACAGGTCAGCAAAAGGGTAACTGCCATCAATAACATTTTTTTCAATGGTTAATGGTAATTTTCTATTTTCCATTATTTGTGTTTTAACTACATTTACATACATAATTCATAGGCTACCCACAAATCATGTAACAACACTAGCACAGTTTTCTCCAAAGGCATCTGTCACTGGTGAATGTAAAGTTAATCTGTATTTAGATAAAAATATCTACCCAGAGACACACCTGAAAGTTATTGAGGATATCTGTAGTTATGTTTATTTAGGCTTGGACTTTCAGCAACAATATTCTTCTATTACAATAGTATATGGAGGACATAAACCAGGACTTAAAATTTCCAATGCAGAAAATAATTCTGTTTGCAGTTTAGCATCAAGAGATTTGACTGAACCTCTATTATTTGCAAACATGCAGGAAAAATTCTGAGCCTATAGCTGCTATAAGTCAAGGAAATTCAGCCCATCTGACAAGAATTTCATTGCTCAGGTTGGTTGGATTTTATGGCATGTCAATCCTTGTTGGGTTATTCTATGCTGAAGATGCTTTGTTTTATTCATCCTTGATGGGTATTCAAAAATTTTTTATCAACTCAATCTTTTTTTAAACACATTTTTTCTATCAAACCCATAGATGAGACCCTAACAGGTACTACCACTTTGGGTCACAGTTGATCTGGGAGAATTGGAACTTCACCATTAGATGCAAGAGAAATATACACAGATTAAACTGGATTTGGAAAGGCTTGAACCACTGTTCACATTTATTCACGAGCTGTACATGATACATGTGTGCTGACTGAAGTCCTGTGGAAAAAGAGGCTGAAGCCTGATTTTTATCTCCAGAGTTCAACCCAAGGGAAATAACTCATTATGACTATTACATGGACAACATTACAATGGGTGGATGAAACCAAAAAGAACACAAAACTAATGCTGAAAGATTTTTAGCTGTTGCATGGAAAAGGAAATTGGCCTTCAGCAGATCAAAGTCCATCATATCAACTAGATCTATTAGCCACTTGAGGTACAACCACAGACATGGACAAATTAAACTGGATTTGGAAAGGCTAGAACCATTGTTGAAGCTTCCATGACCAACTACTCATTCAGCTTTGTAATGTATACTTGGCATGTTTGCATAATACTTTAAATATACGCTCCTACATTTGAGGCGCTGGTGATTATTGTCAGTGATGTAATCCGCAGGGTTCATTGGGAAGTTTCGGGTCTTCCAGCATCAGACTTCCCTCGCCCTGCTGACCCTATCAGAGGTGATCAAATAATATGTATTGTGTGGTTTCAAGGGGTCAAAATAAAACAAAACGAACGGGTAACAAATGTAGGAAAATGTATTAACAAAAGAGTAGACAATTACAGTAAAGAAAAGTGGGAATTGCGTCCGACAAATAGAGTTATGAGCTGACTCGCATTGGCTTCCTCAAACCATAATTGTTCCTGTTACTTATAGTAACCGTCAGCGCATTCCACTATAGTCTATATCACCTATAACAATATGCTAAGAGAATTCCACAATTTTCGAATAAAGCTGGCCCCTTTTCAAAACAAGATAATTCCCCATAAATCCTGAGGTATTTGAAGCTATAGTGGGTGAGTTGGGGGTTACCAGATTATGAGGTATATGTAATTAGGCAATTTACTCATCACACTATAAGGACACAAATGTAAAGGCAGAAACGGAATGGTCAATTATTTAGCAGAGACGATGACACTCATAAGAAATAAGAATTCTGCAGATAAGCAACACCAGATAATCAGGATTTGCATTTCATTTTGGAAGATTTGGATTGTCTCATTTTTAACCAGAGGTTGTTGCAAGTTGACAACAGTCATACAATTATGGGACACGAGTATTAATATATAGATTAGCGGTCTGCAGTCTTTATGTTGGATAACCACAAGAGAACAAAAATTAAGAACAAGATTCAAGGCTGGAGACTGGAGCTTGCCTGCTTCAGTTACAATGTAGCTCCGGACATTATAGTTGTGTTCTGTGGATCAGTTTCTTCATGAAGCCTCAAGGATATTCATGAAGGGCTGCACCACCCAGGTCTTCATGAAGCCTCAAGGATATTCAGGTCTTCATGAAGCCTCAAGGATATTCATGAAGGGCTGCACCACCCAGGTCTTCATGAAGCCTCAAGGATATTCATGAAGGGCTGTACCACCCAGGTCTTCATGAAGCCTCAAGGATATTCATGAAGGGATGCACCACCCATCTCTAATCAGAATGCTTTATTTTATTTGAACAAAAAACCTGGCATTTTCCTTAGCTGTACAGATGGACACACATTTGGCGAATTATAATAAGCTATTATGTTTTAACTTTGTTTTGTTTTTATGTTAATAAATCTAATGTATTTTTAGAATAATATTGATGGCAGAAATTAAATCTACCCAATATTTTGTTATGGCAAGTAGAGCAGTAAAACCTAATGAAGTTCAATATTGTGTTTAGCCTTGTTCTGACAACCCCTGCCAAAATACTAATGTTATATAGCACCTTACCATTTCATTGGACAACATTGATGTTGTGAAAAAAAAGAGAGAGATTTGCAGTATGGACAATTGTTGGTCTTTCATGCAATTTAGCCCAGGCCTATGTTGAAATTCAGGTGCAGATCCATATTCTTATAAGTAGGGATGATGCTAGGGTCTCATGGTCCCCTATTTATGATGTCAATTTTCATAAAGTATTCATAGAAAATATATGATACCCACCCTTTCAGAACCCCCCAAGCAAGCTCCCTTCCCCAGTAGGGGTTTTGGGGTGACATGCATCGCCCCTACGCACAAGACTGATGGATGCCATACTTTGATATTTTATCCTGGATGAGGCTGTTTACATTTCACTTTAGACTAATTCCCTTGGGAAAGGCATGGTCCATCAATTCTCTTCCTAGATATGGATAAATAGTAGGGGAGAGTTCTTTAGTCTTGGTAGGTATTTGCCCAACCCATTCGTCATAGGTAGTATGTGACACAAGGTTGCATGTATGGGACATCGGACTAGCTATTTAGTAGTAATGGATCTGTGAGTCTAGCTTGTTAACCATTACACCATAATGTCCCATTCTTTAGTCTTGGTAAGGCAACAGGTCTTTTTTTTTTTTTTTTGAAAATGAAATTTATTGTGTACAGTGCTCAGGTGCACCACAACTCATCAAAGTCTCATGTCAAGTACACAGAATAATGTTGTGTCAGGAACATGAACAGTTCACAGTAGCAATATGCATGTATGTGTGTGCATGTCTTGAAGAAGGAAAACTCTTAATCTAAACCAGATATAGTTCACTTAAAAATTGTCCTTGTGTCACTGCCTGTGGTGGAAGGGTTGGGTAAATAGTACTTTGATACTTTAGTATGTGATTACCAGATATATTTTAATCCTCTCACAACTATAGTCAAATTCCTAGAGCCATGCCAAGTGCAAATATGAATTTATGGCTAAACTTGCAAATTAGTCGGAAAATTAGAATGACCCAGAAAAAACAGAACCCACAAATTTTGTAATAAAACTGTTAATTTTAACTAGGGGGTTTAAGGTTAGGGTTAGTTTAATGGGAAAATAAATAAATAATTTGGGTTCTGTTTTTTCTTGGTCACCCTGTATACAGGGTGACTCAGAAAAACAGAACCCACACATTTTGTAATAAAACTTAATTTTAACTGGGTTGGTAGGGTTATGGTTAGTTTAATGGGAAAATAAATAATTTGGGTTCTGTTTTTTCTGGGTCACCCTGTAATATGTTTTAATTTTCCGACTGATTTGCAAGTTTTGCCGAATTTATGTTTTATTTGCTGGTATGTATTTCCTATCTGCTGGGAAATTTTGCAGAGATGTTCCTAATCATTTTGATAAAAAGTCATACAAGTTCACACTAGATTGCTGAAGTTAAGCAACAACGAGCCTTCTCAGTACTTAGATGGGTGACCGACTAGTAACAACAGGTATTTGTAAACAACTTATTTACTAAGCTTTGTTTAATTTTATACTCAAGTCGTCAGATCACTAAAGTTAAGTAGTGACGAGCCTACTCAGTACTTAGATGGGTGACCAATTAGTAACAAGTAGTACTGTAAGAAAAGTTTAGTAAATAAATAACCACATATTCAGAAAATATTTTCATTGTTTAAAATGGATTAATACACCTTATTATATATACTTTTTATCAATCAAACCTTTCTAATTTCTGCGATATATTAAATTGGATAGATAGCAGTTGCAGCCTACTCGCAGATTTTTTTTTTTTTTTTTTAAGTAAATCAAATAAAGATTTTTTTTTTTTTAATTTAAGAAAGAATAATTGAAATCGAATTCACGTGACAAAGCACTGATGGAACTTTCATTTTTCAGCTGGTCCAAGAGAAAAGACATGAGGTCGCTAAACTCTAGGTACCACCAGACCGTTTATGCCATCTTGAATAAAACGGAAATAGATATTTCCGAACTTTGTTTATCAAAAATCTCGTAAAAAAAAGATCGTACAGGGTTGTTACAAAGAAAAATAGTTAATTCAAAGATCAAATTATCCGATTGGGAAAAATTACATCGTTATCTTAAAAAATAAACAAACCTGCCCGTATTACATGCGAAAGGGTAATTTTCAGACCGTAATATAGACAGAAAAGTTACTAATTATTTCCCTTTTACAATTAACCCGTAAAAGTATGGAATGAAAATTTGAATATTTTTTCTAAGAGAAAAACTGATAAAATAATCTATTATACTTACTTTTTATTTTAATTGTTGAAAAAAGTTAAATAAAATAATTTTTTTCACGCTAACACTGTCAGCCTAACAGGAACAAACTTTGGTTACTTACAAGCGTCTCGTCTCTTTGTAAAACAAATGTCAGCAATGGTCTTCCGTACATTCTAAGAATCACACATTACTATTCAACAACAAAAATTACAAATTCTTTTAAAAATATTAATCGAGCTCGTATCGGACCAATGTTTAGTGCACCTGAATTATAAAATTCATATTTTTAAATATCCGTGAAAAATTCGATTTTTTGACGCAGGAAAAAAAAAAATTAAATTTATTTCACGCAGAAAATAAAAATATTTAATCACACAAAAGATTGAAAATCTCTTAAAAATTAATTTCTTAAAAATTTTTTTTTTGTTGACAATTTAATAGAATATAGTACATACCAATTATAAAAGCAAAAAAAGTTTTCAAATATTAATATTATGACATTTTTTTGCACTTTTTATTTCTGATTTCATTCATTTTTCCTCAAAAAACTAGACGTCGTACATTCATACAATTTCATTGATATAGTTATTCAGACTCTTATCTTTATAGAAAAAAAGAAAAAAAAAATTTTTTGACGCGTCATTTTTTTTTATCTCATAAAATAAAATGGGGGGGGGAATAGACCTCGTAAAAAAATATTCCCCTATATATTTTAGAAAAAAACTATTTCAGATGTATTTACATCCAATGGTAAACATTTATGGAAATTTTCGTGAAAATCAGATTATTAATTGATTTTTCATAGAATTTTTAAAAAATCCTCTTATCGTAACTTGTTTTTAGCTACGTTAAATTTCAGTTGATTTAACAGTGCAAAAATGAAAACATTGTTTTTCAATCATAATTTTCATTATTTTCGTAAGCTGATAAAAAATTTAAAAAATCATCAGGAGTTTGTTTAATGTTTTTTCTTTCGAATGGAAAAAATCTTTTCAAGAAAATATTATTTTTTCTGCAAGTTTCATTGTGTTAAATGTAGGGGGGGTAAATTGCAGAGGGTCAAATTGGTGGTACCTACTAAACTCATTATTTTTATTTATTCATCATTATTTCTGTATGTCCACATGCATTTGTTTATCTCCGTGTGCGAACTGATAGATCAAATTTTATTTATTTATTTATCTATTTATTGAGAGAGAGAGAGAGAGAGAGAGAGAGAGAGAGAGAGAGAGAGAGAGAGAGAGAGAGAGAGAGATCATCTCGACCTCAAATTTAATTTTAAATTTAAATAACACAATAAACAATAACAACAATGTTACCCTGACCTATATTGACCACATTTTAGCCTGAAGCCTATTCAAAGTCATTTAATGAAAAAAAACAAAAAAAAACAAAAACGACAGATTAATTATCAGTTTGTTACTTATTTTATCATTCATTCATTATTTCTTTATCTCACACGCACACATCTGTTTTTCTATTCACTTAGTAGTGTAAAGAGATAGAGGGAGAGAGAAAGTACGGGTCTGCGGATAAATGACATTATTTTTACATTTCTCCTTCCTTGACGCGTGTATCTTTTGTCGTATTTAACACAAATTGCTGTGATCCGCTAAAATGTCAAAAACACAATCTCTGTCGATTACAATTGGTGCTAAAAATTACACGGATAATATATACGAAATATTGAAGCTGGTACGTCCATCCTGGGAGAAAAATTCCGTCCAGTTTAAAGTAAGTAAGGCTGATGATTTAAAAAAAAAAATTCTTTACCTGGTTTAACTAACCGCAAATTTAAATGTGATAATATCATAAAAATAAAATAATAGAAGTGTGATTTTTCATTTAAAAAAACGTAATTTAATAGATTAGAGGTTTATTTTTAAAATTTGAATTTATGAGTGAACCTATTCTTTCCTTAGAAAAACTACACGAAAGTGCAAAGTGCACTGTAGGAAGACTACGCATTATTTTAAAAAACAGTGTAGGTGATCAGGTCTGATCATTTTTTTGTCATATACAAGTAGATAGATCAATAACGTATTGAATAATTCTAATTATCGTTTAAAAACAATTTGTAAAATCGTTTGGGATCAAAGATTTGGTAATCTCAAAAGGAATGGTTGTCTTTCTCTCTTTGTCAGTTACGCACGTAAAATCACGGCACATGGCACACCTTCGGCAAAGAAAGAATTATGACATAAAAAATCAGAACAGGAGGATATAGTTTCGCTTATGCCTGTCGCTATTAGCCACATTTTCGGTTCTTCTTATTTGTATATTCTTTTATTCATGATAACAACCTTAATTGCTGTTAAAAAAGAACAGCGACTAACGTAACATGCATTTTGTAACCGGCAATAATTTGTCTTAAAAGTGAGTGGGCCTGAATTTACATCAATAAGACCGCTTTATTTGAAATAATATGTATTGGTTAGTTTTAATACCAACCCATTGTATTAATTGAGTATAGTAGTATACAGTAGTTAAAATACTACTTCCGTGACAAGTTCCAATGCTAGTCGATATCCCGAATAAATTCATTAAAAACAAGCACGTTAACGGGTGTGTACGTACATTGTTGTGTACTGTGTACGAAATTTGCTAATGCTCGAGTTGTTTTTTTTTTTTTTTTTAATTATGACGCAACCTTGTTTTTTTTACCGATCGACAAAAATTACATATAGTCTTCATTTCATAACCATTATTTTAAATTTTTAATATTAAATAACTTTAAAAAATATTTAAAAAAATATTATATTAACTACGAAACATACAAATTGAAATGTATCTTTCCACAGCAGCCCAACATTTCTTACATGGTAAGCGTGTGCAATATCCATTTATAAGTCGTTAGCTGAAATAATTAAATGAAGTCATAAGATAAAGATATTAGTTATGGTTTATTTTATTTACTATTTTTTTCCCTGGCACTTCTCTTCAATCGCAAGCCGGAACGTGAGTATATGGCATCTATATACGTTTCTGCTTGCGATTGAAGAGATACAATAAGCGCATATAGAAATGCATCTGTTTATTCGCATTTCTAATATTCGTTTTAATGTTGCGATTATTTTAAGGAAGCTAAATAGATCTTATAAAATCTTGAATTAAAAATCAAGTGCGCTTTAAGAGGAGCCCTACACACCTGGTAAAATAGGCCGGTCTAATGAGGCCTACATTTTCAACTTTGCACCGGTCTATTTATTGGTTATAGTCATTAAAATCCTTGTAAAAAAAACTAATGTTGTTTGAGACTTTAGGAGTAAAAACAGGTAATTGTGTCCTTTAATTGATTTAATTAATAACTTTTGGGAATGGGGTAGGGGTGGGTGGTTTTAAGACATTTATTTTCACAGAAAAGTGCGTGGCGGAACTTGGTGCTATTTCCAAGGACATGTCCTGCCTTTTAAATAGTGCATGTAATTTTTGGGTGGGCGAGATCTATTTAATAACTTGTCTATAAATTGTAGTAATTGTGAAAATTAGATGACAAGCCGTAAAACTAACTTATAAAAGGTTTTTTAAATCCTGTTAATGTGTATATTGTGTGTCGTGTTCTCAACAGTCACCACAAATAAATTAACTAAGAGGTTGAATGTTTTGGAGTTTCCCCTCATATAATTGTTGATGGCGCGTGGTTTAAATGGTTAAAGTTTTAGGAAATTGACTCGTTAAACCGAGTTCAAATCCCGGATGAGGTTGTTTGCATTTCACATTGCATTATTACCCTTGGGAAAGGTATGCATCCAAGTACTCTCCTTTCAGCTATGGGTAAAATAGACAGACTGGGCTATTTAGCGTTAGTTGGGTTACCAGTCTAGGAGAAGGAAAATTCTGAATTCAAAACCTGTTAAACTCCTCTTAAGAAATTGGCCTTGTGTCACATCCTGCTCGTGCGGGGGAGGGGGTGATGAATATATATAATTGTTGGTTTGAGTACAGTTTTCCTTTTCCCAGATTAGTTGCCCTCCCCCCTGGTTAGAGGTGCCAGTCTGTTCTACTATTTATTCATAGCTGGGAGTAGTGTATACATCCCTCTTCAAAAGGGTATTAACACGAAATAAAGCATAAACAGCCTCAGCTGAAATTTGAACCCGGCTTACTGATGACATTTTTCCTTGACTGTAACCATTTACGAAACCGGCATCTTTGCCGACAGATTTTAAAATCCAGTTAATGTGTGGCACTGTGGCATGCGTTTGATAGTCCCCGAGTCTACAAACCAATAAGACTATTTATTCAGAGATTCAATGTTAATTTTGACATAAATAAAAGGGTCTATTTCAGAAACTTTAGTTTCTTCGCTTATAATTCACAAGTTCAGTGATGGATAAATCCTAAGTTCAAGAGACTCCCTGAACTTTTAGTGATTTGATTTCCAGAAGAGCTCGTCTCAACTTTGAATAAAAAATGCGTTTATCTCAACTTGATTGACCTGTATTCAAACTGAACTGTTCTTTCCAATTACTGAAAAGGCCAGGCATTCAAACCAACTTTGACTCGTTTTTTTTTCTCTCTCTTACTCTCTTTTTGGCTAGTGTTTCACAACTTCTGGGACCTTAAATTTATTTTGTGATCCTTTTTCTTGTGTTCACATACAGATTTATGATATCGGTGTTGATTGATTTAATGGCATGCCAACCCATCTAGGATTATTTTATGCTTAGAGGTTAGGGAATCGTGTATATTGTACGGTCATATTTACATTTTTTGTGTAGTTGTTTCTTAAGAGTGTTTTGCCCACAGTTGTATGGTTTCAAGTATTCCTATCTAATATGAATAATTTTCAAACATATCTATTTGACCCATAGTTGGAACTTTAACTTTTTACTCCATGTCAGAGTGGACCCATAGTTGGAACTTTAACTTTTTACTCCATGTCAGAGTGGACCTGGGAGTAATGGCAATGAATGGGGTACTCCCCACTCCCCAGAACTGGAGCCTGATGCAGTTTAGTGTCATGATATTGGTGTTGAGGAATGATTTTTATCATGTATTATGTATGTAATGTTAGGTTCAGTCAATACAACACAATGTTTTTACAATTATTACTGCCTGGGTAGTACTTATGGTAGAGTGGTTTGTCCAGATATTCACTCACTCACAATAAAGTTAAACAATAAGCATATTTAACAATTTGGACAAAATTTCCGTTGATATATGGCCAAACGGATTGATGTAGAGCTACTTATTGAACCCAGGGTAAAGTCTTAACATACTTTTCTTTTCATAGAAAAAGGTGGAGTTCTTGTTAAGAAGGATCAACAATAATCAAAAGGAAAGCCATATTGCTGCAAGATATAAATAATTGTACAAAATTGTATTAAATGAACTTAATTGTTATTAAGAACACATTTTATGATATTTTTGTGTTAAAGCATGCAGTTGTATTGATTCGAACAAGTTTGTATTTTTTTGTTTATATCGTACATATAATTCAAAATGTGTTCTTAATAACAATTAAGTTCATTTCAGATAATGCGCAAGCATAATTTTATGGTAGGAATTTACTAAACCAAAGCACATTTTGAATTATCATAAGATATAAACAAAAAAATACAAACTTGTTCAAATCAATACAACTGCATGCTTTAACACAAAAATATAAAATGTGTTCTTAATAACAATTAAGTTCATTTCAGATGATGCGCAAGCATAATTTTATGGTAGTGCAGGGGCAAACAATTGCTACAGTAGGAATTTACTAAACCAAAGTTCATGATTACCTAAATGAGAATAATTATTTTATTAGACTTTTTTTTTTTTTTTAATTCAAAATTTAAACATTACTAATTCGGTTTGTAGGTAGTTCAAGATATTAATGTTAAATAATTAACATAATTCGGCAAAACTTGCAAATTGGTCGGAAAATTAAAACAAAGTTTTTTGGTGGTCCCCCATGACAGTTTAACTACAGTCTATGAATGAACTTTTTGCGAATTGGGTTACGGTTTAGGGATTAAGGTTGTTTTTTTGTTTTTTTTTATTACGTATTGCTTAAAAAACAACAAAAAACTCCAAATTACTATACATTTAATGTTGAAAAATTTTTTAAAACCAAGTTTAATTGAAATTATACATTGCAATACTAACACAAACAACTGAGACTAATGTGTCTACCGTTGGATTCAATAATTAATTTCAATGGTTAATTAAATGTATAGTAATTTTGGGTTTTTTTTTTTTTAAGCAATACGTAATTAAAAACAACATTAATCCCCAAACCATAACCCAATTCGCAAAAAGTTCATTCATAGACTGTAGTTAAACCGTCATGGGGGACCACCAAAAAACTTTCCGTTTCAATTTTCCGACCAATTTGCAAGTTTAGCCCATAATTCTTAGTTAGGACTAACATCACAGACAAAAACCGAAAAATGTATAAATTGATAGATATCTGTGCATTACAGTTTTTCAAGTTTACTCCAGAGGCCATAGCCCAACATATTATACCATTTTGGAATCAGACCTATTTTGTGAGCAAATCAAACATTAAAAAAATAATTTGTTTGAAAAATATTCAAGTTTAATAAATTTAAAATGTACTCAATGCATGAAGCCCCAATCAAGAGCCCTCTACAGAAGTTAGCTTAATTGGCGCTCAATAGGGCGGCTTTTAAGCTAGTAAATATGTATCTGTACAAAATTCAGTGAATTTTTCACAGGCCAATATTAATACCAAATTTACAAAAGATTGTAAAATAGACATTGTTTAGAAAAATGAAATAAATGGATTCTTGTTAAAATTTTTTGTCAGTTTAGGAATGTTAAGAAATGTACACTGCAAAGTATGGTGTCACACAACATTTTGTAGGAAATGGAAACTTTTTTTTTTCAGCTCTGGGTATGTTAACTTTAACTTAAAAACTAGGAGTGTATATTTATTCCTTAGTTTTATATATTACAAAATAATCACACACACACACACACAAAAAAAAAATTAATAAGAAAAGGAGGGGGGGCAGCTATTTCCAATCCTATCTGAAATAATTAAAAATGCTTGTCGTCTGCTCCTTTGAATTTAAAAGCCTACACAGTACTTTATTGTGTACATATCTTTGCATTCTTGAACTGACACCAATTCTTAATAAGTACCAGGGGTTTAATAAGTCGACGGGGTGGCCTAAAGTCGGTATCAGCCAATCAGCGAGGGAGTCTATCCCCTTTTCAATAGCGCTAGACCAAGGAGATTGTTTTTGGCATCTGAGGTGGAGCGCCACACCTTCTATCAGCTCCTTACTTTACCGCACAGATCCCTGTGCTACTCATACGCTGTGTGTAGGAACCTTGTGGTTTCTAGCCGAACGCTCTACCGACTGAGCTAACCCGGCCCCACAGGGGTCTAATACTATTCAAAATTTATTGTATTTTCTATTTATCAAAAATAAATAAATAAATGAAAAATAAAAATAAAAAAGTACCAGTAGTTCAATATCATTTAAAATCTATTTTTATATATTAAAACAAAAAAAAAAAACAAAAACAAAAAAAAAAACCCAATAGATAGGAGTAGATCGATACCATTCAAATTTAAAAATTTTATTTATCAAAAAAAAAAAAAAAAAAAAATCTTAAAAAGTACCAATAGTTCAAGACCATTCAACACCTATTTTATTATTTTAAAAAATAAGGAATATTTATTCTAGATTTTTAATAATAAATTTACTTAATAAATTGAAACATAATATAAAGATATTTTACATTATAACATAATTGAAACATAATTATTTTAATAATAAATTTACTTAAAACTAAGGCAGTATTTTGTCGTCTGCTTCTTTGAACTTGAATATTGCACACAATGTTGTGTGACGCCATACTTTGATCGTATACATTTATTGGCATTCCTGAACAGATACCAATTCTTAATAAGTACTAATAAGTAAACAGGATTTTAACATTTATTTGTTAGTAATATATGTAATGTTTTGTTTGAGACTTCAGGAGTAAACAGGTAAAATTGTTTTCAAAATTATCCATTCAATATCGGTAACAAATCTTTGGTCTAAGTTTTAACCTCTTATCTGCCGTTGATGGATACTTCAACAAATTATAAATAATTGGTTGGCTGTAAAATTATGGTATTTTTGGGAAGATCTACTGTACAAATACATCAAATTGTCGGTTTATAGCCTTGTTATGTCTGGATATCAAACAGACATATCTCCCAAAATAAACATTTATAAATAACGAAAAAGATGGCGGTCTTAAAAAATCAGAAGAACGAAATGTAATTTTATCTTGAAAATGAAGTATAAAAAAAATCATTGACTTACATCCTGGAAGGACAATAGAGAACATCAGAAAAAAAAAGTTTCTATAACTCACATTTCTAGGAGTCGTGGCGGTACAAGGTCTGTCTTCTGTGGAAACTGACCAGGTCTTTCTTGACTAACCAAACAGGGCTACGGATAATTTGCTGTTAGGGGTCACGTGACCACCCAAAACGCGGTGCATATTTAATTAGGAAATAGGAAAGTTATCCCAACAAAATTTGTTATTCTCATTGATGATTACATATAGTGACCAAACAAATGCTAAAAGCATGTTACAGAAGTAAGGAATTTTACATAGTATATTTAGTGTACAAACAGATATAGGGAATATATATATAATTATAAAGAAAGATTCTGTCTGTATATTTGTATAATGACCGAGTGCACTTCCTTTTATGAAGGAAAACTGGAAACCAATAAAGAAAAAGTTACTGGTAAGTGTCATTCTGACAGTTTTCTAGGACATGAAAAGACCCATCACTATTGATTTCCTTGAAAAAGGTGCAACTGGAAACCGTGCTTCCTATTGTTCTTAGGTAAATTTCACTTCCGGGGGTCCAGTGGCTTCGGTCCTGGACCGTTGAAGTGATTAACAGCGTTGATCCGAAGGGGCCATCCCCCAAGCAATATCTGCCCCCTTGATTTAAAGGGACAGGTCTGGGTTTATTGCCTAGTGCCTGAGCACCCCCCCCCGAGGGGGAATGCTAACGGGATCAACGCATTATTGCACCCACCACCCATGAGTCTCGGCGCGTGGGGGGCCCACATAAAAATGTCCTTGTGTCACACCCGTATATGTGGGGTATGCGGTAAATACCTTATTTATTAAATGACCTTGTGTGTGTGTATATATATATATATTGTTTTATTTTTATGACTCGCTCGGCGACCCCCCCCCCCCGGGCAGTCCAATTTGCAAATAAAGAAATTTTACAATAGGAACTAGAGAACTGAAGATCCTTTAGGTCAGTGGTCCCCAACCTTTTTTGCACCATGGACCGGTTTCATCGAAGACAATATTTTCACAGACCGGCCTTCATAGGCATAAAAAAAGATTTTAAAAATTCAATAAAGCCAGGTACCTAATGGCCCACAGCCCAGTACTGGGTCACGACTCAGTGGTTGGGGACCGCTGCTTTAGGTTATATATATATATATAATATATATATATGCACATCCTTCCATTTTTTTAATTTTTTACTTTTCTTTATCTTTCTTTAGTTACAAAAGCTGTTTGTCAGAATTTGTAAATTCTTAATTAATAAAGGTTAATGAACATTGTTTAGAAAAATTAAATAAGAAGGTTATTGTTAAGATTTTATGTCTGCTTACCGCCTCCCCCTTCAAATCTTCTCCTCACTTTTCCTGATTATTTCAATGAAGAGATACAGATCTGGACAGATACTACACTCTAAATTTACATAGAAAAAGCATAATTGTTATACATGCAAGTACACAGAATAATACTTATCTATTTTCTGCTTGAAAAATATACAGTAACTTCAGAGTTATAGCTAGCACCCCTTCACTACCAAGAATTTCAAATGGACTACTTTTGTTAAGTGTTGATTTTGGTGTCAGAAGGTGAAGGCTCTTCACCCCCACCCCCACCCCACCATAAGGAATGAAAATTGATATAGTGATCTGAAAAATTGAATTTGGTTCAAGCCCTGAATTTTGAGTGCCGAAATTTGATCATGCAAACTAAGCTAAAAATAACTATCATTTTTTCCTACATTGAAAATAAGGAGGAAAGAGATTGTTATTGTTTACAAAATAGGAGATATTATGTTTATATTCAAGTAACTATTCCTGTTTAATAATAATAATTAGTTTGCACACAGTTACATGGTATCATATATTCCTATCTAATACTAATTTATACACAATTATGGTTTAGAGTAATGATTCCTATTTAATAATAATAATTATTTGTTTGCGCACAGTTATATGGTATTAATTATTCCTATTCAACTCTAATAGTTTATACACAATTATGGTTTTAAGTATCTAATAATAACAATAATAATTTGTTTGCACGCAGTTATATGGTTTCAGGTATTCCTATCCAATATTGATAATTTTCAAACAGATCTTTTTAACTCATAGATTAAACTCTAACAGATACTACCACTCCAGGTCAGAATGAACCTAGGAATAATGACAATGAATAGGTATGCCACACTCCTCAGAGTGGGAGTGTCACCACCAGATGCAGGTTAGTATAATGACCAGAACACTCCTTTTGGTGGGGTGCTTACCTCTCTGAAGAGGATGCAATTAGCATATTCTAAGCCCCACTGACAGAATGATGCAAATGAGGAAGAAGGGGATTGTCAATGGTCCTGAAAATTGACACTATCTTTTTTAAAAAGAGGTAGTGTCAATTTTCAGGAATAAAGACAAATGTTACTGACAAAATAGGGTTATCCTTGTATAATCTAAATTAGGGATGGCCAAAAAGGGGTTAATTCAACACTTGAGTTATCACCCTTTTTCAAAATTTATCAATATTTTTAATTTATGATTTCGCAAAATTATAGAAACCTAGATGTGTGAACATTTCCTACAAAAAAAGTTACACGGCGCAAATTGATAAAAACCTTTTTTTTGCAAGTTTTTTTTAATAATAAGCTATTCATTATGAAATTATAAAATTAAGTCATCAATGAATAAAGTAGTGAAAATTTCAGTAAATAGGACAATTCCCTAATTTTTGATAATAGTTTGAAAATTAAAGAATTGAAAAATTGTTTATTACCTCCCCTTACGGAGTTTGCCACGCCCTAATCTATATTTATAAGGTGCATGGTGTAATGATTACTGTCGTAGGAAATGGACACAGTGAGATGTTCAAATCCTGGACAAAGCTGTTTGCATTTCACATACTGCTAATACTATTGGGAATGGTATGAATCCAACTATTCTCCCTCTAGCGATGAGTAAATAGTAGGGCAGACTGGGCTCTTTAACCTTGGAGAAGGAAAAAATCTGAATTCAAATCTGGTAAATCTGCTTAAGAAATTTACCTCTTGTTACATCCTGCTCATGCTGAGGGGTTGGTAAATATATACATTTATAAAAATTGAAATTTTAAAAGGGTATCATTTAGGTTTTGTAAAACTGTGCTAGTTGAGAAAAGCAAGTGAATTTAGATGGTGTGAAATTCAATATCAGTCATGTGTCATGTTACTGTTTGTTGTAGTTTTACCCCAGTTTTCATAGCCGCCCCCCCCAAAAAAAAAAAAAAAATTAGGGCAACATTTCTTTCTAAATTTTCATCAACAAAATAAAACTTTCTTTGAGAAAGAAGGAAAAAAATCTTTTTGAAATCTTCATCGGAGGCTGGCTTTAAGGGACTCACTGGATGGGAAAGTGTCTTTAATTGTAGAGACATCTAAATTTGACATTGCCTTGTACACAGTAAATAATCTTGAAAGTGCTCTGCAGAAAGATAAAGACAGCACTGAAAATGAAAGCCACATTTTTAAGAATGGGATGTTTGTAATCAGTTCCTTCAACCAAGACCAACATCACCAAAAATTGATTGCTCTATTTTTTTTATGTAGATGGCTCTACTTTATAGCTACAGTCTTTAAGACATTTTTTCTCTTGTGTCCAATGACATGGGCAGATTTGTCCCTAAATGTTTGAAATTTGGACCATATTACCTTAAGTACCTTAAGGTAATATTTTTTGATTTTATGCATTAGGCCATTTTTTCATTTACACCGTCAATATCCGGTTGTGTTAGGGGTTAGGGTTAGAACCCCTAACCCCTAGCTCTAACCAACAACCGGATATTGACGGTGTAAATGAAAAAAATGGCCTAATGACACAAAATCGAAAAGGGTGCCTTAAGGTAATATGGTCCAAATTTCAAACATTTAGGGACTGCAAATCTGCCCTATGTCATTGGACACAAGAGAAAAAACGTCTTAAGGTAATATGGTCCAGAACTTTTACCTTTTCATGCTTTAAAAATGGGTGTTTATGAATTCTCTGAAAACATTAAACTCTTAAAGTCCTATACCACCTCATTCCACCCGGCTGGAAGTCACATTTGTTTTCCTAATCCACCCCAAACGATAGCCTTTGTTAAAATGTAATATTAAATATATTTAGAAGTCTTTGATTTAAGGGAAATAAGAGGTGACTTTAAATGAAAACGCCATTTTTTAGCCATTTATTAATAAATCCTTAGGAATGGGGCTCTGGACTTAAAAAATTCTTAACAGGATGTTAATATAGATATTGTTTAGTTTTACCATAGATTTTAATTTGTATCTCACTATTTTGAAGTTTTAATAAGGAAGCAGCTGTATGGCCACTTGCCCTCATCTCACAAACCATTCAAGTGAGACGGACAAGGCATGCTGGACACTGCTGGAGAAGCAAGGACGAGCTCATAAGTGATGTTCTCTT
The DNA here is from genome assembly GCA_023376005.1 of Doryteuthis pealeii. Lineage (NCBI taxonomy): Eukaryota > Metazoa > Mollusca > Cephalopoda > Myopsida > Loliginidae > Doryteuthis > Doryteuthis pealeii. The sequence continues at coordinate 8,108,409 of CM042141.1, read as the reverse complement.
GTGGAATCCAACACATGGACATGCTAGTGTGGGCCGGACACTAAGGACCTACATTGATCAACTATGCAAGGATACTGGATGCTGCATAGAGAACCTCTCTGGCACAATGAATTATAGGGAGGGTTGGCAAGAGATTGTCATGGATATCCATGCTAATTGCGCAACATGATGATGATGATGATGATGATGATCTTGTTTATTGTTATTTCTTGTGAAAATAAATTTCTAAGCATACAATGATTTTCTTCTAATTGATCTTTCTATACCAAATCCTTTGATAGAAATACCTCTTATCACACTGTTACACCATTTTGTTACACTGGATGCACTGATTAAAAAACTGAAAATACTCATCCATTAAATTCAAGCTACTGCAATCCTTAAACAAGACCCTTAGAGCATCTTCTTATCAGTATAATAAGATTTTGAAAGTTTCTTTTCATTGGCTTGTTATAATAAATAAGTGAAGGTAATTTTGATTTTTTAATAGAAACTTTTTGTCATGCTGTTACACAGGATTTTTTTTGTTGGTTATTATGAAAAATTGTTAAGTAAGAAAAATAAATTTAATGGGTTGATTTGACCCTTACATATAGACAAACTCAGATGTGCTGTTTGGTAGTTGTAGGTTTGCTCAAATTTTTAGCAATTAAGAACATATTTAAATGTCACACTGTTACATTTATGGATTTGCCAATAATTGTTAAACTGTCAGTAGCATAAAATAAACCAAGAATTATTGTAAAATCAACAATTGTAAATGGCTTTATTAGAGCATTTTAAGTGTATTACTGTAATAAAAATCTTGATATGATCTCTAGTTTTTGCTCCATTACGGTTACATAATAGACATGAAACTCAATATCAACTGTTTTATGTCAGTAGTTATTGTAGTTTTATGTAGTTATTGTAGTTTTATGTCTGATTTTGAAATGTTCATATCAGAGACAGACATTAAGAAAATCACTGCACATTTCTAATAGTAAAAGCTTCTAAATTTTACAAATTACACTATATATTGAGGCTGATTTTTGTCATGTATTTCCATACTAAATTTGTTTCATGTGTATGTGTATGTTTAATATCTTTGTGTTTCCTTTATTAAAACTAGTAAAAAAAAAAAAAAAAGCCCTCCAGGGGATGTAAAAATAGATTTTTGAAACCTATTGCCTGAAGTAAAAAATTCAATGTCAGCAAGTTTGTACCCTAAGTAAGTAAAATCATCAAATTCATTAAAGAATTAAAAAATAAAACAATTTGAAATGTAAACTTTAAATATGTATTAAAATAAAACAAACTATATATAGATATATAATACCAGTCATGTATTTATTAAAACTTGTTTTAAAAAACAATGAGGACTGTTTAATGTTGCATGTTCAAATTTTGAGTGTATTTATTCTATGTTATGATGATTTTGGGTAATGTGATGTAAGCAGTGATGTAATTTTTGTTACAGACAAAAACCCGGAAGCAAATCTCCATTATTAATAGATATAGGGAGTTTTTAAAAAATTGATATCATTTTGTAATCTAATAACTTGACCAAGTATCGATCAAATGATCTCAAATTTTAACAGCATATATAGAAACAACTCAAAATTCTGTTTTAATGTTTAAACGCTCTTTTCTTTCCCCAGTGAATAACATTTCTGTACCTAAAAAGAAAAAAAAAACAAAACATCAAACCTGGAATGGAATGTTAAGTTGTTTCTAAACATATGTTGAAATTTGAGATCATTTGAATAAAAATTGGTCTAGTTATTAGATTAGCGAATAATATCTAATTTTCTGAAAACACCCTCTATCTTAATAGTAAAGTCGTCAGAGTAGCCTATTGTCAATATCAGCCAAACAGTGAGGGAGTCTATACCCTATTTGCTTGTGCTAGACCAGGAAGATTGTTTTGCTGAGATGGAGTGCCACACCTACCATTAACTCCCAGATTCTTTACCACACAGAACAGATTATCCAAGCTTTGCTACTCAATCGCTGAGTTGGCGAAGACCAGTATTGAATCCAGAACTTTGTGTTTCCTAGGCGAATGCTCCACTGACGAAGCTAACTGGACCATCTTAATAAAAGAAATATAAAGACATTAAGGATACACATATAATGAAACACAGTATGCAAACATAAGTTATTAGATTATGAAATTGTATAATCTTTTCTGTGTGTATATATATATATTTACTGAGCTAAACCGGCCCTTATATATATATATATATCAGCTCTGTGCGGATGCAGGATGCTGCACAGATGACCTCCTGAGAATGATAAGCGATAGGGACGGATGGAGAGAGATTGTCATGGATATTCGTGCCAACAGCGCGACCTGATGATGATGATATATAAGGTCCAGTTTAGCTCAGTTGGTAGAGCATCCACTTGGGAACCACAAGGTTCCAGGTTCGATACTGGCCCTCACCAACTCAGCGCATGAATAGCACAACTTGGATCGGTGCAGTAAAGTGGGGGGCTGATGGTAGGTATGGCACTCCACCTCAGATGCCAAAATAATCTCCCTAGTCTAGCACTAGTGAAAAGGGGATAGACTCCCTCACTGTCTAGCTGATACCAACAATAAGCCACTCCACTGACTTTACTTTTATATTTATAATATAGAAGTCTGCCCTACTATTTACCCATAGCTGGAAAGAGAATAGTGGGATTCATACCTTTTCCAAGGGTATTAGCACTATGTAAAATGCAAACAGTCCCATCCAGAATTTGACCTTGTCTGACCATGTCCATTTTCTATGACGGTAACCATTACACCATGTGTGCATCCACTAATACTGAAAATGTTATACAGTACATGAAGGCCTACTGAACATAATCTGTTTCATTTTTGTCACAAATTTGTCTTGGGTCAGCTATATATTCTTCATAGATTTCCTGGACTAGCAAGTCTGGTTTTCAATTAGTATATTGAATTTTGGAAGCAAACACCATCATTTTTGGAGCTGTGCTTTGTGTAACAGGAAATGGAATCAGTGATCCAAGTTCAAATCCTGGACTAAGCTGTTTGTATTTCACTTCATATTAATACTCTGGGAAAGGCATGGATTCACGTTCTTCCCCCCCCCCTTTCAGCTATAGGCAAATAGGACAGATTGAGTTCTTTAGTCCTTGTAAGGCAACCAGTCTAGGAGAAGAAAAACCAGCTTTACTCCACTTAAAGATTAGGCTTGTGTCACAAACTGTCCATAATGGAGGGTTGGGTAAATACATCTGTTGTGTTCATTCTTAATAACTTATGATACTTGTATACTTTTCACTGCATTATACTTTTGATTATAATTTATACACAAGCCTAGATTGTTCTGAGAGATTATGTTAATTGACGTTGGCCAGGAAGGTCAGAATTTGTTATGATGCCTTTGGCTGAACTTTACTATCATCCCGTATTTGGTATGATAATTTTGCTGCCATAATTGAACTTAGAAAAACGGCTAATTATAACATTATGTTGTAACATCTGGTTTCAGATTTGAATTTTAAAAACAAAATCTCTTTCTGATGCATTTGAGAAATATCAATTTTCCATAGACAGCAACTAATAAATTCTTTTTTCTTTTTTTTTTTTTCTGATCACTGAGGGATTGACATTATGGTCATGGTGTAACATCCTACCCATGGTGAATGGGTTGGGTAATAATGGAATCCTATTGTGTTGTAATGGTTAGCAATCTAGTCTTGCAGATCCATTACTACTGAATAGCAAGTTTAATCTTTGTTGGATGCCCATACTTGTGACCTTGTGCCATAGTGAACAGGCTGGGTAAATACTTACTCCCAAGAGAAGAATGTCCTATCATGGTGTAAGGGTTAGCAAGCTAGTGAGTGTGATCCTTGCTGGATGTCCCATATTTGCAACCTTGTGTCAATTGATCAATAATTGTGTATTTTTCAATGTTTTAGTTTCCTTTTCTTGTGTTTTTAGGTATTTACTGATGGCATAACAAACCAGCTAATTGGTTGCTACCCAATTTTAAAAGAAGATCAGATGCTCTTAATCAGGATTTATGGTAAGAATACAGAAATTATGATTAACCGACAAGTGGAACGTCTTTCAATGCAACTTCTTCATTCTCTTGGCATGTCCCCTCCGCTCTACTGTACTTTTGACAATGGTCTATGTTATGGTTACCAGGTGGGCGAACCACTGGATGAAAATTCCATCAGGGATGAAAAAATCAGCAGGTAATTATTTTATTATGTGATTGATGCAAAGAAATTGCTTATTTTTGTTTAAAAAATCTTTTAAAAACTTCTCTCCTATTCTTGTTATAATTGTGTCATTTTGCAGGAAGCCATTTACTCAGACAATAACATTTTTAGTTTTTAATTGTAAGTAATTGTTCTTATATCTATTCTTGAGGTGCATGGTGTAATGGTTAGAGACGTGGGAAATGGACTCGTCAACCTGAGTTCAAATCCTGGACAAGGCTGTTTGCATTTCACATAGTGCTCATAACCTTGGGAAAGGTATGAATCCATATATTCTCCCTCTAGCTATGGGTAAATAGTAGGGCAGACTGAGCTCTTTAACCGTGGCTAGGTAATCAGTCTAGAAGGAAAACTTTGAATTCAAACCTGTTAAACTCCGCTTAAGAAATTGACCATGTGTCGCATCCTGCTCATTTGGAGTGGTTTAGTAAATATATATATATATATATATATATATATTCTTGAAGGAAACTACATTTCCTATTCCACTATCCTCCCCAACTATAATTTCTCCACAAAATGGTATATCTGATGTCAGCACATGAAACTAGACAACACTTAATTCTACAAACAACTAACATTATTCTTCTGCAAAATATGCAACTCAAATGGGAAACTTCTATATACATGACTATAATAATACAGACATGCTTGGTTTTCCATCAGGTTGTAGGAATGTTAAATCAAAGAACAGCTTCATCTTGTAATCCTTTATAATTATATTTACCAAGAATCATTATCTGCTGCAGTTTTAATAATCATTTTTGTTAATCAGAATTTAGCAATATATGGAAGCCCTAAAAGGTCTAAAAAAATTTTCCTGTCTTTGAATGCATCTGTAATATTAAGAAATAATAGCACTATTTTAATAATTGGCTTCCCCTTTTCTCATTCCTTGTCCTGCCCACAGAATCAAATTATATCAATATTTAAAAAATTTTCTTTTTAGAATATTTAAAAAAAAAAGTTAATTTCCTTGGGTCTTAGTATTAAATTCAATAAACTTTTTTTTCTCTTTTTTTTTTGTTTTAAGAGATGAATCTAAGTGTATTAACTAATGATTAATAAGTGACTTTTTCACTGATATTCAAGTCATGATTAAAGTTGACCAGTAAGAATATAGTCAATATCAAACCCAGTTAAAAAAAAAAAAAAAAAAAAAAGTGTTAGAACTGATGCTGTTGAAAATCCATAGATCCTGTTTCAAACTTTGTCAGTATTTTGGTTGAGACAGATTGAAATCCAGAAACCTTAAAATCTGATAAATGAAAATAACTAAAGTTAAAAATCAATTTATGTTGGCTGATTCAACTCCAACCAAACTAAGAAGAACCTCCACCTGAATGTTCATGTGGAAACAAATATACAATAAAACATATTTTGATTAAATGCACAAACCTCACCCACACTTGAAGAAAGTCCTACAATGTTAACAGCATGAATGAACTATTTGGAAAAATAGATTCTAAGAACATAGTGAAATTTCTGAAAAGAAGCGGTCTCCTATAGACCTACAAAAATTACCCTCATACACTCGAGATATTAAAATCCTTGCCAGAAATGCTGATTTCAGCAGATAACTAAACTCTTATCGCTATATCCAATTACTAATAAAAGCAAAAACTAAAATGATATGCAAATAGCCACACACATAACAACCATACCTCATAAAGAAGAAATAAAACAAAAATGTCTTTGGCATAAAATAACCCAACAGGGGTTGACATGCCATAAAACCCAACCAACCAGCCAAACTGGGACAACCAATTACATGTTGAACCTATTATAAAAGTGGATTAGATTGATCATTGGTTCCCAACTTTTTTGCATGAATGCCCACCTAAAACACATGGATGCCTTTCTACCATCCCCACATTATACCCTTATATAAGTTACTTCCTCCCTCATAACTCTTCATGCTACCCCTAGGGCTTGTGGAAACACTGCTGTAGCATAATTATTTATGGAAGGATTAACTTTATTTAGTATTATTCAGATTATTCAGACTATTGTCCTCATCTGTATTGTTATCTGTACAATGTTTCGGCTGATGTACCCTCTGGCCTTCTTCAGGTATTTTTGTCGAACTCAGGAACCTCTTGTTGTAATCAGGATCAATCACAGAACTTTGAACCCAACCCTTTATTCAATCCACAGGTTATCCTGTTCTCATTCTGCTAACCATAGCTGGGTACAAGTGTTAAGATGTGTTAATTATTATTCAATGTTACTGCTGCCCCTGACTAGGATTGAACCTGCATCCCAGAGATAACTGTCACTTAGAACTGTCCTAACTCAATGCCTTTATCCACTGTGCTATGTGTCCAATTGTGTTCCGAGTTCGAAAAGAACATTCCCAAGTTCAACAAGAAATACCTGAAGAAGGCCGGAGGGCACATTGTCCGAAATGTTGTACAGATAACAATAAAGATGAGGACAATAGTCCAAATAATGCAAATAATACTAATTATCAAGCCTCATCTCAAAAATTCAGAGAAATTATATTAATTTTTTTTTTTCAGAGATGAAACTAAGTGTATTAGCCACTTATAAGTCACTTTTCACTGATATTCTGGCCATGATTAAAGTTGGCTGATCTGCAAGAATATTAAACCAGTTCCTAGTTCAAAGAAAAAAAGGGTGCTTAAAACTGATGTCCATCTTTTTCTAGTTCTGTCAGTATTTTGGTTGTGATAGATTGAAATCCAGAAACCTTAAAATCTGATTTGTTCTTGACTAGTTGTTTTTTTAAAATTTTCTGGCTGTATTGGTTGATTTCAATAACTTTTCTCTTTCACAATATATCATTATCTAGAAGAGGTCATCTCCTTTGTTTTACTCTTCAATCTTAGTATACCTTATAATCCTAGTGTTTAAGCTGTTAATGTCTCTAATAGCACCATTAAGTGCCAGCAGTGGATGAAATAATGATTTAGTGAAGTTAAAACACTGCAGGTAAAAGGTAATCATCAGTATGGCACCATCTGAAGTAGTTTGTTTTATAGTCAAATGTTGTTTAGGCCAAGTAATCACACTTAAATTGGTTGGTAATGAAATGCAGCCATTGAAACCTACTTTTTAATGAAAGAGCAGAAAGAAGTTTATTTTTATGTGATCAGAAGTTTATAAAGAAAATGAAGAGTGGTTTGTAATTGCACTTTTGTAATTAGCATATGTTTGTAGCTGGGTTTTGTCTTTTTTTTTTGTGATGAGAGAAGTAAGATGTTTGCTTTCTTCTTTTCTGGAAGTTTGATCTTGGGTAATGTAATGATTTAGTTCAAAAAAGTAAAAACAACAACAAAAAACCCAAAGGCATTTACTCTTTTCAAAAAGGGATATTTTTATTGAAATATCACGTTTTTATCTATAGTGCAGGGGAAGAGGAGGGGGAGGAGGAGGAACCTTTCCCTGTTATTTAAAGGCCATATTAGAATTTATTCTTTACTGATAAGGAAAAACTCAATAAATTTTCAGTATGTTTGCACAAAGGTTTTCTTTGTATTTTTTTTTCAATAGCCTGTGTGTCACATACTTAAATAGAAAGTTATGCCTAATAGGTGCAGATTTTACTTGTACAATATTAATTGGTTGCTGTTTTGTTTTATGGCATATCAACCCTTTTTGGGTCATTTAATGCCAAATCAACTCATTTTGATAAACAAAAGACTCAGGTTGCTTACACTGTATGTCAACTACCTAAATATAAAGTTATGCTTAATGAGTAAAGATTTACATGATTAATTCCTAAGAAAAAAAAAAGGTATTCTATTCTGTTTTAACAACTGAATCATACTTCTTTTTTTAAATATGTGACAACTTGTTATTTATCAATAATTTGAATGGGCACCTCATGTAGTGTAATGGTAAATAAGCTAGCCTAACAGACCATAGCGAGTTCAATTCTCATTGACTGCCATAAATTACTGACCTTGTGCCAAACAAATAAAAGCTTTAAAAGCAGGGATGTGGGAACTTTTTAATTTTACTCTTCTTCAACATGCTTCTTGGATAAATTTAGTTTATCATTTACTTTGTATTTGGATGAGCACCTCTTATGGTGTAATGGTTACCAAGCTAGACTAACAGGCCACTGTTAGTGAGTGACCAATTCTACTGGCCTTGTGCCAAACTAATCTGAGCTTAGAAATTACTACTTGGCATTTGGGTAATGTTTAGAGCCAATGCAATTATAATCAGAGGCTACAATAAGTTTATAACCAAGTGAAGATCAGTAACTGGAGAGGGGGAACTCTTTACTTTTTAAAGGCCGCATTGAAATTTTAAGGAAGAAAGATCACACACATAAAAAAATAAGTATTGATTTTAAATGCTATTTTGAACAAAGCAACATTTTAGTATGCTCTGTGCTTATAAATCTATTTCTCTTTCTGTCATTCTGTTTATTTGCTCTTTCTTTTTTGCCCTGTTGCATATTCGCTCTTTTTGCCAATTCATTTGCTCTCCATTTTTGCTCTTCCTTTTTCTGCTCTTTTGTTTGCTCTTCCTTTTTCTGCCCTCTCGTTTACTCTCCTTTTTCTGCCCTTTCATTTACTCACCTTTTTCTGCCCTCTCGTTTACTCTCCTTTTTCTGCCCTCTCATTTACTCTCCTTTTCTGCTGTTTCCTTCATAGTATAGCATACAATTTCTTATTTGAAAATCTGAAAACAAAAAAAATCTGTGCAGATGTTGTCTGCATACCAAAATTTGTGTTTGGTGAGAAAACTTGACTTGACATGCCATGTATAATTTCACAGCCCTGTCAGTGGGGCTTAGAATATGCTGACTGTATCTCCTGCAGAGGCAGTAAACCTCTATCTAAAAAAAAAAGAAAAAAAGGGTGGGTATGACACTAAATTGCACTATTTTACACACACACAAACACACACACACACACACATATATATATATATATATATATATATATATATATATAAGTTGAAAAATGGAAATGAATCTGACAATATGTTGAAAGGATAAATAAATAAAGGAAAGAAAATGCCATTCAACATTTTCTTTCTTTTATTTATTTATCCTTTCAACACATATACATACATACATACATACATATATATATATATATATATATATATATATATGTGTGTGTGTGTGTGTGTGTGTGGTGCAAAAGAAAATGTACAATTGTATGGCAAACAAAATCTTTATCGGATGATCTCTAGAATGAGGCATAGCCTTGGGGTCAAAGCATCATTACCAATAACCCAGAATGCCCCAGCAGTATCTTACTATATAAATATACTTTGTTAGTTTTCCGTCATATCATGGGAATGCCTCATCAAAAGGCAACCTCATAGATGTATAGATAGATATGGACAGGTTTAGATAGATAGATAGAATAAGTTAACTCTATGTAAAATATAATAGATGTACTCTCTGTTAGGACAGATAATAGGGAATAATGAATTACAAGCTAATAAAGCATTTGAAATAAGAAAACAAATGTCTCTAATGAAAGAGAAATATTAAAAGATAGAAAAAGAGTTAGAAAAAGACCTTGGTGTGAATGTGGACCCTGAATTAAAATTTGCCTAACACATAGAAATACAAGTAAATAAAGCAAACAAGATATTAGGATTAATATGGAGGTCATATGAATACATGGATAAAGAAATGCTGAAAAATGTATTCATTGCATTAAGACCTCATTTGGAATTTGCTAATATGGTTTGGAGTCCAAGACTAATCAAGGACATAAAACACATTGAGGGAGTACAGAGGAGAGCTACTAAGGTAGTGAATGATTTAAAAACCCTTTCGTATGAAGAAAGACTTAGGAACATTGACTTTGGTTTATATTGAGTTTGGTTTATCGACATACAAGAGGGGATATGATTGAAGTCTACAAATATACACATGGTTTTTATTCAACGAATTGCTCAAAATATCAATACCAGGGGTCATAAATTAAAACTCTTTAAAAAATTTGTAAAGCAAATGCAAGACAAAATTATTTTAGTAACAGAGTAGTGAATACATGGAATAAACTACCATCATCAATAGTGAATGCCCATCTCTAAACTCCTTTAAGGCAATATTAGATAATCTGTGGAAAGATTATAAATATTCTGTGGAATTAAGATGAATGTTTATAAGGAATAGCTGACAGGTCTCAGACCTAATATACTAGCTGAAAGGATATTATTATTATTATTATCATCATTATTATTATTATTGTGGTGAGGCTCCAGTTCTGGGGCTTTGAGGAATGTGGAGTATTCTTTTGTTGCCATTACTCCCAGGTAGAATTGGTCAGTTTGGCAATTTTGATTTCGGTATTGATTTTGTTTTCTTTCCCTTGATGCTGCAGTTTTTAGGTTTGGTTTTTCGGTTTTTAATTTAGCATTTTTTTCTTTTTAAAGAAACCATTCATTCTCTTCTATAATAATAATTAGTAGGTATGTGCAATTTTATTCAAGTGTGGAAATAAATTTTTAAAAAAAATTTAATTTTCAAACAATTACCAAAAATCAAGGAATTGTCCAATTTTAATGAAATTTTCAGCACTTTATTCCTTAATGACTTAATTTCATAATGAATAGATTATTTTATTAAAATAAACTTGAAAAAATGTTAAGATCATGGGGTGGAGGGTGTTCAACATTTACTCATTTGATTAAAAAAAATTTCCAGTCTCTACTTTTTACATTTCTAGAAAGATAAATCCAGAAGACTGCATCATAAAAATAAAAAAATAAAAAACTCTTTTTGGGTCCTGAAATTTTTGAATTTAAAACTTTAAAAAATTTTTTCATGATGTTGTCTTCTTGATTTATCTTTCTAGAAATGTAAAAATTAGGAACTGGAAATTTTTTTAATCAAATCAGCAAATGTTGAGGACAGGTATCGATACCGGGGTTCACCAACTCAGAGATGAGTAGCACAACTTGAGTAATCTGATCTGTGTGCTAAAGCAGCATCTGGGAGCTGACGGTAGGTGTGGCACACCACCCCAGCAAAATAATTTCTCTGGTCTAGTGCTAGCGAAAAGGGGATAGACTCCCTTACTGTTCAGTTGATACTGACAATAGGCCAGTCCTCTGACTTTACTTACTATTAATACACACGAAGTTAATGAAATTTGATTCTCTCAGTTTATAAATCAAACCAAACAAAAATATTTATCAACAAACTATTCGCTTAAAAATCATGTAGGAAAAACAAAAACAAAATAAGAATTGGCATTAGATAGACCACAAGGTTTGATATGCCGTTAAAAAAAACCCCCAAAAAACTAACCAACTAACATAAAAATCATTTTTACCAATTAATAGACATGAAGTTAATGAAAAACCTAACCCTCATTCAATATCAATTGCTTTCTATTTACAGAATTTGCTAATTATTATTAAGATTTATTATCATTAATGATAATATATTGTTTCAAGTTTGCCATTATGGCTGACAGAAGAAAATGCAGAGAAGTCATGGTAAATAAACAACTAAGACTTGACCCGAAATTATCTCCCTTGAACATTGAAAATAAATATTTATGCATAATTAATCTTAGGAACCAATGGCCTTATAGGATTAGAAATTGCTTTATTCTTCAAGTTGATATTTTAATACAAAGTAAAATTACATTATGATGTGTTGTTATGGTATTAAACATTCAGATATACACAAATCAACTTATATGTTGTTAAAGAATTTTTTTATAATATTTCATGTTTAATCATTTCTTAAATTTTTTCAGGTTGATTGCCAAAGAGATGGCACGTTTACATTCCATAAAACCTGAAAATGTTGAAGATCCAGAAATGAGATCCATTTTGTTCCATGGAAAACCAGTTTTATACCAGTCGACTCTAAATATGCTCAAAAATTTACCTGAAAAGTATGATGATGAGGTAAAACAAGAACGGTAAGTGTGTGTGTGTGTGTGTTTTTAGAATTTTTCTTAGATGCCTTAGATAGACTCATCATAGCTTGTTGTCCTAAAATTTGGCCTTAATTCATTTAAAAAAAATTATATTATGTCATTATAACATTTTTTATTATCATTTTATAGCAATTTATGGTATTTATTGAAAGGAATAAGTCAATCATATTCAATTGAGGGGCCAGTTTAGCTTGATCGGTAGAGCACTGGACTAGGAATCACAAGATTCTTGGTTCGATACCGGCCCTCGCCAACTCAGTGTATGAGTAGCACAGGGACCTGTGCGGTAAAGTAAGGAGCTGGTGGTAGGTGTGGCACTCCACCACAGACACAAAAACAATCTTCTTGGTCTAGTGCATGTGAAAAGGAGATAGACTCCCTCGCTGTTAACAACATTTGGCCACCCTGACGACTTTACTTACTACTACCCCTGGAAAACATAGAATTAGCATACTTAAAAGATGTTCACTTTTTATATAGCAGTAAATGAACTAATAACAGATAAGATACAAAACATCTTTATTCAATAATAAAAAATATTTTATGTCTTATCTGTTATTAGTTTATTTACTGCTAAAATAAAGAAACGAAACAAGATAAACAATCCTCAAAATGTTTTAACTCCATAATTTTTGCCAAGGGTAATATCATAACATTTCTACCAGTAAGTAACAAGCAAGATAAAGTGTGAAAGAAAGTAATAAGTTTGAACAATATATATTTTTTGACTGAACTTATATTAAACAGTATTGTTAACTATTTTTATTTTTATTTGAAATTAGTTATAAAAACAAAAAAAATGACTAAGATGATTTTTTTTTAACCCTTTCATTTTGAATTATTTTTAAAATTTAGAAACTAATTCAGTCTGTAAAGAATAATAAAATGCATTTCCTTCTCCCATCAATAAAATAATTGTCCCCCCCCTCTACACCTAATGTTTCCTAATATGCATATCTCTAATGTTAACTAAAATATATTCCTTTTTTTTTTTCAAGTGTTTTTTTCTTTAACCCTCACTGTGCTGGTTAAATTTTTGCACACTAACATGAAAGATTCTGAATTAATTTGTTAAAATTAGCTGGAATTGACACCTCCAAGTTATGTATACAAACAATAACAAAAACATTTCTTTTCAATCCATATCTACTATTTATTGTACACCTTTGTCATTGCACAAGGGGCTGGTTTAGCTTAGTCGGTAGAGCATTCAACTAGGAACCACAAGGTTCCGGGTTCAATACCGTCCCTTGTAAACTCAGCATATGAATAGCACAGGGATCTGTGCAGTAAATAAGGAGCTGATGGTAAATGTGGTGCTCCACCTCAGACGACAAAAATAATCTCCTTCGTCTATCGCTAGTGAAAAGGGGATAGACTCCCTCGCTGTCTCGCTTATACCGACGACTTTACTTTTACTTTGTCATTGCACAAATACTCACTAAACTCAATATCATAATAATGGAACTATGTTTTCAAGGTCAAACACTTCAAATTCACTCTCAGAATCAGAATTACTGAAGTACAAATTGAAGAAATTACCTTCTGCCATCTTGTTTTGTTAAAATTGAAGTTTCACTCTCATTCTAAATTTAGAAATATGACCCACAAACTGGTGATGTAAAACACTAATTATATGCAAATCAGTTTTTGTAACCCCTTTCTATTTGCCAGTAAAAATAAAATGTGCATATAAATATGAAATTTAGAGAATTCTGGAAATATCTCTCTATCAAAAACAAGTTAACTCGATTCCTGTGTCTCAACTGGATATGCAGTAAGAGTTGATAGTAAAATGACAGACTGGTTGCTGCTTGTCATTGTCTTATTTTTATGTGATTTATTTCTACACAAGAAAATAGATATTATGAATTAGTGAACCTGTGAAGTCCAACAATGAATTTATTTTCAGGTATGTATCAAATGTGACCAGCCAATTCAACTTGAGACAAGAACTTGATGAACTATGGCGGCATTTACAGAGCTGTGATCTCCCAGTTGTGTTTTGTCACAATGATCTCTTAATCAAGAATATTATTTACAATGACAAAACAGGTAAAAATCACACTTCTTTCATCAAAATTACCTTAAAAGGTGTCTTATAAAACTTTCCCTTTATACAAGATTTAATGTGTGAAATTATCAAGATTAAACGTCTTCGATATTCGAAAAAATATTAACAATTTTATTTGGTACTAAATTTATATAAAAAATGATACATCAATGTGGTTTGAAAATGGCATAGAACAAGAAACTATCAGTTACCAAGCGCCGTTGACTTTGTCTTCGCTACCCTAACTTAGATATACATGGTCTATCAATGATATTGACAACTCTTTAGATATAAATAGAGCAAACTATATATATATATATATATTATATATATATATATATAAAAATTAATATTGATAATAAAGTGTGCTATATTTATGAATAAATAGTGCTTAATATCATTGATAGAATATTCATATTGAAGTTAGAGTAGTGTGGACATGAAGTCAATGGCACTTGGTTACTTGTCTATGCAATTTTCAAACCAGGTTTGAAAATTCAAAGATAAATATGAATAATATACCTTTGTATTACTTATAATTAATTATACTCATATTTGGGTGTGATTTTGAATGAAATGATGGTATGAGATGGTATGGAATAATTATACTCATGAAATCTGATGGTATATGCAATGAAATCTGATGGTATGAGATGGTATGTTAATTATACTCAATGCTCATGGACTGATGAAATCTGATGGTATGAGATGGTATGGAATAATTATACTCATGAAATCTGATGGTATGAGATGGTATGGAATAATTATACTCATATTTGGGTGTGATTTGAATGAAATCTGATGGTATGAGATGGTATGGCAATAATTATACTCATATTTGGTGTGATTTTAAATGAAATCTGGGATGGTATGGAATAATTATACTCCTGATTTTGAATGAAATCTGATGGTATGAGATGGTATGGAATAATTATACTCATATTTGGGTGTGATTTTAAATGAAATCTGATGGTATGAGATGTATGGAATAATTATACTCATATTTGGTGTGATTTTGAATGAAATCTGATGGTATAAGACGGTATGGAAAATCAGATAGATATCTTTCATTATAGGAATAATATCATCAGAATGATACTATTTCTATAGCAGCTTTAGATTTGTCCCCTGACAAGTTCAAGTTTCTATATACTAACTTGAAACCTAGAATTAATTAGATTCCTTCATACAAATTGGCAACAATGCTTAAATAACATCCACAATAAACTCTTTGTAATCAAACCCATTTTGGGAGACTGGAGACCAGCTTTTAGAAAGTCCAGAAAAGAAAGTCACTATATCCTGATTGCAGATGGGTCATACAAGACTTACGCACTCTTTTATACTTGAACAAGAACAACAACCACAGTGTGAAACATGTCAAACACCCTGTACTGTTAAACACTTCCTCATCGAATGTGGAACTTTCCCAGTCATCAGAAAACACCTTTTTAATGCAAATAATATAAAAGATCTATTTGAAAATGTCAGCATAGATGACATTGTCCTTTTTGTGAGAAATAAAATAATACCAAAAAATATAAAAGTAAACCGAAGCAATACCATACAAAAATAACCCCTCAACATGATCCCTGATGATGCTAACATATGGTTAAAGTGATTAACTACAAAAGTGTAACTATAGATGGAGAACAGGTATTATTCCCTAACCTCTAGGCATAAAATAACCCCAGACGGTTTGATATGCCGTTAAAATCCATCAACTAACCAACCAACCCTATTTCTATTAGTAAACATGTAAGTCTGGTTTTCCATACTGTCTTCCTTTATCTCACTCTTATATTTGTAGCAAATTTTTCACTGATTCAGCCCTACATTTAAAAGAGCCTTAAAGATTTCAATAGGGGAAGTAGTGAACAATAAATTCGGTTAGTGACTTAAGTTGCAGTGTAAACCGTATAGTCAAAGTTGTGGTTTATCTGGTGTATTTACGTGGGACAAAAGACACTCAGAAAATCTTAACTATGCTTTCAAAAGGTTTATCTAATCATCTATTGACACAGCTGAGATGACCTTGTGACTAAAACTCCTGAAAAAAAAAGAAGATATCTTGATTAGTATTATCTGCGTTATTCGGACTATTGTCCCCATCTTCATTGTTATTTGTACAACGTTTTGGCCGATATGCCCTCCGGCCTTCTTCAGGTATTTCTTACATAGAAAAATAATTAACTCCTACCCCAGCTATGGTTAATGGAATGAGAACAGGATACCCCCATGGACTAAATAAAGGGTTAGGTTCAAAGTTCCGTGATGGCTCCCAATTATGACAAGAAAGTTCCCGAGTTCGAAAAGAAGGTTCCGAGGTTCCCGAGTAACAAGAAATACCTGAAGAAGGCGGAGGGCATATCAGCCGAAACGTTGTACAAATAACAATGAAGATGGGGACAATAGTCCGAATAACGCAGATAATACAAATCATCAAGCCTCATCTCAAACATTCAGAGAAATATCTTGATTAGTTTTGAAATCTATCTGACCATTTTTTAATGCCAGAAACCATCGTCTTTGCCTCGTCTTAATTGGTCAAAGATAACCGTGTCTGCAATTATACACTTGTTTCGAAAATCATACAAACTGAAATTAATATATTAGAATTCTTTAAAAACGTTGTATTTCTCTGATCATTATTTGTATTGAATCTTATATTAACATTTTTATAAACACATTTTTTTCTATTTAGACCATAGATGGTAACAGGTACTATCAGTCCAGGTCAGAGTGGACCTGAGAGTAATGGTGATGAAGGGGTACTCCATATTCCCCAGAGCTCCAGAATTGGAACTTCACCATCAGATAAAGTTTAACGTCATACCCAAGATATTATTTCTCTAATCATTATTTAGATTAAATCTTATATTAAAAATACTTTTATTTAACATTTGACAACATTAACAGCTTTTTCAATTTCAATGAAAATGAATATAAACTAAATTTCAATGAAGAAACAAATCTATTAGTTAAAGAGCTCCACAAAAGTATAATTCAGACATTAACAATATTACAGGACATTATTACATTTCAGTGTATTTGGATTAAAAATACTTTACTTAACATTTGACAACATTAACCTTTTTAATCTCAAAACTTAATATACAAATGGCAGTTTGTTTGATCATGCGCCAGTTTGTAATATAGCTGAAAATCTACAAACACATTTGTAGTGCTAAAGTTGAAGAAATACTTTAAATTACCTATATCCTTTACATATAATTTTTTTTTCTTTATCTAGATCAAGGTTTATTGTTTGACCTTATAAGAAGCCATATTAACACACACACACAAATTATATATATATATATATATATATATATATATATAGAGAGAGAGAGAGAGAGAGACAGCAGAGAGTTTATGTGAATATGCCTTCTTATGAATTCAAGCACTAAAACTAGATGAAGAAAAACATTAATTCAAGAACTCTACAAAAATATACTTATAATTCAGACATTAACAATAATACAGCACATTTCAGTGTATGAGTGCTATAATTAAATATAAAATATGCATTTTAATAATATGAAAAAGTATTGTATTGTTGTACTCACTTTATATCATGAAATAATTTATGTAATATTTAGCTGTTTTTTTTTCTTTGCTAGTTTGTTATAGCTTTCTTCTTTTTTTAAGAGATGATGGAATTGAGCATTATGCTCCATAAGTATTGCATTTTTGGTTGTTTTATATATCAAATGAAATACTGAAAAACAAACCGAATAAGTCTGTAATCCAGAATAAATTTTGACTTATTCTTCAGAGTAGTTTAATTCTTACTAGTTACATTTTTATTTTGCAGATGTGATATCTTTTATAGATTTTGAATATACTGGTCTAAACTGCATGGCGTATGATATTGCAAATCATTTTAATGAATATGCAGGTAAGTTTCTCTGATTTTTAAATGTAAGCAGGTGGTGGTTGTAAGAATTTGAAGGACAAAAGGCAATAAAGTTAGAATAATTTGTGAGTTCACAAGTCTAAAGGTGGCCATGGAATATTAACAAACATTTATTTTCCACAGTGGTAATAAAAGCTGAACAAATTAGACAATTATTGAAACAAGAATAGGCAATAAGAAATTGCAGATGAATTGTCAAGAGAAAAAGGATTTGACATTTCAGGAAAGGAGTAAAAACGAGCTTTAAAAATATCCCAGTCAGAGGGTACTGCTCCTGCAGATGACAATTTTATTTGCTTTCTGGACAAATTAGCTTAAAATTCAACAGGAAAATCTAAGATGTTCAGGGTATCTTCACAATTCCTTCTTATTTGTTGTTTTTTTTGGCAGGTCAACCCTTGTTGGGTTATTTAATTCTTTTTTTTGCAAGCAATTATATGATTTCAAGTAACTATTCATATTTTAATAATGATAATGATTTGCAAACAATTATAGCTTTAAGTAACTACACTTTAATAAAATAATTTGCACAGTTATATGGTTTCAAGTATTCCTGTCCAATACAAATAATTTGCAAGCAATTATATGGTTTTCCAACATGTCAACTCTTGTTGGGTTATTTTATACCAATGTCAGTTTAACAATACGAAATGTATCTTTACAATCCTTTTAAATGAATAAACATTCCATAATTAGTTGCAATATCAATGGGTAGAATAATGGTAGGTAATTATCTCTCATGTCTCCTAATATCATATAGAACTGTAGCAAGTAAGGAATGTAATCCTTACAAAATGTATCAATGTAATTCAAAATTATCTTAAAACAGGTGTTTTATACCTAAACATAAGATTCCACTAACTACAAATTTTATTTTGATTCCAGGTGTTGATGAGGTGGATTATTCTCGTTACCCAAATAAAGAATACCAATTAAATTGGCTGAGAAATTATCTTAAATATTCTAAATCCCTTATTAAATCAACTACAGAAGCAAACGAGAGATATGTAGAACATTTATATATGTGGGTACAGAAATTTTCTTTGGTAAGTAAACTAATTTCTTTTTTTAATATCAATGTCAATATGTCACATTTTTTCAACTTTACTCCTAGAGGCAGTAGCCCAACATATCATACCATTTTGGAATCAGGCTGGTTTATGAGCAAATTGAAAACATTCCGTCCGAAACTGAACCCACAATCCAGAAATTTTGAATTCCAACTTTTAATTACTGTGATTGTTTTGGGTGATTCATTTTTTAAAATTTTAACTTTACTCCTAGCGGCCGTAGCCCAACATATCATATCATTTTAGAATCAGGCCGACTCTATGAGCAAATTGAAAACATTCCGGATGAAACCGAACCCACAATCCTGAAATTTTGAATTCCCAACTATTAATTGCTGTGATTGTTTTGGGCGATTCTTTTTCATTTTTTTTATTTCAACTTTACTCCTAGAGGCTGTAGCCCAACATATCATACCATTTTGGAATCAGGCCGACTCTATGAGCAAATTGAAAACATTCCGGACGAAACCAAACCCACAATCCCAACTTTTAATTACTGTGATTGTTTTGGGCGATTCTTTTTTCTTTTTTTTCTCTCCACGTGATTTTTTTGCAACAAATTATTTATGATAACAATTTTTATAAATTGGAAATAAATTTGTGAAGAAAGTAAGGACCTATATAAAATTGTCTTTACTGACCCCAAATAGGAAAACCAAAAATGTTTATCATGAAGCTTTGCAATAAGTTCCAAATAGATACATTATATCATTGTTTTGATGAAAACAGTTAATTGTTTGAAAAATATTATTCAAGTTTAATAAAATTTGATATGTACTCAAAAGCATGAAGAGTCCTTGTTGGGCCAGAGGCCCAATGAAGAGCTTAATTGCCATCCGATAAGGTGGCTTTTAAGCTAGTTTTGTTATAATGCTATTATAATTTTCAAAATGTCTGTCTGTCCTTACAATAAAGGCTCCACCATTTTTGGGCTGATTTCAACAAAATTTTCACAAATTTTTAAAGTCATACCTGGAAAGGTTTTTAACTATACTAGATTCAGCTAGGATTAATTTTAGAGCTGGGATCTCTCTCTCTCTCTCAGCCTCTATATTTCTAACTGTCCTCTTTGCTGTAAAAGGATGTCTGTCTCATAGCACTTAACCACTCTCTTGGTAATCATTATGAGAGAGATGGCTCTCTTCCTCTCTATATTCACTTAGACCCCATTCTTCTGTGGTGGCCAGGTGTTGTGCTACTAAGAGGGAATTCATTTAATCTCAAGAGTCAACCAACCTCAGAAAAGACTTAGAAACCCAATTTTAGAAAAAAGAAAAGCCTGAAAAACAATAAAATCAAATATTTATTTTTGATATTCATTAATTCTTAGAGGTTTTTGAGAGTATCTGAGATCCATATATTTGTTGAATAACTCCTAGTTGTGATATGAGTTTCAGAAACAGCAAGAATTTTGAGACACTGTCTACAGTTTTAAGAAAAGTTGTTAACATTATTTGGACAATTAAACTCCTTGTTTTTGTTATTCAAACAACGTTTTGACCAGTACATTCTCCAGCCCTCTTCAGGTTAAAAAAAAAAAAAAAAAAAATTGTTGTATTGTGCTGCTTCCAAAGAAATAGACCAGAACAAGAAAGTTTTTTCCTTAGAAAGGTATATATTCCACCTGAAGAAGGTTGGAGAATGTAGCAGTCAAAACGTCATGTGAATTAAAAAATCATGAGAGATAATTAAATTTCTCAGGATTTTTTAATTATACTAGATTCAGCTAGAGGTGGGATTTCTCTCATCTCTCCTCTCTCAACCTCTATATTTCAATGTAAAAATAGATTTTGGATACATATTGCCTGAGGGGTGGGAGTAAAAAATTCAATGTCAGCGAGTTTGTAAGTAAAATCATCAAATTCATTAAAGGATTAAAAAATAAAACAATTTAAAATGTAAACTTTAAACATGTATTAAAACAAAACAAACTATATATAGATATATAATACCAGTCATGTATTTATTAAAACTTGTTTTAAAAAACAATGAAGACTGTCTAATGTTGCATGTTCAAATTTTGAGTGTATTTATTCTATGTTATGATGATTTTGGGTAATGTGACATAAGCAGTGATGTATTTTTTATTACAGACAAAAACCAGAAGCGAATCTCCATTATTAATAGATTTCTTTATTCATTTTAGGCTTCTCATTTCTCCTGGGGTATTTGGGCTCTCCTCCAATCAAGATATTCAACAATCTCATTTGATTTTCTTGGGTGAGTATTTACCAATTCCCACTGGGCAAAGTTTTGAAGTGGGAAAAAATTTAGTAAGAATTAAGCAAAAAGGAAAGTGAAGAAATATAATTAATAACATTTAGCATTGTAACCTTAGAAACATCAAGGCCATTTAAAAAAAAAAAAAAAGAAGGAAAGATTCATTGCTCAAAATATCTATACAAGGGGACATAAATTAAAACTCCTTAAAAAATTTTGTAAAGCAAATGCAAGACAAAATTATTTTAGCAACAGAGTGGTGAATACATGGAATAAACTACCTTCATCAGTAGTGAATGTCCCATCTCTAAACTCCTTCAAGGCAAAGTTGGATAATCTGTGGAATGATTATAAATATTCTGTGGAATTAAAATGAATATTTATAAGGAACAGCTGACAGGTCTCAGACCTAATATACTAGCTGAAAGGATTATTATTATTATTATTATTACTTCAAATATATGTATATACTCAACCCCCTGCACTAGCAGGATACGGCACATGGTCAATTTCTGAAGTGGAACTTAGCAGGTTTGAATTCAGTTTTCCTTCTCCTAGACTGGCTGCCTAACCAAAGTTAAAGAGCCCAGTCTTCCCTATTATTTTCCCATAGTTAAAGGGATAATAGTTGGATGCATACCTTTCCCAAGGGTATTAGTGCTATCTGAGATGCAAAAAACAGACTCCTTCAGGATTTTAAATCATGTTATCAAGTCCATTACCTCTGACAATAACCATTGCACTACATGCCTCCACTCGATTTCAAATATAAATTTATTTTTTATTATCAAATTTGCATTGTGGTATCCAGTAGATGGATGTGCCCAACAAAATAACTGGAATTTTTAATCCAATAAATGCCATTGTCCCATTTATGAGGACATCATAAATGGGACAGAAAATTAGTATATATAATAAATATTCATACCAATCTTAAATTGCATATACCTCATTTTTGTTGGGTGGAGGTTTTACCACTCTGTAGGGTATGATGCTGTCAATGTATGCTAAGCTCAATCAACAGGGTGAGTATTCTTTGCAGAACAATTTCAAGTTGTATTCAATGCAATGTTAACCAATATTGGACATCGGTTCCCACTAGATCACCAAAGTTAAGCAGTGATGAACCTGTTCAATACTTAGATGGGTGACTATTTAAGCAACAGTGGTACTGTAAGCAATATATCAAAATAACTTGATTTGGCATTAAATAACCCAAAATGGGTTGATATTCCGTAAAAACAAAACAACCAACAAACATTGGATTTACTATTATACAGTTGTTAAATAAAGTTCAAACTGATTAACAGAAATATTCTAAACAAACCTTTGATATAGCTGTAATAATTTTAATGAAGTTAAAAAAACAAATCAAAAACCAATACATATTTGGGATTTTACTTACATTTCTTTTTCTTTTTTTTTCTCCAGGTATGCGATTCAACGTCTGAACGAATACAAACTAAGAAAAAAAGAAGTATTTTTACTAAAGTTGCCTATTTAGTAGACATTTTTCAACTAGAGTAAAAAAGAAAAGAAAACCAAATTCCTGAAAAAATGCAGAAAAACGAATTTTAGTTCCCTAAAAACTTGTACACAATTTGTGTACTAAAAGGTTTTACAATGCTCCAACTATAAATTGTGATCCCCAAATGGTTCAAATCATGAGGTTGGGCATGTTTTTTGTTTTTTTTAAATTATATATTTTTTATGAAAAATTAAATTTTTTTTTGCATTCATTTTATTTACACGTTTTTTTGTTTAAAAAAAAAAAAAGAAAAAAAGTCTTCTTGATGCATATTCCTAATTCAGTTCTTTTATATATGATAGAACCACAAAATAAATTGTTATAAAATTAATATTAATTCCAATGATACTTAAAACTTAAATTTCTAATTTGGGATTTATTGATATTAAAACTATTCAGGTTAGTTCCCAGAATGCAATACTCATTAAAGGAAGTGACTTGTTTAGTTGTTCAAATTTTTAAGAGTTGTATTTAGAATTAATATGACATATATGACAAAAATATTCACCTTTTTGTCGTAAGAAGACTATTTAAGAAGAAAATTTATAAAATGCAAATCAAAGTGAATCCTGAAAATTTCAACTCTAAAAAGATAAAAGTTTGCTTCTATCATTCCTGGAATTTGAAACTTTTGGATATGATGAAATTTTAAAAGGTGTTTAAAAAGGAAAGTTTTAGAGAATTAATATTTTTAATGAAAAAAATTATTTAATGAAAAGTTGTTTTTCCTAATTTTTTTTTTTTTTTTTTTTTTTTTTTTTTGAGATTTACAAACTTGATGAAATTTTCATCTCTCTTTTTGGAAAATGTGGGAAACCTGAATCAATATTAAAAAAGTATAAAACAAGAGTGATTGATACATGCTCAATTTTTGAAAAATCTTTTTCTTTTGGTTTATGGCATGGGTGTCAAACATGTTTGGCTTTGTAGGCCAGAATGAAACAAACTAGATCTCATAGACCAGATAAGGACAATCATTCCTAAAACCCTATTCATTGTGTAAGAACAATTATTCATAAAAAACTATTTATAGCCAAAGTAAATGGAGAAAATATACAAGAAAATAAAATAATAAACAACAAAGTAAATATGTATACACACTCACTATCACCAGATCTTGCTTTTTGAGTAAAAATAATGAAGATTTGATTGGTAATTTATGAGGAAGTGCGTCCCGGTCTCCTGCTTCAGAAATTGCTACCCGGTGACTATTAAAATAACGTCCCCAGCTATGTCGTCTCGGAGTGTTTGTTGAAAGAAAACAACCAACTTAGGGCGTTAAATGTATTTTAGAGGGATGGGCTTCTCTTTTTTGTCGTAATTCTTGTTTATTTATAGTAATTTGTCATAATTCTTGTTTATTTATAGAAATTTGTCGTAATTCTTGTTTATTTATAGAAATTTGTCGTAATTCTTGTTTATTTATTGTAATTTGTCGTAATTCTTGTTTAGATATGAAGATGGATATATAGTTTGGAATAGACTGAGATAGATAGATAAACAAACAAAATAATATAGATAGATATGAACAAATGGAGACGACATAGCTGGGGACATTATTTTAATAGTCACCGGGTAGCAATTTCTGATGCAGGAGACCGGGACGCACTTCCTCATAAATTACCATTTGATTTATATTCGTGAAGATAATTAAAAGAACAAAAAAATTAAATTGTAACAACATGGAATTTTTTTTTTTGTATTCAATATTTTAAATAGGAGACACTGAGTTTTCTTTTTGGAGTCTCTGTGCACTTTTCTTTTTCTGACGCCTCACCAGGCGGATTAACGCAAGGTCTTTTTACGTAGGGATTTTAATGGGGCATCCAGCAATGATGCAACTAGCAATAGTGGATCTGTGAGATTAACTTTCCCCCTCTATCCAGGCAACACTGAGTAGTTACCACTGATGAAAAGTGTTAGCAAAGTGTGAGTGCAGAGATGTGGGGAATAAACTAATCTATATGGTATATAAGACACTCTTGATAAGTGTCTTTAGAGTGGGAATGGAGATAGAAATTGTCAAAATATATCTTTAAACCTTAACCTTTAATGGTTAAGGATAATCTATTTTATAACATCTACAAATATATATTTCACTGAATATTTCAAAATCAAAATATGATAATAATGAAATAATGAAAAAAAAAAAATTGAGCTATGAGCAGGACCAAACATGTTTGACGTTCATGATGTATGGTTTTTATTTTAATGGATTGACAGTGATTATATCATTGGTTATATTATATGTATGTATATTTGTACATTAAGGAGGAACTGAAAAGTGGATCATCCTAATTCAGAAAGGAATGACAATTCTTATTTTCAAAATATTTTTATTTGATTTTTGGGGAAAGAGTTAAAGAAACTTTTTTGAAATAATGTGCCAAGTATGTTGAACTTTGGGATTGAAAAAATGTGGAATTTGGCTCTAGGTCATTACATTCTTGGTCAGGCTGAGAACTTTTCAGTACTCCCATGGTTGTGTGTGTATATTTCTATATATATATATATGACTAACCACACCAAGGAGATGTGATACTTTGAAACATGGTGTCTGTGGATGACATATATATATATATATATTTCAGCAGCAAGTTATTATTTAAACAGATTTGGTTGAATACCATGGAATATTTCTTCTTAATGATTTTCAATTGCTTATGTTCAAGTCCTTGTGTAATTTTTTTAATATTGGGTTCAAATGGTAGGGAAAGTAACCCATATTTTTTCCCAAGCACTTTTGATCATATCCATGATTGTCTTCAGTTGTCACCTTTTCTACTATTTGGACCCCGATATAAGAAAAATTACATGAGGGCTTGAACATATTGAATATCATTAAGAAGAAATATTGTGTGGTATTCAAACAAACCTGTTTATATATATATATATATATATATATATATATAAAATGAAAGAAATGAATATTGTAAGAATGCGTCAATTCTAGTCAGTTTCATATGATTAAGAAAGTTGCATATTTTTCAGTTGTCTGTGTTTGAATGTTTGTAACAAGTTAGGATTTCAAATGCTGATTTTCATGGCTGGTAAGCAGTCAGCCTGTCTTCACTTGGAAGATTGACACAACACAATATTCTTACTCATCAGTTCTCTCCATCTTTGTTTTAATTTTTTAAATTTTGTTTTTATTTGTAAATTCATAAAACATTAAAAAAGAAAAAAAGAAGAGCTTACAATACTTTTTTTTTCATCAATGTGATCATGAAGAAAAATACTTGTAAAATCTATTCAATAATTTGTTCAGACTATTGAACTCATTCTTTTTGTTGCTAGATAAGGGGGGGGGGGTCACCTGTAGTGGCATTCTACCTTTTTAACAAAGTATTATTTGAATAATAATTTCTCATCCTATGACTAATTCATGTTCCTTCCCTTGACCCTTACAACTTGAATGGATACTATCTGTGCCACTACCTAGAAGTACATATACCCAGGTGGTCCAAATTTCGCCTTGGGTATCCCCATTTCTACATCACTATTGCCTGTAAAATATTGTTATCTGTTTTTAACAATGTGGAAGTTTGTTAAATAACAGATTACAACATTTCATATTTTCAACCAGAAACTCAGAGTGGTATTTAAATGTTGATTCAGTCTCCTTTTGTGTTTAGAAAGTTTCAATTTGTTTCATATCACAAGCAGAAGACAAATGTTATAATGACAAATTCTTAAGATGAAAAATAGAACTTTGAAACAAGTTTGGAAATTTCCAGGCAATTAGCCAAAATCTCAGTGTTTTTTTAAATTTATTTTTAAACAGAACTATTAGTAGAAAAATGGATGTATCATTCAACATATTAATAATCTATAATATATAAAGGGCAGTTGGTATGTATGTATGTATGTCCGGATAAAACTATGGAAATAAAACAATTAACAACAAAGTAAATATATATATATACACGTTAAATATCACCAGTTTTTGCTTTTTGTGCAAAAACTATGAAGATTTGATTTATATTCAAAGATATCTAAAAATTAAAATATACATAGAAATAGCATTGAAAAAAGTAAACAAATCAATACACCAAGGTTTTTTTTACCCCTTGCTCTACCCAGGCATGCTGAGTAGCCACTTCTAGTACTTAGAAAAATGAATTGATTCAAAGAACAAGCACTTCACACACCATATACATTTTTTCTTCATTTAGGAGAAAAATAAGAACAACCTTCAAAATAAATCGATACAGTATGAAAAAAAAATGTCCTTCAAACGAATTTTCTTTTGCGACAATGTAATGCTATTCTAAGCAAAGTATAGATAGATAGATCTAAAGAGAAGATAGTTAAAGTTCACTAGGGGAGGAATCTCCCAGGCTGTACCTTCCAATCATACTTAAAAAGATTGTATCAGGATCAATTATGCCTGATGTATCCCAAAAAGAGAAATGCTGACAAGACTAGATAATTTCTGAACTACCCACAGACATGTGTGGGTTCTCACACTTTAAAAAATAACCACTTTAGTGGGGAGAAGGTAGATAAATCTCAACTCAAAAGTCGTCTGCAGTGATCCTGGTCAATTAAAGGGAGATAATTTTATTATTCTTCAAGACAACTAATTCATCTTGGGTTGTTTTTAATATGGATCCTGTTCCTATGATATTGCTACTGAACAAATACAACGTACTTTTCAGTAGCATAACCACTCTTTGCAACCTCCTTACTAGAGTCGGTCTATCATAAGTGAAGGGTTTCAGAAAAATCATGATTCAAATTATTCAAGGAAGAAATAGAAAAGTCTAGTGTTGCAGACTATGTAATGTAACAGAAATGTTCATTGCATGGGAAAAGGTTTTCAGTGGTGGTGGTGGTGGGAGGGGGCAGACTTTATAAAGTTTATGACTTTTTGAATCTTAAGAGATTATCTGGGTTCATTGCTGTCAGCAAAGAGGCACATCTGTATTTATCCCAGGGAAGGGTTGTGCCTAGCTTTTCTGGATTGGTGGGATTGTCTGTGTGCAAGGAAAATTAAAAATTAAATGCAGCAAAATTCTTTTTCACAAATTTGAAAAGTTTTTTGTTTGTTTTCTTATTCTTGAATATTTTGCGGAGAGGGCATGATTTTAATTAGTCATCTTACTACAACTGTATGTGAGATTCATTTTTTTTTTCTAATTTCACCCACCTCCTTAGTGCCCCTGAGCTTGTAGTTAATTTAATTCCAAATATGTTTCTCTGGCTGTCCCTATTGAAGGATAGGTAGCATAAAAGTCATTTTTAAGTTTTAAGATGGAACAAATTTTGAATAAAAAAGATACGGACATTTTTCTTTTAATTATATTTATTTTCACAATTATTTTGAACTGATTGTGGAATATAATAAAAAAAGTCAGCGGAGTGACCTCTTGTTAGCATCAGCCGAACAGCAAAGGAGTCTATCTCCTTTTCACTAATGCTAGATCAGGGAAATTGATTTTACATCTGAGGTTGAGTGCCACATCCACCATCGGCTCCGCATTTTACCACACAGATCCAATCTCTGCTATTTATGTGCTGAGTTGGCGATGGCCGTTATCGAACACGGAACATTGTGGTTCCTAGATGGATGTTCTACCGACTGAGCTAAACCTTTCACAGAGCTTTATTTTTTAAATGGTAAATGACTTTTGCACCACCATATATATATATATATATATATGGTGCAAATTGTGTCTTGAATTTTAATGTCTATTTTTACGGTTCACTAAAGCTGTTTAGAAAGAAAGAAAGAAAGATATTTATTTTCATGCATAACATATATATATATATATATATATATATATATATATGATGACCTTTCTTGACATGACATCAGTGACTTGTTTACATTTAGAGTTCCTAAAGCAACTTCACAGATAGCTAATGCAATAACTAACATAATGCCTCAATGTTGCCTGTGTGAGTGTATAATATATATATATATATATATGGGATGAAGATCAAACAATAGACTTCATGA
Source organism: Doryteuthis pealeii (assembly GCA_023376005.1). Classification (NCBI taxonomy): domain Eukaryota; kingdom Metazoa; phylum Mollusca; class Cephalopoda; order Myopsida; family Loliginidae; genus Doryteuthis; species Doryteuthis pealeii. Next base: position 8,079,523 of record CM042141.1, on the reverse strand, counting down.
ATAGTATCTAAGTACTAAATAGTACTCAAACTATAGATACATTTCTTAAATCTTGAACCAAGCAACTTCATAGATAGCTAGTGCTATGATATTGTGCGTGTGTGTGTGTCATTGATAGGAGTGAGTTGTAGTGGTTGTATATTAGCCACTATTCTTTTTTGTTTTCCAACCTTTTCTGTAGAAAAGGAGCTCCTTCTTTTTTATTTTTATTCTAAATCTGGAGAATGGATCAGTCAAAACATTTTGGTAGCAATAAAACAATAATTATTATTCATTTTAGCTTGTAATTTTTAATTGATTATTTTTTTTATTGCTTCTCATTTGGGTCGCCAATCTACAAGAAAACTACAGATCAGAAATAATAAAGACTAAGCTGTTGGTGAGATTTGAACTCAAACGTTGATATACCATTAGATAAAGAAACGAAATCAAACAGAAGCCTATAAACTCATCTTTTACTCACTTTTTCAGTCCATCCCCACATAATATTTATCACTGATTTTTTTTATGCTAGTTGTATTAATAGCATCATTTAAATAAAGAATGAGTTCAATAGTCCAAATGATTTATCAAATGATAAACTTTTTCTTTAAATTATACTTTTATGAACTCAATAATTAATTTTAATTATTCACTAAATCTTGAAATTTATATTTTTACAGGATTGTTGATTTTTTGTTTTGTGTGTGAATTTTTGGTAATTTTTTTTTATTGTTCAATCATCAAAATCTTTGAAGTTTTATTTTATTTTTTAAATAAATCATTGATTTATACCCTTATATTTTTATTTAGCTTTTCTTGTGGAAAATGAGGGGTAAAAAGATTTTTAATCCTCCTCTCAGATAAAAATAGGGTGTGAATTTTATTGAATTTGTTCTTTGCTTGTCTCCACCAATTTTCCTTTATAAAAGGATTTGTGCATTCGGTTGTACATAAAGACAGACATACAGAATCTTTCTTATATATATATATATATATATATTAAGAAAATTTGAAAAAAACAAGTGTTCCGAAAATAGGATGAATTTATTTATCGATGTTTAAACATTTCAGTTTCTTTAAACCTTCATCAGGATGTATCTTGGGGTGAATAAATTGATGGATGTTTTTATAGATGACAGGAGATGTCATGTATAAAAACATCCATCAATTTATTCACCCCAAGATACATCCTGATGAAGGTTTAAAGAAACCGAAATGTTTAAACATCGATAAATAAATTCATCCTATTTTCGGAACACTTTTTTTTTTCAAATTTTCTTAATATTGTCGGATTTATTTTCCATATTACTCCCATATATATATATATATATATATATATATGGGAAATAGAGGTGACATTTACTAAGATGTGCCTATTTTAGCACAAAACCAGAAATATGGAGCACCCAATGAAATTTGAACTCATTAACAATGATCTACAAGCCTAACTAGCTAACCATCACATGTGCCCCAAACAAATAAAAATAAAGTTACTTTTTATTTTCTATTTATGTTTTTATATAAACTAGCAGGACCTGTGGATATACCACAGTATGATAATTTAATTATTACGTTTGATATGTTTACTTAAGAGCTATTGCTAAATAGTTCAATATGTAAAAATAGAATAATCTTGATTTAACTCTCTCTCACTCTTTCTTAAAAGGGAGTTGTAAAATATTTACATTGATTTGCCGATAAAAATCTGGGGGAGGTGTTTAAAATATCTACATTAATTTGCCAACAAAAACATGACTTGGAAATATCTGAGTTGGGTCAGAAAGTCGCCTGATGCTGGCTTTCTAAAACATAGTGTAAATAAAAGGCAGGAGGCTGGGATGACATGAGATCAAAAGTACCAAAATATTTTCCGTAATTCACAATTTCAATATTACAAATAAAACAAACATGTAACTTGTTTTTTTTTTTAAATTCATTTTAATTTTACATTGGGCATTTAAGTAACGCAAGACCATTTGGAATGTGTGGGCTAAATGTGTTGATTACAGTGCCATAAAGATGGTTGGTTGGTTGGGTTTTACGGTATGTTAACCCATTGGGTTATTTTATGCCGAGGAAATTTTTGTTTTATTCATTCTTGATGGGTACTCAATTTTTTCAAACACATTTGTTTCAATTTAACTATCACTTCAGGTCAAAGTGGACATGGGAGCAATGGTGATAAAGAGGTGCTCCACATTCCCCAGACCTCCAGAACTAGAACCTCACCATCAGATAGTTTAACATCATTCCCAGGACATGAAGATCCTCAGCCACTGCCTTCTATCACATATATAGGATAAAAAGGGTTGGGGCTTGCCATAAGGGCAATAGGGTTGGGACTATACATAGGCATTGCAATGCAGTGTAATGGTTAGCAAACTAGTCTCACAGATCCAGTACTATTGAATAGCGAGTTTGATCCTCGCTGGATGGTCCATTAATTGCAACCTGTGTGACATCCTGTAGCGAATAGGTTGGGTAAGAAAGGGCATCCATCATGGTGTAATGGTTAGCTAGCTAGTCTTGCAGATCCATTATTATTGAATGAATGCAAATGGATTTTTAATGTTTTTATTGTCATTTATTAATTAAAAAGATTCTTTTTTAATTACAAAAAATGTTCAAAATTCTCTCCATGCATATAAATTTATAAGGTTTCAAAATTTTATAAAATTATATGAAAGGAGAGAATTTTTAACTTTTTTCTTTTAAAATTAAAAATTAATTCCTTAAATTCAAGTATAAATTTTCAATGATAAAAAAATAAAATGATTATGCTCAATATTAAAGGAACAAAGAAAATATTTTGTGAGAAATGGATCAAGACAATCCATGAATGGATATATGTTAAATAAAAAGCTGAAGAATCTATCAAGTAGGGGTTAATCCAGCTAACGATTAAGGCTCAAAGTGTCTCTTCAGGTTCCTGTTGTAGTCAATTACTATCTGGTAATTTCAAACTTAACCTGGAATATTAATAGCAGAGTCTCAGAATAAAGGACTCATTGCTGTCAAAAGCAAAGAAAAAGTGTTATAATTGGTCAATATAATGATTGTGATGTCCAGCCAGGGAATAATTATAAATGAGGTTGTTAGTATTATTTGGACTATTGTCCTCATCATTATTATCTGTACAACATTTCAGCCGATGTGTCCTCCAGTCTTCTTCAGGTATTTATCAAACTCGGTAGCCTTCTCAAACTTGGGAACCTTCTTGTCATAATCAGGAGCAATCACAGAACTTTGAACCTAACCCTTTATTCAGTCCATGGGGGTATCCTGTTCTCATTCCGCTAACCATACAGGTGTTAAACTGTGTTAACTATTATTCTATGTTAGTGGAATGAGAACAAGATACCCCATGGACTGAATAAAGAGTTAAGTTCCGTGATGAGTCCTGATTACGACAAGAAGGTTCCTGAATTGGAAAAGAAGGTTCCCAAGTTCGAGAAAGTTCCAGAATCTGACAAGAAATACCTAAAGAAGGCTGGAGGACACATCGGCCGAAATGTTGTACAAATAATAATGAAGATGAGGACAATAGTCCGAATAATCCAAATAATACTAATTATCAAGCTCATTTAAAAAATGAGTTTGTGTTATTAACTCTTTGCCTATCAAATTTCCCCCCATGGCTGTACCAAATTTTCTTGGTATTTTTTACTTGTATGATGAGGTATTTCAAAGTTCATTATCTATTCACCTCAGAAATTCAAATAAAGTCCTATTATTATTGATTTTTCAGTGTAAACAAGTGACACATGCAAGAGCTGCTGTCAGCGGATAACAGTAGGATCGTAGCGGGGGGGGGGAGCTGCTGTGAGCAGGTTAAAGTAGAAAAAGAGTTAAAGACCAGCTTATTGAATATTAATAAACATTTTCACAAACCAAATTATAAATGACAAGGTGATAAAGAAGATGCTGTGATTTTTTACTTGATTACATATCTTTGATGGATGATTTTTCTCACACCCTATCAGCAGAGTTTAGAATACTCTGAATCTCCTGCAGTAAGACCCCTTCTCCACAAAAGGGGTGTCCTGGGTATAGCACTATAACTGCATCTGATGGTGAGGTTCCAGTTTGAGGAGTGTGGAGTACACCTTCATTGCCATTACTCTCAGGCCCACAGTTGTAATACCTGCTAGGGTCCTATCTATGGGTCAAATAAATGTTTAAAAATTATTTGTATTTGATAAGACAGTGCGGAAAAAAAAAACTCAACAAACCTCTTAAGAAACAACTCCACAAAAATATAAATATGAATGCAATGCCCTAACCTCTAGACATAAAATAACCCTAGACAGTTTGATAATTCTGTTAAAATCAGTCAATCAATCAATCAATAAATTGATAAAGTTCTTAATAGTTAGTCATATGATAAAAAGAAATGATCTTGAAATAATAAGGGAAATACTTTTTTTTCTTATCAAGAAACATTGAAACCTATCAAAAAATGAATTGTCTATTGTCATCCCCAAACCATTATTTAATTTTAAAGTATTTTGTATCCTTGAGTTTGTAATTGGTTGGTGATGAAAGACCTTGCAAATTTGATTTATCTAGTAATTGAGATTTGCATATTTCTCAATTGTGCCAGAGATTCATCTTTTGAGCCCAGGTAAAAAGATTACAACCCCCCCCCCCCCCAGCTTTTGAATATTGATTTTTTTTAAAGCCAGTAAGCAATTTTCAAATTAGCACAACAAACTTCCTACTCTTATTCTTTGGCCTTGTGTTGTATTGAAATAAAGCAAATCTATGCAAGTCTTGTTCCATTAATCAATAATCAGCAAGAGATAAAATAGTCGATTATTTCTCAAGTGCCAATCTTATCCTCAACTTTTCAAAACAGAAATGCTAATATTGAATTTAAATGATAATAAGCACTTTTCTTAATCTAAATTATTGTTGGTAATTTATCGGTCTTGATTCTGGAATCAGAGATAGAAATATCAAAACTTTAGCAGTTGTTGTAATTTTCTTGTAATTGATGTCCCATTGACTGGAGCTTTCCTTGTCACTTAGATTGTAGCATATTTTACATCAATAGTAATTTACTTAATTTTGTGCAAGGCATCAAAGTACTGGGCACCCAATGAGGATTGAAGTCATTTGCAATCGTTTTATTGAGCAGCTTGATAACCATTACACCATGAAGCACAGTAAAAACTAATTATAACTTAGAGTTGGCACAAGGAACCAACTATGGGACACCCAGTAAGGATTGAATTCACTTCTCAGCAAAAACAATCTCCCTGGTCTAATGCTAGCAAAAAGAGGATAGACTCCCTTGCTGTCTGGTTGATGCTGACAATAGGCCACTCTGCCAACTCACTACTTTTTTTTTTTACTTGAAATTAAAAAAAACAAACTTTGCACCTGTTAAAAAAATGTTAGTAGTTCTCAAAGGATGTTTAAAAAATATTTTCCATTGATATTATATATCATATTATATTATTATATTTGAAATTCTGATAAGAATCAGGATTTTGAATGCTGATATAAAACAGGCATTTCATACATATAATATAATCTTTTAGTCTTGTACAACACTAAATAAATATTAGTAAATATCAATTATTTCTTAACTATTAAAAAGAAAATATTAGTAATTCTCATTTTTTTTACTAATCAAACTTAATCACTCGTTATATATATATATATATATAATTTTCACAAATTATTTTCTCTTTTGAGTTAAAAAAAAAAAAAGAAAAGAAAAAAAGATCAATATATAAATATTTTTATTACAATGTGTCAAATCTTTGCCTTGTAATTTTTCAATGTACCATCTGAGTCCTGGTCAAAAGCACGTTAAGGGTAACCCGAACACGACTTTTTAGACCTTATTTTTCTGATGCAGTTATCATTGGAGAACGAAGAGTTTTAGTACATGCAGCAACGTCTGATACATTTACCAAAACTTTTATCGTTCTCCAATGAAAACTGCATCAGAAAAATAAGGTCTAAAAAGTCGTCTTTGGGTTACCCTTATTGCGCTTTTAATCTGGACTGTCTTGTACATTTATGAAGACTTACCAAAAAGTTCCAACTTTACGTTGGTTCCTCTGTAAAGAGTAACTTCCCTTGGATACGTGTCGGTAAAAAGGATAAAAATAAAAAATGAAATTGTGCATACAGATGCACTATGGTCAATGTTCATATTTTCATGTTGCAAAAATGATGGAAAATTTGTAAAAATATTCAATTGAGGTACAGGTCATTTATTTGGTGTAATACTGTTGTCTTTCATTGTACTTGAAATATATTGTTATCAATCTTAAATAATGATTTTGAATACTAAAAGATTTAAATATAAAATTAGATGATGTTCTGCTTAATACTGTTTGTATTATAGATCAAACACTAGTATCTAACAAGAGGCCTATATATATATATATATATATATATATAACAATAAATTAAATTAGTGGTAGGAAAAGTACCTCTAGATCAAAACTAAAGGCAACCAGCCAAAAATATAGACTTCAGAAATGGAAAGACCACTTCCAGAAACTTCTGGGAAACCCACCTAAAATCATGGAAAATAACACCCAAAAGACATAAAACTGGGGGATTTTACAACAGAAGAACTCAAACAAGTCTTAAAGAAACTAAAAGGTAGAAAAGCAGCAGGTCTTGACAAAATACCCCCCGGAGGTATGGAAGATGGGAAAGTTCAATGACGTACTGCTTAGGCTATGCAATGCAGTATATAGACAAAATAGAATAGATAACGGTTCCATAGAAACCGATCCACAACCTCTCAGATCCTGACTATACAACGGATCATAGAAGGGATTCGAGCAAAGAATCTAGAGGCAACGCTACTATTCGTAGATTTTTCCAAGGCATTTGATTCCATACACAGAGGAAAAATGGAACAAATACTACTAGCATACAGTCTCCCCAAAGAAACGGTTGCCGCTATAATGATGCTCTACAAGGACACTAAAGCAATGGTACGCTCATCCGATGGCAACACAGATTTCTTTGACACCGGCGCTGGAGTCCTACAAGGAGATACATTAGCACCATATATATTTATAATATGCTTAGACTATGTACTCCGAACATCATTAGATACCATAAAAGAAAAAGGCTTCACACTAAAAAAGGCAAGAAGCAGGTGATATCCCACACAGACTATCACAGATGCCGACTATGCTGATGACCATGCACTTCTTGAAGATACACGCCACAGGCCGAGTCACTACTGCATAGCCTAGAGAAGGCAGCAAAGAATATTGGCCTATATGTGAACTCCGATAAAACTGAGTTCATATGTTTCAAAAGGAAAGGAGACATATCTACACTCAATGGTAAGCCCCTTAAGCCAGTAGAACAATTCACATATCTAGGTAGTAATATCTCATCCACAGAAAGCGATGTAAATACACGAATAGGAAAAGTGTGGTCGGCCACAAACAAATTATCAGTAATATGAAAATCCGATCTCACTGACAAGTTAAAGCGACAATTCTTCCAGGCTGTGGTTATATCAGTGCTGCTGTATGGCTGCACCACTTGGACCCTAACAAGGCGCCTTCAGAATAAGCTGGATGGGAGCTGCACAAGAATGCTGCGTGCAGTCTTGAACAAATCGTGGAAGCAGCACCCCATGAGGAAACAGCTGTATGGCCACCTGCCCCCCCCCATCTCACAAACCATTCGAGTGAGACGGACAAGGCATGCCAGGCACTGCTGGAGAATCAAGGACGAGCTCATAAGCGACGTTCTCCTGTGGAAGCCAACACACGGACATGCTAGTGTGGGCTGCCCATCAAGGACATACATTGACCAACTATGCAAAGATGCTGGATGCTGCGCATGAATGATAGGGAATGTTGGTGAGAGATTGTCATGAATATCCGTACTAATTGCGTGACATGATTATATATATATATATATATATATGTGTGTGTGTGTGTGTGTGAAATTGGAAATGAATCCGACAATATGAGGAAGAATGAATAAAGAAAAGAAAGAATAGAATGGATAATAAAAGATGAATTTAATCAATATCACTTACACATGTGTTTCGGTCAGTTCATCTGTGTGAAAATATTTCGCACACAGAGAAGATTCGACCTTCATCAGAGTGAAATTTTATTTTGAATCAATTATTATTTCAAAATAAAATTTCACTCTGATGAAGGTCGAATCTTCTCTGTGTGCGAAATATTTTCACACATATGAACTGACCGAAACACATGTGTAAGTGATATTGATTAAATTCATCTTTTATTATCCATTCTATTCTTTCTTTTCTTTATTTATTCTTCCTCATATATATATATATATATATATATATATATTTGTCTACCAAATTTCCCATTCAATTGGTTCAAAAGGATCAAGTATCAGTCTCAGGGTTGGTTCACAGACATAACAAAAGATGGCAGGAGTGTTTATGTAGTGATTTTTCAGTGTAAATAAGTGATACCGACACTAGGCCACTCCAAAGATTTGACTAAATGTATATACGTGCAGAGTAACAATGATAATATAGGATAAAATACAAATATATTACTTTTTACTTATAGTCTGAAATACAGGCTTTATATTGCTTAAATTATTTGCTGTTACTATGTGGTTACCCATTTAAGTACAGTCATTGATGTTTACAAGAGGCATGTGGTGTTATAGTTATCATCATAGGAAATGGACTCTGCGATTCAAGTTCAAATCCTGGATGAGGCTCGCTGTATTTCACATCATGCTGATAACCTTAGGAAAGGTATGAATCCAACTATTCTCCCTCCAGTTATGGATAAATAGTAGAGCAGACTGGGATTTTTAACCTTGGTTAGGCAACCGGTCTATGACAAAAAAAACTCTGAATTTCATTTCTGGTGCATTCAACAGGACTTGACCATAGGTTTATTGAGGTATGTCATATTTAGTACTGAATTAGGGTTAGTACTAGGGTCACATGCCCTCTCCCCCCAATATATGACACAGGGCCCCCACTCTGTTACACGTCAATTTTCATAAATTATTCATAAAAAGTTTATGAAATCCACCGTTCAATGTCCCCAAGCAGGAGGTTCGGGGGTAGTATGTGCCGGCCGTGTTCAGTTCCTCCCCACTCTCAACCAAAAGAAAACAGAAAAAAAAAAGATTTTTTGAAACGTTTGAAGTCTTTGCTGTTGAGGAAAGGGAGATAACTACGATAATTGATTATTAGCTTAAAAGGCAAACAAGTTTCTTTAATGACATTAGAAACTGGAAACTTAAAAAAAAAAAAAAAAAGAAAAGGTATTCTTTTTTTTTTTTTTTTAAATACGAGGGTCATTCAATAAATAAGGTGAATATTGTCTAAGGAGTTGGCAATAGGAAGCACTGTTTACAGATTCACATCTTTCAAGGAAATCAGTTTTTATAGAAAAATAAATTCTGATTTTTTTTTTTTTTTTAAATAAATAAAAAAAAAATCCCCTTATTTATTGAATAACTCTCATGATTATTTGTTTTGTGTTAGGCTATTGATTGAACAATTTCTTTAACTCAGATAATGCATTATGACTTTTAAAGTAATAAACAACTTGGTTATAATGAGTTTTCAGAATGTTAAGGCACTTACCTTCTATTACACAAATCATCAGGTTAAATGAACAAGACATGCTGATCACTGCCGGATAAGTAAGGACAAACTCATAAGTGATGTTCTTCTGTGAACAACTACACATGGACACACCAGATTGGGCCAACCAACAAACACTTACATTGATAAGCCCTGTGCGGATACTGGATGTTGTGAGGAGGTCTTGCTAAGAGTGATGACCGATAGGGACAGGTGGTGAGAGAGAGTCATGGAAATCTGTGCTGTCAGCGTGACATGATGATGAAATTAGATGAGTTTAGATTATACAAAAAATTAATCTCCTCTCCTCTTTAAAGCTAAGACATTTTAAAGAAAACTGTTAGGAGAAAAAGTTTATTTTTCTTTTAACTATTTCAAAAATTGTTCAAAACGTTTGTCAGTCACACTAATAAAAGAATTTCATGACCATTACATATATCACATTTTATTCTATAAATAATAAGCATATATATATATATATATATATATATATATCAGAAAACAGCATAGCTCACATGACTTTAGGAAACATTTTTTCATGCTTAGAGTTGCTGAAGCATGGAATAAACTGCCTGTATCCGTTGTAGGCTGTTGAAATACGGCATCTTTCAAAACCTCCATGCTTCCTGTAATTTGACAAAACTATACCTGATATCATCCCTCCATACAGGTATACATGCACACATTAGTACATTATTCTATGTATAATAAGTAGTACATTATTCTATGTAATATAGATGAACCTTTGATGAGTTGTGGTGCACTTGAGCACTATACATGCACACATACATGTATATTATTACTGTATGCCATTCATGTTCCTGACATTGGTACATTATTCTATGTACTATAGATGAGCCTTTGATGAGTTGTGGTGCACTTGAGCACTATACATGCACACATACATGTATATTATTACTGTATGCTATTCATGTTCCTGACATTGGTACATTATTCTATGTACTATAGATGAGCCTTTGATGAGTTGTGGTGCACTTGAGCACTATACATGCACACATACATGTATATTATTACTGTATGCTATTCATGTTCCTGACATTGGTACATTATTCTATGTACTATAGATGAGCCTTTGATAAGTTGTGGTGCACCTAAGTACTGTATGGAATAAATTTCATTATTATTATTAAACACATATCTCACAGATTCCCTGAACACTTTGTCAGTGATGTTCACTAGCTTTTAAAAAAAAATAATCTTTCAATATCAGATCTCCACCACATCCAGGTGATCCAGCTGAGGGTGATCACTTTGCATCCCAGATTCATTCTCTGTTAATCCAAAGCCACCCAGTGGCTATTCATGTTCCTGACATTAGTACATTATTCTATGTACTATAGATGAGCCTTTGATGAGTTGTGGTTTACCTGAGCACTGTACGCAATAAATTTCAATATTATTATTATTTTATTTTATTCTCATGCAAAGAAAAAACACCAATAAGATCAGTTTTGATGTATGAAAATGTTTCTTTAATGACCAAAAAATTGAAAAAAAAGAAAAGAAAAAAAAAAGAAAGAAAAAACTTAGGAAAAGAAAAAAGACTCAATTGACATAAAAGATGAATCAATGTAGAAACTATAGTGATAAGATATAACAACAAATACAAACAATTTTTTTCTTTTTTTTCTTTTTTTTTTGTGAACTTCAGCAGTTGGACAATGTAATCAAAAGTAGGTTATATTAGGGACACTGTACGATACAGAGCAACAATAGAAAGAATAATTGAGGCAGAAGGAAGAGAAATACTTTTATCAATCATTGATAACACACAGTAATGCTTTTTGCTTTAAATTTTTGTTAACTTTGACAAATATTGATAAATGAAAAAAAAAAAAAAATTAAAAAAAAATGTTTGAGAATATTTCATGGTCCGTCTTTAACCTTAAACATACGTGTACACATGTATACACTCATACATTTGTATTCATGTGTACATATATACACACTCACATCACACGTGATAAAAGGAAAAACAAAAAAAAAAAAAAATTTTTCTCATAAAAAGAAAAGACCCGTTTTTTTTCTGTTTGAGTTATTTTCATGCAAACTAAAGTTAATCAACAGAAGCGTTGAGAGAGAGAGAGAGAGAGAGAGAGAGAGAGAGAGAGAGAGAGAGAGAGAGAGAGAGAGAGAGAGAGAGAGATGATAGTAATTATTTCCAAAACAAAAGAAATATTATCCATTGTAGATAGTAGTCATTTGATAAGCATGGCTTAGTTTGGCACAAGGCCAGAAGCATGGAGCACTCAATGAGAATCAAACTCATGAGTAGTCATTTTAAAAGCTTAGCTTAATTTTTGGCATATCTACTAGGGATAAGTAGATTCAGATTTGTAAAGTTCACTATCAAAAGGAGGGAATGAATGTTAGAAAAAAAAAAAAGAAGAAAGTTTTAAAATGATTGAAAAAAAAAAAAAAAAAAAAAAAAAAAAAAGTGAAAGAAAGAAAACCTAAGAAAGAAAAAAAAATCATCATCATCACAGACTGTACAGTATCATTTCATATAATCTTTAATCTATTTCAATATTTTCTTTCAATAAAATAGACAAGTGCTGTTTTTTTTTTGTTTTTTTTTTTGGTTATTCAGTGTATAGTGTTAGCTTTTTTTAAATTTTTATTTTCATTTTTTTTTAATTCATTATAATTTATGTGCAGCTTTGTTAGAGAAGAAATTAAATAAGCTTAGCACAGTTTAACTGATACATAAAACAGACAGGCACTTAAATACACACACACACACTTGCACACATACATGCATACACACACACACACACACAATCTGACGGTAGTGCCCAAACAAATATCTGTCATCAGATTTCTCACAGAACCATTAATGAATGTGGGTTTATAACTTGCATCAGGATATTTTTAAAAAAAGAAGAAAAAAAAAAAAAAAAAGTGAGATCTGCTAAATATGGGGAGAGGGAGAGGGGACAGGAAACAAACTTGCTATGCTATTATCAACAAGAGAATATGTGGGATGCCAGTGTCAATGCTACTCAGGTGGATTTAAAAAGAACATTTTTTTTTTGGGGGGGGGCTTCAGTTATTAAACAATTTCATGAACATTATATAAGTCACATATCTTTTATATATAAGTACAGCATGGTCTGAAAGTCTTGACATACCTACATATTGTTTGTTTTAATGATATAATATAGAATATCATTAATTATAATATATAATAATAATAATAATAATAATAATAATATAATTTTCTATTTCATATTCAGTGGCTTATTTCATGTAATCATAGTTGATTAATTAGGAGTTATATTTTGATATGGGTGACAAGACTTCCGTACCACTCTCTAGTTTAAACTAAATCTACTAGTAGTAATAAACTATATTATTATTATTATTATTACTCCTCTTCCTATTATTAGTTAAAGACATATATCTTACTATCCCACAAAAAAATTGTTCCAGCATTACTGATCCAATCTGTGTGACTTGTCTAATCAATATCTATAATAATTAACAAGTCATACCAAATGAGTGTTATAGTATACAAATATCATTATTTAGACTTTACTAAACTTTGATTCATTTGATGTGCAGACTTAACTTTAGTGATCTATCAGGACACTTTATTTGTGACTTGTCTGTAATTTGATCATTATTTAAGGTGAAGAAGTGTAGACATTTTTCCTCCTCTTTAAAACTTTCAGGAAATATGTTAAAATGGATTTTAAGGAAAAACAAAATGGGAGAAACAAAACCATTATAGATTACAAAAATGTCAGTATTAACATAGTTAACAAAAATCATCATTCTTCTTTGGTATATGTAGGGTGTTGGTTGTGTGTATGTATATATATATATATATATATATATATAATGGGGGCGGGGGGTTGTGTGTGAGTGTGCCTTAAATAACAAGTAGAGCAGTATGTTACAGAAACTGTGGTAAAACAAATTACCTGTAATATTCCTGCCAAAAAACTCCACCAGATATGTTACTGAATTGAGAAATAGATGTAATGGAAAAATAATACTCCCATCATAAACATACATTTATACCATTTTGTTATAACAGAATTTTACAAGTACATAAATGCACTGTAGTGGTTAAGTGACAAAAAAAAAAAAAAAAAAAAAAAAGCTACAAGAGTTTATAGCACTTTAATCAGTCTTTACCAGATGAGCCATACCACTTGTCTCCCATTGACTATTCACACCTGACCTGGTCATAGTGTATTTAATAATAAATACACAGACTAACCACTAGAAAATATGGGGGGGGGGAGGATGAGGGAAAATTCTCTAATGTTTGTATGGTCACTTTCAAAATTTAGGATACTGTTATATTAGATTCAAGAAGAGAGAGAAAAAATACAGTTTTTTTTTTTAACCAGATGAGCAATGTTATGGAAATGAAATATTAAAATGTTATTTGTAAATTTCTTATAACAAATGTTACTATCTTCAGCCACAAGGCAGGTCTCAACAAATAAAGACAAAAATGAAAAAAAAACAAAAAAAACAAAAAAACATCTCAATTTACAAATAGTTATATATACAATGATTGTTATTTTGTTGAAATTCAAAATAGGGTAACACAAAAAAAAAAAAAAAAATTAAAAACAATGAGAGATCAATCCATGAAATGGTTACACGGCAAGGGATAAAAAACTGTTGTTCTTTGAACTTCATATTATTTTAAAAATAAAAACATGAACCAAAGGGGGATAACTCGTTTAAACTTCAACTAATAATTTTTATGCAACTCTCTAATGATAATACTGTTTTCTTATTACTAATCTCCCACCACAAAGCTAGATTAGCTGGAATTAATGATTTGGCCAAGTGAAAGAAAATTCAAAAGTTATCATCCTCACGACACATTTTTTTTTTAATTCACCTTTTAAAATCGAGATATAAATCTTTGGAAAATGCTATATGAGGGATAAATTCAAGCTATATAAGGGAGAGAAAAAATATTCAGTTTAGCTTGATGAATAAGATATATTTTATGTTCAAGAATTAATATTTACCAAAAACTGTCCATTCTGAAGTTCTCAGTCCATAGAGGGAAATATGTTTTTATTCCTGCCAAGAAATTTTCTACATTGTTATTAATCCAGATTAAAAATACGGTATGGGTAACGCTCTGGCCTTATTTTTCTGATGCAGGTATCATTGGGGAATGAAAAAAAGTTTTGGTAAGTGGGTCAGGCTTTGGCTTGTTTACCAAAACTTTTCTGCATCGGAAAAAGAAGGTCTAAAAATGTTTGGCTTCAGGTTACGCTTACCACGTTTTTAATCTGGACTATATCTATAATGAGAAATCTTCGAAAAAAGAAGAAGAAAAAAAAAAAAAGTTGTTTTTGCAGCTTTTTAGGAAACAAAAATAAACAATTATTTTATAATCAAGTGTGCATTTTTTTTTTTAACTTGATGACTTTGTTTTCCATATCCCTGAGAGAAATATAAATATTGAGAGAGAGAGAGAGAGAGAGAGAGAGAGAGAAGAGAGAGAGAGAGAGAGAGAGAGAGAGAGAGAGAGAGAGAGAGTTTAAATCATAGGTGAATTAAATTAAAGGGCCTAAGGGAAGATTAAAAAGAAGTAGAAAGGGCAAAGAAAAAAGAAAAAAGGTGGTAGGAAGAAGAGATATTTGAAAGTATTATAGAGGAAAACATTTTTTTAAATTCATTGTACTAAGAAGTACCTGAAATATTTCATAGTACAATGAAAGTAATAAAAGTACTGGCCCAACTGATTTATATTCCCTGGAGCTATTTGATCTTTGATAGGAAAGTTTAACTCATGTTTTTAAAAAAAAAGTTACATTGTATCTTTAATGGTTTAAATTTGTGTTAAGCAGTTTAATGTCTTAATTAGCAGATGAATGAGTTTTAAAAAATTCCCCAATAAAGTGAGTTATTTAATCTGAAAATTTTTTTAGCTTCTATCCTCCTCCTCAGAAGAAATAGAAGAGAAAGAGAAAACAACAACTTTATAACAAAGAAGTTAAGTGTTTTTGATTTTTTTTGTTGTAAAGATACAAAATTTGTTTGTTTTACTCTTTAAGACTTAATCACATTCCATTTAACCCTTTCACTTCTGCATTTTCCAATTTTTTGTTGCATCATATTTTCCAGCAAAAAAAAAAAAAAAAAAAAAAAAAAAAGAATTACTTAAAAACGTTTAAATCAATATAAGATATTATGATGATCAATATAAATGTTAAGAACTGGTGGAAAATATGGACCAGCAAACAGAATATGGACCAGCAAACAGAATATAGTATGAAATTTGACTATATTTGCATATGGCATGGTTTTAGAAATCCAACTATAGTTGCACATGAAAGGGTTAAGACAAAGTTTGGCTAAAGCAAGTGACAAAAGAAGCACATAAATATGAATATTTGCACTCAGAAAAGGTCATTAACATATACATATGAACATTATAGTCAAATATAGAAACAACCTTTAATATACTAGATTTGTATGTATGTATGCATATATATGTGTGTGTATGTATATATATATATATATATATATATATATATATATATATTGTTGAATGAAAAAAAAAGGAGGAAAATTTAACCGTTTGGTACGAGGTTCAAATAATGCTCACATTCTGGGCTGGAATTTTTAAAAGACATTCCGGCCCAGAACGTTAGCGTTATTTGAACCTCTCGTGCCAAGGGGTTACCTATATATATATATATATATATATATATATATATATACATACACACACACACATACAGAAGAGAGAAAGAAGACATTTGTTTTGTTCTGAATCAAGTAGAAAATAAATATTTCAAGTAAAGGGGAAAAAAATCTTCTTCAGGTTGTTTTATATCACAAATCTTTTTAATTCTTTGACAAAGAAGCAGAAGACAAATATAATAATGAGAAATTCTTAAGATGAAGAATAGAACTTTAAAACAATTCTGGAAATTCCTCAGGCATTTAGCCAAAAGCTCAGTTTTTTTTTTCTTTTGTTTTTTTATTTTAACAGAACTATTGGTAGAAACATGAATGTGTCATTCAACATATCTACTCCATAAATATTTTTTTTAGAATATGAAATAATTCAAAGAATGAACCCTTCACAAACCACATACATTTTTTCTTCATTCAAGAGAAAAAAAAAAATGGAACAATCCTCAAGATAAATCCGTACCATCAGTGTAAAAAATGAAGAAAAAAAAAAAAAAAAAAGAAAATTTTTATTTTTTTCCAAACTAATTATCTTTCTCTATAATGTAATGCTTTTTTTGTCAGCAAAGGATAGATTGATAGATCTTAAGAGAAGATACATACAGTATATACTTGTGTAATGAACAACTAACTTTTAGCCAACAAATGTGTTTTTGTCAAATATTGCTTGTAATGAAGAAGGTAAGATTTGTCTAATGTAATGAATGATCCCTTGGTTTTGAGATGAAAAATTGGTCTTAAAAAGTCAATCATTACATGAGTATATATGTAGGTAGGTAGATAGATAGGCTCATTTTTTTTTAAGTATTAATATTTATACCTAATACGCTTATTTGCTAAACATTCATTTTCAGGTACATATCAACTAAATCTGCATTAAGGCCCCTAACAAAGTCAAATAATCCTGACCTATAAAAATCTATTTAAAATAAATGAAAAAAAAAAAAATCATTATTTTCATATACAACTTTGTTTTTTGAAAGTTTAGCTGATGTGTACTAATATTCTGTAATATTAAAAATACATATTTGTTACATATAAAATATATTCTTATAATTATACTGTATAGCTTAAGTTATTATATATTTACAGTACAACACAGAAACAATCTATAAATCTTAATATTAATCATGTTCCTCTCACATGGCAATTATGAAATATACAAAGGTCATTCACTGTTGCAGTTTTTTCAAGGAATCAGTCCTTTCATGTCCCAGAATACTATCAGCATGACCTTCTTTGACTGTTGTGAACTGGAACTTTTTTACTGGAGAGTCAGTATATTTCCACTCCAGGGACTGCCTTTTTAACTCCAGTTTGTAGTGGTAAACCCATGTTTAGCCAATTTGTAAACTTTTTAAAATTTTTTTTACTAAAACATGTTTCTTTGTACACATCAGACATTCTTCAGTAAATTTCACATGGTTTGTACTTTGCAGCCACCAATAATTTGATGAGAGACATATGTACAAGCCTGGAGCACACTGTTTGTTTTGCCACCATTTTGAATAGCATCAAAACAAATACTTTTTGTGAGATTGAAATAATTTTTGCTACAAACCAATTCTAAACAATGCAGAGTTAACATTTTTTTTTATTTTGCTTTTTTGAAGAAAAAAAATCCCTTTATTTATTAAATGACCCTCAATATATGTATATTATAAAATATTGTATCCATTAAAATAATATATATTATTCATGCCAATATATGTATAATAATATATTAAACAAAATGTAGGATATATGTCTTAAAATATACATCTTATAAAGGATATATATCCAATATTAACAAAAGATTTTCTGTACTGACATTTTGAAAACTTAAGTTATTTAGCCACTTAAAAAAACCCTGCACATTAATAACAGGGATATGAATACATTGCCACACAATATAAATGAAAATGAGGCTTTAACAACAAAAGCAGACCTTGGAGTCATTATCTAACAAAGACTTTGTTGGAAGCACTACTACAAATGAAGTGAGTATTTAACTATATTCACTTGGGTACAGTGTATAACACAGGGTCAGTTTAATGAGGGTGGATAGGGGGCAATGCACATGTATAATGTAACCAGTGTCATGTGGGTGTCAGCTCCAGAATTTGGGGCTAACACCCCCCTCTTTTTTTTTCTTGTTTTGCAGTATCCTGTCCAAAGACACGGACATAGCTAAGGGATACAAACAAATAACACATTTTAATTTCAGTCCTAATGTTGGAGAGTTTAATTAAGATCTATCATTATGTGCATACAAAACAAAACAAAAAACAAACAAATCAATGGTATATAAAAAAAAAAAAAAGACAATATAGAAAATGAAATTGTCATATTTTGCTAGAAGGGTAATTTTCTCAGAATGAATTTTCAGCAAAACCAAAATATTCAAGTAACAAGAAGGAAAGAAATAAGAAAATTTTAACCCATACCATGTATATATTAAAGAAAAATGGAAATAAATCTGAATGTATGTAAATATAAGAAAATATGAAATGTATTTTTCATATATGATAATGTGCATTATATTGGTACATTATCATATATAAAAAAATACACACTTTAAATATTGTATTTTTTCATATTCTATATACATATAGATAAGAAGTGGTGTGTTTCTTTCTTTTCCCTTTGTCATGTGTAGATTTTGTTCTTGTAGATTAAAATTCATTGTGAAGCAGCTATCCCTATAGTGAAACATGTCAAAATTATTGTTTTTCTTTTCTTATAACATATACATATATAATGCTGATCACATTAATAACACTAGTCAAAATTCCAATTCTTCATATGTAAAATGAAAGACAGGATTATAAAATGATTGGTAAAAGAATAAGAGAGTTTTAAAGAATTATCATAAAAGAGAAATAACCGCAAGACATGGCAATCAAGGCTTATGTTTGGCACAACTAAATATAGTTTTTATTGTACAGAAGCAACTATGGATGGTGTCTTAGCCCAGGTTGGAGGTATCTTTTATGATCCGAAGATATTGAAATAGAAAAGCACATTACTGAACTCTGCTTATTATGGAGTATATCCTGCCACAATACCCACCCCAAACTCCTCATTATCCCTGCCATACCTACTCCAATCTTTTTTTTTTAATTATTTATTCGTTTTTTTTTGTTTTGTTTTAATATAAACAGAGAAAATATGCCATCTTCTAAATTTCAGTTTTTCTATTCCCCCCAAACAGCAATATTAAAAAAAAAAATCCTCCGATAGGGACACGATTCTAGATATAATAGTTTTAAAATTATGCTTTCTGTACAGAGATAAGAAACCATCAGATAAGACCTTGCTATGCCTACCTGCCACTAATTTGCAATTCCTGTCAATCATATTGTGTCAAATGAAACAAATAAGGTTATAAAATGGCAAATTCTTTAATCCCAGCCCAGCTCCATGATTAGAACGAGTTGATTTTATATACTAATATTTGATGAAGACAACATTACTACTAGAGTGGGCTCAATCCTCATTGAGGAGTGCCTCACACATCTGGTTTACTAAGCAATAAGTAAATACTCAACTACAAAAATGATACAAAACAGGCCTTCCAACTACAGGTCCTAAATAGTCGACCAAATAATAATTAATTTTTAATCAATTTAAAAAATTATGATCAGCTGTTGAGGTAAACAGAGAATAATTAGTTTTGGTTTTAAATTTTGGTTTATAAATTTGAATGTTGGTTTCAGTTATAAGCAGTTAGAAATAATATTAATACTAGAAAATAACACATGATTAGTCCAGTAATATTTTTTAAAAATCTCTTACCAAAATCTGTTAGTTGCAAAGATTCCTGAGCCTAAAAAAATTACCATCACAGAATCAAGTTGACATAAGTCTAATTATTTAAATTGATTTATTTTTCTATTTTTTTTACTCATTGCAGTTATACGACAACATTTTGAGATTTGAAATTTAATTCACTTTTTGAGAGAAAAAAAAATGCAAACAGTATCAACTACTGTTTGCATTTTTTTTTCATTATCATTAATTTATCTTTTTTATCTTTTGCATTTACTTCTATACTAATATTCAAGTTGCTTTTTATTTTAAGTTTTTGAGTTAAGATGGATTCAGATGAAATGACAAAGCATTTCATACATTTTAAATGACTAGAGATTTCCTTTAGGAAAAGGAATTGTTGATTTCCATGTTTCTAACACACATGGGCATGCCTACAAAGTCAGAAAATAGCATAGTTCACATGACTTCCGGAAATATTTTTTCATGCTCAGAGTTGCTGAGGCATGGAATAAACTGCCTGCATCCATTGTAGGCTGCTGAAACCCTGCATCTTTCAAAACCTCCATGCTTCCTGTAATTCGACAAAACTATACCTGATATCCCCTCCATACACATATGCACGTGCATGCACATATACACATATATTATTACTGTACGCTATTCATGTTCCTGACATTAACACATTATTCTATGTACTATAGATGTACTATAGCCTTTGATAAGTTGTGGTGCACCTGAGCACTGTACACAATAAATTCCATTATTATTATTAAACATATCTCACAGATTCCCTGAATGCTTTGTCAGTGATGTTCATATATTAAACAAAATTTTTTTTCAATATCAGATCCCCACCACATCCAGATCCAGCTGAGGGTGATCACTTCGCATCCCAGCAGTGATAATCCATGGATTCACTCTCTTAATCGAAAGCCACCCAATGGATTTTTTTCCCCCCCATGAACTCTTTGATAGTTCTTAGCCTGTTTTACCAAGTTTAGTCAAGACAAACTCTTTGTAGCTAACACTTTATTAAAATTTTGTAGGAGATTTTGTTGTATGCCTGGATCCCAGCACTAATAGTACCAAGAATAGTAACATTATTATTTATACATTAACAATAAAATATAATGTTAAAAAAAAAAGAAAGAAAAAAAAAGAAGAGAAAAAAAATGCAACATTGTACTTTTTGTAGATTAATAACTAGCTATCCCCTCTACCCACCAGGGAAAAAAAAAGACAGACAGACAAAAGTTTTGGTTTTGATAAGTAAAGTTACTGACAAGATTAATGATGTAGGAGTCAATACTTTTCACAAGGTACAGCTGTGTAAGATATAAAATTATCTCTGTAAAAGTCATGCAATTCATAGTGCATTTAAAACAATATTTATCTAAATGAAATGATTTTGTAAATATTTCAATGAATTCAAAAGAAAAACAAATGTTCAAATAAATGAGTTTCAGCCAGAAGATTTCGATTGACATACAGAGCAAATATACTAGGCAATCATAAGACATTAAAACACACATACACACACATATACATATATATATATATATATATATATATATATGTATGTATGTATGTGTGTGTGTGTGTGTGTTGTGTGTGAGTGTGTGAGAGAGAGAGAGATATATGTCTCACATCTTTAAAATTTGATTTTTAGAAGGAATAAAAAGTGGATTTTTCCTTAAATTTAGATATTTAAATAATATATATTTAAACATATTAAAAATGAAGTTAAAAAGACATACATAATACTGGATGGTTTGAGATCATCACTGCGAATGGAAAAGAGAAAAATGAAGTATGTAATTGGAAAGTAGAAATGTTTTTTGTATTTTTTTTTTTTTCATTCATGGCAGCATGATGACATTTCATGACAGCAAATGTATAAGTACTGTAGTGAAAAAAGAAAAAAAGACCCAGCCTTACCACATTTTTTTTTAACCAGGAGTAAAAAATAACCTGACATACTTGAAAACAAACCCAATAAGTAAAAGTTTTTTAATTTTTTTTTTATATCATCTGGTATTCTCAGGGGTTTGTTCATTTGATTGAATACAATGTTATTTAACATTGTAAATTAAAAGAAAATAGATTGTCACTAAGGAACTACGACATGTATCTATGTATTGTAATTGTGACCCAAACAATTACACTGTAAATAAATATTTACTGTTTTACAAGATTATACAAGAATGTAAATGGATTGATCACAGTGGGCTGAGAATGAGAAAGACTTGACAATGTTTAGGTATGTGTGTGTTTTTGTTATTTTTTAGATTTTTTTAAGTTGGGACTTTATCAAGTAACCAACATGGCTGGTTGTTGAAGAGTATACAACATTTAGTATGTGAATAATAAAGTAACACTGTTACCCATTATGGCCATGACAAAAATAAAGAAAAAGATAAATAATAGAGATGACAAATCAAAGAAAAACAAAAAAAAAAAAAATTTAAAAAAGTAGAGATGAGGATGAAAGTAAGAAATAATTTACCTATTCAAATGTTTTGACATTGGAAGAAACATGACAAATCATTATCAAAGTGATAACCATATACACAATCATATGCATGAATAAATACATCCACACACAAACACATGTGTTACAATATATGAATGTATGCATAAACACACATGATATATTACTTGGATTTTACCTGAGTAAGAAAAGCCCTGTGTACAATTATGAACAAGGCCTAAAAAATCTAAGCTTCTGGGTTATATTATATTACAAAAAAAAAAAATGGAGATTAGTAGTGTGCATGTGTACCTATAATTTTCTTAATAAAAAAAAAAATAAAAAGAGAGAGAGAGAAGAGAAGGGGGGTAATTGCCAACAGAACCACTTCAACTTATTTTAGATTAAAAAAAAAAAAAACAACCCAAAAACCCCAAAAAAACAACAAAACCTTTTTTTTTTGTAAAGTAACAAATTGAAAATGTATTTCAGATATAGCATATCTAAGCTTTGAGATTATTAAGGTTTGCCTTAAAAAACAAAAAAACAGGGGAGTTTGGCAGTTGATTTAATTTACAGTATTATAGAAATGTTCTACATAACATTTAACTAAAAATGTGCAAAAATCAGTTTCATAAAGATTCTAGTTTATGCACAACCTGGGGAAAAAAAACAAAAACTACCCCCGCCCCAAACGTACATCAAGCTTAACAGTAATTTTCATCCATAAGGGGAGGTAAGTAGGGAAAATACGCCTCCTTCCAAAAAAACAAAAACAAGAATTATTTCCCTTAAAACTTTTTAATTTTCTCTTTATTTTTCAGCATCATTAGGTTTTGTTTTTTTTTTTTACCTGCCCAGCTGATTTTTTTGGTTAATTAATGTCAAACCTAAACTTTGGGTTTACTATAAACTGGTGCTACTGTGCATAGCAAAATTTATTTTGACTTGTTCAGTCAACAGTGACTGAATAAAATTGCAATCAAGATGCATGCAGCTGACAAGTCTTGTTCATTAAGCAAGAAACCTTTCTACCTATCTTCTCAAGTAAACAGGGCTGATAACGCCAGACGTTTTCATAGTGACTTGTGCAACAATAAGCCTATCTGAAAGATTTGTTTTACGGTATATCAACCCTTAAGTGATCACCCAATTAAGTAATAAACAGGCTCATCGCTGCTTAACTTTAGTGATCTAGCGGGAACCAGTGCTTTGGGACGGAAACCCTGTGGCATCAGAGCTTCTTCATAAGATCTTATTCAGTGTGGTGAGTTGAGGGAAATGACCTGTGTGGCAACGTCAGGTGAGCGGATGTAACCCAAACACGTCAACTCTGACCCTACACCTGCATCTATGATACTCACATAGGTGAAAGCTCAGATAAACAGTGACTTCAGTACATCTTGTTATTGCCGAGAAAGGTACCAGATATAGAAGGCACTGTTGAACCAATCACCACTGTTCGGTTGTGAGGCAGCGAACAGGTAGGCAAGATGATGCAGATTGAGGGATGATTTCAGCCTTGAAAAATTGGGATTGTACTTGTCTTCCTCCCATTGTGTTGACGGGTTGTGTGGGATAGTGAGTTTTGTTGCTGATTCAAACAACATGCACTTGCTTGTAAATGCTATTAACATTAGAATTCAATATACTACTGAGAATTTTCTGGACGAGTGCATAGCTGGAAACAAAGGCTCTAAGAGCTAAGTGTTTGCTGCTGATCGAAGGGCGAGGTTGGTGAACCTCAAGGGATGCTTCAATCACTTACAGCCTATATCATTGAATTTAACATTGCATGTGATTCATGTTCAGGTTCAAATTGTGGCATCAAATTCATTTAGAGTTGATCTTTCACAATGTGTAAAGGAACCCTGAAAAGACAAAACTGTTCTTCAAATGGAAGTGGGTTGAATGGGAATTTGTCAGTCAATTTCTCACACTTGGCTCCAAGACCCTCACACACTTAGTTTTGAAAAGCCTTATCAAACTGGGCAGAACTGCAATTTGTGTTTATCATCTCAGACTTGTGTGAATTAATCTCAAGTCCGAGATGTGATAAAGCAGGAATTACGTTACATTTGGATATTATGTAACAAACAATCAGCTTTAAGATAACTTGGCACTCTTACTTGTTGGGAGTGAGTTCTACATTGGAGCTCTATTAAAGCTCTGTATATTTCTTCTTGGTTAGTTGGGTATCAGTTGCCTGGAGATGCTGTGCCAGCATAAACCCTGAATTGTTAGACCCTTTGGACTTTGCTATTAATATTGTTGCTGCTGTTGTTGTGCCTGCCTATATATTCTAAGCAACATTGGTAGCAGAGCATAGTTATGGCCAATTGCAATTTGAAAACTCCTCCAGAGTTTGAAGAAAACAGAAAGGAATGTGAAAAAAATGGACCTAGAACTATGAAGTTTTTGTATACTGAGCAAATGTGGTCTTTGACTACAATTCTAACATGTCCACTGGATGTTGGATTATCCAGATATCAGACATTGAAGAGTGAAGTCAGTCTGTATAACCTTGTTAATGGTGAACACAAAAAGAAGTAGCCCAAGTGAGTGAGCCTGATGGACTTCCTTGACTGATATAATGATGTTGGTGGTGGTGGTGGCAATCTGCATGCTGGGTTGGCCACAAGACACGTGTACCAGTTGGAGTATTGAAGGAGCATGTCTTGGCACACTTTAAGGATATAATCCTTTCTAAGAATGTTGAACCCGTTTTGCACATTTAGCTTAATGAGATGAGCAGATTTTGGTGACATGTTCCTGATAAATTGTTTGTACACAGGAAATGATGGTTTTGCATCCTCCCTGCATTCCAACTCGAGTTATATTGGGCACAGTTCCTGCCCGGGTTACTTCACAGCTAATGTTCATGTAACTTTCACTGTGAGCTAGTGGAAAATGTTGTGATAGGGCAGATTCTTTCATCTTTTTTCAAGGCAGTCAAATTAGCCCAAAATAGAAGATCACACATGTGCTGGGATAGGTCAGCCCAGAAGAACATTTTAATTCTTTGGCTGTATGGGCCAATGTTAGGGCTTTGATATGGCCAGGCCACAGACTGTCCACACTGTTGCTGCTTGAGAAAGACTCCACGGTGTTAATTACTACTTCTTTGGAAACAGTGATATCTTGCACCTGGGTTAATTTGATGTCAGTTGGTGCTTCAGGGTGTTTCAGACAGAGTGGTGTGAGAACGTCAGGTGTGGGTTGCAAAATGGTGTTGGATGAGGTGAGCACTCGCATGGCAGCTGAGATAATTCCATTTTGCAATTGGCATTGATGTGGTGTAGAGTTGTTTCAAACTGTTGTTCGTAGTAAGTAGATAGTGTATTGTGGTTGGGCAACCCAAAATTGCAGTAACATTTGTCCAAGTGGTAAATTATGTTATTTCTGATTATGCCAGGCAAGTATAAAATGAAAATTATTAAAGCCCCCCCCCCCCAAAAAAAAAAACAATGTAAGGGTTATCAAAATAGTTTGAAAACTAATTCACTAGTGTAGTGAGTTTGATCCTCATTAACATAGCCTTGTGCCAGACAAAGATATGTTTAGTAAATAACTATAACAAATTAAGTATGGATGGGGATTTCTTTGTTTAATGGTATATCAAACTTTTTGGGGTTATTTAATGCCAAAGCCATCCTTGTAGTAGTGGTACAATTTAACCCATAGTTGGGGGAATGAGAGGGTTTATACCTTTCCCAATGGTATTAGTCTGAATGTGAATGTAATAGCACTACTGGAGTTTAAATTCACTATGATTTTGCATTCCAGCATGTTAGCTCAAAGTATGGATGAGTGGTCATGGAACAATGGTTAGCAGACCATTACTATTACATAAAGTTTAATCCTCTTTGGGAACCATACACCTGTGGTCTTATGCCAGACTAAGTTAAATTTAGTAAATACAAGGTAAACAAAATATCATAAAGAAACTTCACTGATGTGGTAGACTTCTTATTTAAATGATTGTGTTTAAGAGATCATCCTTCAGAATTAGAATATCTACTGTAGAACAGTTTGTAAATGTATTAATCTTGCAAGTCATTGATAGTAAGCTTAACAAATGTTGGTATAACATGATAAAAGTCCATTTTTGTATTGTGTGTGTGTGTGTGTGTGTAATATATTTCAGAAGATAATTTTTTTTACTCATCCTCGAAGGATTTGTTCTTGGATGAAGAATTATCAGTGCTATAATATCCAAAGAGTTTAGAATTAAATAGTGGTTTCAAAGTTGCCCCGTTGGCACAATCAATGGAATAATATTTTATTGGATTTTTTAAGATACTAAAACACTTGAAAAATGTTTTGAATGGCAAAAAACAAAAAAACAAAAAACAAAAAACCTAAAAATGTTGGCAAAACGTTTTGCAAAAATCTAATGAAGGCACATACAGAACAGGACCAAAGATCCAGCTTATTCTGATCCAGATAATCAAATAGCAGCAGAAAAAAAATTTTAAAAAAGAAGAAAAGAAAAACACGCAACATATGCACATTACATGCATGTGTGTGCCTGTGTGTGAGTGAGAAATGACATAAAATCTATCACGCATATGATCTGATAAATAGCTTTGTTTTAGTTTTTTTTTTAAATCCACAATTTATTAAAAATATTGATATAAATTAAAAATATAATATTTATAAATAAATTGTGAATTTAAACTTTACATCAAAATAATGAAGCTACTTTTTTCAGACCCTTTTGTAAATAATATATATATATATATATATATATATATATATATATATATATATATATATATATATATATATATATATATATATATACTTTTTAACAACAATATTCATTAATAAATCTTAAGAATTACAGTTTGAGATTTTCTCAATTACAAATACATACTTTTATACATATGTATGTACATATATTGTTAATCACATAAGTTTGTAAGATGAAAATATAACAATTTGTGACATTTAATGTTTTTCATTAAATGGACCAGTTAGATGGATCTGTCCAAGACAGAGAGTTTTTTTTTCTAAGGGTAATACAAATAGATGTAAATGTATTTGAATAAAACATTACATATAATAAACAGACAATTAGTAGTAATCAGGAGGAGCTTGTAGCATAGCTTATTAAATACTATTTTTACTTTTATATAGATGATAACTTGACTTACAGACAATAATGTGAGAAGAGTAAAATATTCAGTCTCAGGATTTAAAAAAAAAAAAAAAAAAAAAAAAAAAAAAAAGAAGTTCTTTGCTTTCTTATATGAAAAATAATTAACCAAGTTTTACACATTAAGGGAAAATTCACAAATTTCAAACAATTTCTAGTTAACAAGGAATATATTGAGTGGAGAAAAATTTGTGGAGTTTTGTATTTTTATATCATTTTTGTTTTAATGGAGAGATTAAAGAAATTGGAAAAAAAAAAAAAAAAAAAAAAAAAAAAGTCTACATTAAAAGTAGATTTGGATACAATTGTTAATTGGCCCAACGAAATAGACAAGAATTTTTTATGGATTTTAAAATCATTTATTTTTATTTTTTTCTTATTTATTTATTTATTTATTCTTTTTAATCACCAAATATCCAATTTGAGAAATGAACAAATTACTTATATGCTTTGGCAAATTTGAAATTCTTTTCTTTGTTTTAACTTTAAAAAAAAAAAAAGATGCATAAGTATGTATATTATGTTACATGCACACATGATATACATAAATATATCACATATGAAAAAAAGAAGAAAGTATTACAAGCGGACTTGCTAGTCATTTACTGTCATCAGCTGGAACCCGTACATTATTTAAGAGCTTATCTCAGAAACAAACAATATTTGGGTGGCTCCAAAAAAAAGCTTCACCAAACAGGAATTTTATATACAAATATTATATGCATCATTTATACCATCATCATCATCTAAATACATATGTATTGTGTATATATATATATATATATATATATATATATAAGTAAAAAGTAATATATACATATATATATAAAGTAAAAAGTAATATATATATATTCATATATATAAAGTAAAAAGTAATATATATATATATATATAGTAAGTAAAGTCGTCAGGGCGGCCTAATGTCGGTATCCGCCAACCAGCAAGGGAGTCTATCCCCTTTTCACTAGTGCTAGACAAGAAGATTATTTTAGCATCTGAGGTGGAGCGCCACACCTACCATCAGCTCCTCACTTTACCGCAAAGATCCCTGTGCTACTCATACGCTGAGTTGGCGACAGTTGGTATCGAACCAAGAACCTTGTGATGCCTAGCCAAACAGTCTACCGACTGAGCTAAACCGGCAAGTAAAAAGTAAAGTAGACAGAGTGGACTATTGTTGGTATCAGCGAGGGAGTCTATCTCCTTTTCGCTAGTGCTACACCAGGGAGATTGTTTTTGCATCTGAGGTGAAGCACCACATATACCATCAGCTCCCCACTTTACCGCACAGATCCAAGCCATGCTACTCATACGCTGAGTTGGCAAGGGTCGGTATTGAACCCAGAACCTCGTCCTGAGCTGTATTTAAGTGTATTTGAAAGGATTAGTGTCCATTGAAATTTATTCAAGACCCATAACCGTCTTATTCTCAATTTTGGTAGACAGTCTCCTTGTCATAATCTAGTTTATTGGAAGCTGTGTAATATTTGCATAATAAAAAAAAAAAAAAAAAAACAAAAAAAAAAAAACAGAAAATCAAATATGCATAAAATTACATTTTTTATGACTGTTATTAGAGTTAAAAAATCTCAAATTATGAAAATGTTTGGTCGATTATTGATTAAATAAAATAAAAGTGATTGAAGAAATGAGAAAAGGGTTGATTTTTTTGTAAAATAGGAAAAAAAAATAAAAATAAAAAAAAGTAAATAAAATTTAACTTTTAGGAATTCTTTTTTAATTCTTTAAAGCAGCAGTTCCTAAAAGTTTCATCACCAAAGATACTATCAACTGACATTAAATAAATTTAATGCAATTTTATATAATAAATGTTAAGATCAAATGAATCAAGTTATATACATTTTGATCAACCAATCATTTAACATGAATCAAGTTACATACTTTTTGATCAACCAATCATTTAACATGAATCAAGTTACATACTTTTTGATCAACCAATCATTTAACATGAATCAAGTTATATACTTTTTGATCAACCAACCATTTTTATAACATTTATTTCTTTGAATATATAGCAACTTATTAAGTTAATTAGTTATTACAGTTTATTTGTTACTCTCTTGGATTATCATGTCGTGTGGGTGGGTGTGCAAGTCTAAAAATGTTCCAAACTTGGAAAGCTATTCATGGACTCATGCCTTTACCATGATATTGAGAAGTGATCTATGGAAGGATGAAACAAACCAAAAAAAAACTACATATAGAAATATAGTGTAAACCTACAAGAGAATATCACGCAATACCTGCCAAAATTATTCAAGGGGGAAACTTTGATAATTACCATGTGGACCTTTAAAAAATAATGTATATAATTTAAGATTGTATAAATATTTTTTGTATGTAAAAAATTGATACATTTATGTAACATAAGATTTAAAATACAAATATAGCATTTTTTTTATAAGTATCTGATAAAAAGTATTATGGCACCTGTTGGGTTATTATTAAACAAAAAAAAAATGTTGGTATTTGAATTTGGCAGTGCCTAAACTGGTATTTCTGCATAGTTGATATTTAATAATTTTAAGAGAACTAATCTGTACAAATAACTGATTCTAGGTTCTAAATAAAATTGGCTGTTGGGGCAACATTTTATCTGACAAAAGAAGAAAAAAAAGGTTCTGAAAATAGAATCAAGTATCTAAAAAATATTGTTACAGTTGCAACAAAAATGTTAAAAACCAGAATTAACAGTGATGATGATGATGATGATGATGATATTTGAGTACAAGGGGGATTTTACAAGAACAGAAATGATTGCCAAGGACAAGATCATTATTGTGCTGGTTTTAAGCCAGTATTTTTTTCCAGATAAGTCTGTAATAACAAGCCTCTGGCACAAAAATTTAAAACTTAGAAGGTTTGAAAGTTTTAGTGAAAAAAAGAAAGAAAAAAAAAAAAAGTTTTTTTCCCCTATTGGCAAATAACTTTACTTACCTGTATATGAATGTTAAGTGTTGAATAAAAATGACAGCTAAATGTTTTATCCCTAACCTATGCCAGCAAGTACAGTTGAAATCTAAAAAAAATAAAATTATTACATGTACTTAGCCCATCTCTATTTCTGAATAGCTGTTGTGTTAGCCAGGAAATAAAAGGTTAGGGCAGATATGGAAAAATCAAGTAGTCACTGAAGATATACCTTTTCCCCACAACCCACCAGAGAAAGAATTTTGGAAAGCTTTTTTTTGTGTTGGTAAAAACAATAGAAAATAATATGAGATTTGCCAATGGTTAAACTAAATGTATCCTTGAAAGAGAATAAAAAAAAAAATTAAAAAAATTAAAAATCATTTTCCATTCAGTATCAAAGATGAAAAACGATGTATCACAATTCATTGAAAAATGTTCAAATAAATTTCAAAAAGAAAACCAACCAAATTAAGCATCTTATAAATATATGTAGAAGAAAAAAAAAAAAAAAAAAAAAAAAAAAAAAAGTTTCAGATGAAAAAAAAAAAGGGGGAGCAAATTTCTTTGGAGAGAAGAAGGGGAGACAAAAACTAGAATCGTTAAAATACTATCAAATGGGGGTACTTAGAATTTCCTAAGCTTTACGGAGTCTTGGCACTTCCTAAGTGGTCACCCATCTAAGTACCAAGCAGGTTAACTGATGTTTAACTTATCAGGAATCAGTGCTTTAAATGTGACTTGACCATAAGTTATCAAATTGGGAGACTTGGATTAAGTTTTAAACATTTCCTAAATGGAATATTAGCATAAAAACTAAGTGAGACAGAAAAAAAATCAATGGGAATTCAATAGAATTCTTGTTAAAGTCTTAATTGAATTTTGCAAAACATTACAGAGAATACAGCCAGGATGGCCTGACTGATTTGGGAGGTCAAATAAGATCTTACAAAAAAAAAAAAAAAAAATCAAACTATTTGTTATTTTTTTTTTCATTAGAAATGTACATGATGCATATAAATGGATACTTAAAAAAAAAAAAGGGCTGAAGATTTAAAGAAAAAGGGCTGAAGATTTAAGTGAATCAGGGTCATCTCACTTGATGGTATATATAAAAAAAAAATAGGAAGAAAAAGTCATTTTGTGTGGCTATTTCTATTAATTCACACAGCCAATTCTTTTTAGTACATAAAGACAGACACATTTAACAAAATGCATTCATAAATAGAAAACAAAAGATCAAGAAAAAATATTTGGGATGTTAAGAAAGATTGAATGTGTGTGGACATTGTTTAATTTATTAGTATACAAGTGGGGTTATTTGAAAGAGTATTCAATAAAGAAAAAAAAAAAAAAAGTCTTGCCAAACACTTTATTCCCTAATCATCACTAAAATGAACAGTTAAGAGTTTATATATTATTTTTTATTTACTAATATTTTTGCCAGTAGAGTAACTTAAGCATTATGTGATTTAGAATGATCATGACTACAAAAGTCAGAATATAAGAAAGAGAAAACTTATAATATATATAAGGTGTGTCAAAAAAGCATGGCAATTTTTTGTACTTTTTGACACACCCTGTATTCTGAAAAAATTAGTTCCATTCATTGTTCATATTTATCTTGGTAAATACTTTTATGACACATCCTGTATATATAGGTATTTGAATTTGTAGAAGTTTTAGATTAAAATAAAATTTCTTTAACAAAAAAATACTGATAAGTAATTTTGAAGTGAATTTGCATTTTGAAATTATGCAAAATAATTTTCTTTTCTGACGTTACTGGGGAAAAAAGTTAACACTAAGATACAAGTTTGAATCTTGTTGAAAGCTTATTCTTTATTTCCAAACTGTGTTGTTATAAAATTTCCTGTTATGATAAAATGACAGTCTGAGTAGTTTTAATAAAAAGTAAATGAAATTAAAATGAAAGAAATACTAGTCAAAAATTAACAATTACAGCTAACAGAAAATTCAAGATAAGATAACTCTTGAAATTTTTCTCAAACACTCATGATTTGCAGACAAATACATTAATATCATTTGCTGTAAGATCTTTTTTCTCAAAGAACTGATGATAGAAAGAAGAGAATAAACCTTTATAATCAACTACAATAAAATTTGTTTTTTAAAGTATATATATATATATATATATATATATATATATATATATATATATATAGAGAGAGAGAGAGAGAGATATACCAACATAAATATATATATATAGATGCCAACATAAATTATCAGGCACAATTCCAGTTAACTGGATCCAAAATTAATTTATTTTCAAATGACACATTTTTACAATATCTGACTTCAGGTATTAAAACATGATAATATAACATTTAATCTAAATATTTCATATTTTAGTTTACACAAAATATACAGTTTGTTTCTTTTTTAAAATAAATGTTTTAAATGATAATTCCTAAACTTTTGGCTTAGGATTTAATTTCTTAATTTCTTTTCTATTACACAATTTTTCTTTAAATTATTTTTTAAATACTGGAGTTTATTTACATACTAATTAAAAATGATTTATTTAAATTCAAAACAAATAGAACCATTGTCTTAACAGATATTTTACTATTGCCATTGTATTGTCCAAAATTAATTTTGTTCTTACTTTACCAGTGGGAAATTAAAAAACAAACAAGAAATAACATTCTGAAACAAAAGTCAGAATCTCCATATTTATTTTGTATAAAATAAGGTGTTAAACATCCAAATATTAAATCAGTCCAACAAAACAGGGAATACTGTTAAAATCTGCCTTTTTTTTTTTTTAAAAATAAATCGGTTTTGGGTCCAATCGATTGGAATTGTACGAATTGGTCAGTATTGAGTTGATGGTGACTAATTAAAAATAAGCATTCAAAGATTTGTTTGATGTGAGTGAAGCCAATCAACTACAATATGGAAAAGAAACTAAAAAGATCTTTGGCATTCAAGTGGACTATTGGGTTTAACTGATCAGTTTATATATATATATATATATATATATATATATATATATATATACACACACACACACTAATCAACCAATATGTAATAACAATCATTCAATCCATAACTGATAATCTGCAGAAACCCTGCTTTAATTCAATCAAGGCTGGTAAACAACAGTTCATCAAGAAACCAACCAGCTCATTAAAAATATAGGTTAAATAAATGTTTATAACTGTTTTTCGTGATGTCAATATATAAGATAAATTACACTCCTTATGATGCCAACAGTTAGTAACAATGAATTTGATACCTATAAGCAAATATTTGATGAGACTACTTGAAGAATACATGTTTGGAATATAAAACCAGAAAAAAAAAAACAAAAAAAAAAAAAACTATATCAATAATGTTAATGAATTAAAAAACTTAGTAAGTAACAACAACAAAAATAGCCGATTTATATTTGAAATTTTTTTTATCTTAAGAGACTTTACTTAATGAAATATCAAAGAATTCCTGAATATCTACAGTGATGCTAGCATAGATTTCCAAAGAGAAATGAAATCCCAGAGTCAATAACTTTTAACAGATTAATTTAATATCAGAAAGTTACGTCCTTCATTGATCCTAAAGGCAGTTTTTATCATTCATGATTTAAATTGATAAATATATTCATCTTTATTTTTTTTTTAATAAATGTCAGTTAAAATATAATAGTTTCAGAATTAAAATTCTTTAGAAATAATGATGGAATAACTGAAATTTTTTTTGTTTTGAAAAATAAAAGTAACAAACCACTTTCTCCTCAAAAACACAATTTTATGAAACCATTCTTGTGGAAAATAAACAAGGTATTTTCCCTGATAGAAATGATGTAGCTGGAACAAAAATCCCACTAAAACTTGCTTGAATTGAAGGCGTTTTGCCCATACAGCAGAAATGGTGCATAAAACTCCACACATTTGAATTGAATAAGTCACTGATGGTAATTAAAAACCAGAATTCAATAAATTTTTTTTCTCGATTTTTTTGTTGTTTTGTTCAGTGTTTCCCCCCTAACTGGGAGATGGTTTTATACATTTTGCAGGCAAACATTATTCACAATTTAATTTTTTAAAATGTAAATGTGAAAGAAATAAAAAATAAAGGTATTACTTTTAAAAAGATAGCATGAATGTGTTGAATAACTGCTTCTGACTAGAGACCACTTATTAAATAAGAGCCCCATAATTTCTAAAAAATTATTCAAATTACGAACATTAATAAGTTTTTATTCTAAAAAACGTTTGCTTAAATTCATGAAAATAAAGAAAGAAAGAAAGATATTAAATTAATGATAAAATACTACAGTAGCCCTGCAGATACTGTGAATGTTTTGGAAGGCAGTATATGGATAATAAAAATTTCCAAAGCATTTTTTTCCTAGTCATATGAACCATATCAAAACTAAGTGCAACCACTAATTCAGTTGTTTGAGACTCCAAAGAAAAGAAGATTTTTCTTTTTTTTTTTTTAAATATCACAACTGATAATTAGATAAAAACAACACCCAAAAAAAAAAAAACAAACCCCAAAAACTTCAGCAGAAAATATATCAACCAAAATCATGAAAAACGATGTCAAGCGTATTTACCTTAAGAACAACTGCTTAATGAAGTTACTATAATCTTTGGATAAAGAAATTCACAAACACGAAAGTTTTATAATAGCCAGTCTCTATGCATTTCAAGGTTAGAGCTTTGCTGACTGACATGTAAAATTTCAAATCCAAGATAAGTGTACAGTCCTAGTAGCAAAGTTTAAACTAATTGTTTGGCCAAAGACTTAAATACATATATATATATATATACACATACAGATTATATGGAAATATAAAAATTAGGACAATTAAGATAAAAATAGATCTTCTAGAGAATATAAAGATTAAAAAAAAATTAACTTAATCATATTTCTTTTCTTTTTTTTTAATGACTGTATCAGATAAAAATACTGTACAGATAAAATATACAAAATTTAGCCATTGCATATGGCAGAGAGTCTAGCACCACCCATAACATAATATGCTCACTAGGGTAGGTTGATTTTTCACTTAAAAAAAAAAATTAAATTCTCTCAAATAACGATGTTGTATAATAAATACTGATACCAAAAACTAGATCTCTCACTTGCACCATTGTTTGAGGAAATAGCATCAAAGATCATCCGTTAAAATGCACCAAAAATCCTCGTTTTTTGCAACATTTGGCCAAGAAATTGGTTAGGAAATTTAGCAATTTCAATATTCAAAACAGAAATGGTTGTCATTTTATTTTACTAAGATGAAATGAATAAGATATTATAACTAGAATTCAAATTGAAAATATCACCCATCACCACTGACATGCTCATTAATTAAGTTGTAGCAGGGATAACATTTTAAAAGGTTGAAATCTTTTTCCTCAAACGAAGGCAAAGTTTTGAAGAAAAATATTTTGTGTGGTAATTCATTATATTAATTTGCAACTTTCGCCACATGTGAGATGTTACAGTTCCAGAATCGACCTACCCTAATGCTCAATCTTGTTCTGTGCTAGATAATTTTTTTTCTTTCTTTCTGAATAACAATATCATTAACAGTGATACATTCGGTTTTCAGATATCATCTCATTCCACATTCAATGCTTAAAAAACCTGAGATATTGTTTTTCATTGATTTCAACTAAGCTACTAATTTAAAATAGCTTATATAATTAACCATGAAAGCAACTATTCTAATTTGAGTAAAAAATATCATATTTTGAAGGCTTCATTAGAAATTTTCTTTACATGTATTTAGTTTGTATTTTTTTTTTTTTAAAGAAAGATTAAGAATTTATTTTGATGAATTTAAACCTATTGCTTATCAAAGGCTTCATTTCAATAAAAAAAAAAATCAAGTGTCTGCTACAAAATGTTTTGTAAAAGAAGAATATTCATTATACTTGATTTTAAAAATTTGTTATCAACATTGATCAATGGTTATCACATTTATGCTGACAAGATAGCCTATATTTGTCTTGTCTGTAGCAGGCTGATAAGAGGCAACAAAAATGGATCATGTATTTGGCAATACAATGACCGGCATTATTTCTTCCATTAGACTAAACAAGGAAAAAAAAAAAAAAAAAAAAGGATATTTATAGATGTCAATTGTTTAATTTCTGCCATTAATTCTTAAAGTTAGATGAAGAGTGAAGATTTAATGAATGATGAAAAAGAAGGAGCTGCTCTTCTGTTAGGATTGAGTTCTTTTTCCTTGACAAAAAGGAAATCTTAGTTTTCTTTTGTTTTATAAATTTCAAAAACTAATGCATTGCTTAAGTTAAGCGTTAAAACCTCTTTCTATATTCAAGGATTTTAAAGTTAATATAAAAGACTAATTAATGTGTAGAGAAAATTAAAAATGAAATTAAAATAATGAATAACAATGTTTTATTAGTAAAAAAAAAAAAAAAAAAAAAAACCCCGTAAATTACTGCTAAAATCTATGATTGGAAATTATAATCTAAAATACAATTAAGTCATGAAAATATGAATCATATTTTAGAGATGCTTTTTTTGTTGTTTTAACAAACTCCTGACATTAGAATACTTTTTAAATTTCATAAAATAAGAAAAAGAGAGAGAAAAAAAAGAAGAAATTTCACAAATTTTGAAAAAGTAGCCAAAATGCAGTTGGTCACATGAGGAATGAGAAAAATTTGGCTGAGTGTATTTTCTTGAAATTTCTATTCTTAATTTTTGCTACACTCCATTTTCTCAATCTCTCTAGAATTCTGAAAAATTATTAATATAGTCAAAAGTTTTAAACAAGACATATTCTAAATATGAAAAAAAATACAAATAAATTAAGAAGAGAGGAAAAAATCTATCAGGTACCCTGCCATGGTTTTTAAAAATGTAAATGCAATTTAAAAAAAAAACAAAAAAAAAACAAAAAAACAAAAAGAAAAAGAAAAAAGCAAACCAAAAAACAAAAGTAAAAAACATTTTGAAACAATGTGTCTGCCCTTATGTATATTTGTTATTATTAAAAAATGCTTTTCTTTTTCTTTTTTAGAAAAGGGATACATGAGTTTTCATAAAGTAGAGTAATATTTTTTGCAACTTTTCAAAAACTATAATCTTAATGCTTAAAAAAAAATTTGGCACAAGACGACAATATATTGTTCTATATAAAAAAAAAAGAACAAAGAAAATGAGGCTTCCTTTAAAGGATTAAGAAAGAGATAGAGAGAGGGGAAAAAAAGAAAAAGAAGGAAAATCACAAATATGGTTAGAGGAGAGGAAGGAGCATTTAAATCTATAGGAATTGGAATATTTTCATTCTTCATTCATTTTTTTTTTCCTGAAAAGAAAGAAGTTCAGCCTGATATCTGAAAATCGTTTCCTTTTTTAAAATTTTTTTTTTGTTTGCAACACCCTAATTTTTCTCATCTTTTGCTCCCACCCCCCTTCAAAACTGTTAACTTTTCTCCCCCCCACCTTCAAACTGTTAATTTTTCTCTTTTTTATGCCCCCCCCCCCTCAAACTGTAAACTTTTTCTCTTCTTTTGCTGCCATTTATTTGCATGTTGCTCTTGTCATTTTATATTCATAAAACATATCTCTCCTTCATACACACACACATGTGCATATATGTATGTATGAAGGTTAAGACACCAACTCATTCAAAAGCCTCTGATGTTTTGTCTTTTTTTTTGTTGTTATTTTTTTTGTTGTTTTTTATTTTTCCATATTTCTACACACTGAATTTCTCAAAGCCAGGAAAATCCAACATCAGAATTATCTGGAACCTGCCTCTGTAATACTGGCCATCCAAAATGGTTGAATGGAACCTCACCTACCCAGCTGCTGCTATAAATTCCAAGCATCACTGCCAACAAGCACATAAATCCCTGAGCGAGTGGCTCAGCCTGAAGTTTCAGTCAGCAACTGGTGACCTTCATCAGTATTGAATACAAATTTTGCATACAAAAATTAATGTATTTTTTTCTTTTTTTAAAACACATCAGAACTGGCATTTGAAGTTGAGGGTTGCTACCTGCCATTGTTAATTACCCACAACCCCACCCCCATATTCTTACTGTGGATTCAAGCTTGTGCATCCTCCTCATTTTTGGGTATATCATAAATTTCAGCATAGAGTGGAGGCACTTTGAGACGCTTCCACTGTGAACGGTACCATTGCAAAAGTTCGTTGTGCCAAGTTCCAAGTGTACGCAGTTCTGGGAGTTTCATGATGGTACTGGCATACAGGTGTTCTTCTGTAGAATGATTTCGGCTGATTTGTAGTTTTAATGCTTCAATCAGTTTGTCTTGGATCTTTTCAACAGCTTTTGTATCAGTTAAACCTTGGCGGTCTGAAAACAGACAAGAAAAAAAAAAAGAAAAAAGAAAAAGATTGTTAGCAATACAGTGATGCTGATAGCTTTTTCATTTAGTACATCCTGGGATGCACATATTCACATTGAATGAGTCCCCGGGAAAATTTATGGGTCCAACTAAAGTTTCTTAATAGATTGTAGGGTTTTTATTTATAATCTGGGGAAACAACTAAAGCCGTCTAACTCCTACCTTGTAACCTATCCTGTGTAATTGTTTCTAACTATTGAAATGTATTTACAGTTAGCTTGAAATGGTAAGGGAAGAAAAAGAAAAACACCGGGATGTATGGATATGAATTTACTGCGTCCTATTAGATTTTTGTGCACCTATCAGCATCTCTGGAAATATTTACATTTTTAGATATACATAACAGACCTATATATTTTGCATTTTTGGATCTGTGAAATGAAAACACAAAAATTATTACTATTTAAACAATATTTTATACAACTATTCAATACTGAATATTTTCACTAGCATCATGCTCTTTCCAACAGGAACACTATGTTTTTAAAAAATGCTGTTGTGACGTAAAGCGTTAAAAGAAAGAGTATGTATTTACACAACCCCTCCACCATGAGTAGGATGTAACACAAAGTCTATTCTTAAGCACAATGGTTTGAATTCAGTTTTCCTTCTCTTAAACCATTTGCCATACCAAAGTTAAAGAGTACAGTCTTCTCTTCTATTTCTAAGGTGGCCTATTTTAGGCTGGCCTAAAGTCGGTATCAGCCAGTCAGCAAGTGAGTCTATCCCCTTTTCACTAGTGCTAGACAAGGAGATTGTTTTTTTTAAAATCTGTGGTGAAGTGTCACACCCATCATCAACTCCTTACTTTACCGCAAAGATCCCTGTGCTATTCATATGCTGAGTTGGTGAGGACTGGTATCAAACCAGGAACTTTGTGGTTCCTAAGCAGACGCTCGATTGACTGAGTTAAACCAAGGGTGTACATGTACATTCTGAATATATTTAGTATTAACATGTCAAAAGTTTCTGATAGAATTCAGTTTTCTTTCTCTTAGACTATCATAATTATTTATGTAGAAGATGCACTTTATTTTTACAGGTTTTTCAGCCAAAAAGTTAGGGGGTGTGTATTATATACAATAACTATATAATTACATTTTTTCCAGGTCACATGCCTCACCATATTTGGGACGAGATGACCAAAAATAAGTTAGATCTATAGTTCCAACTAATGTGTTTTACACCGCTGGAATGTGTGTTTGTTTGAAATTTAGTTCCTCCTAATGTGAACTTATTTTTGCCACAAGGTTTTGGCATTTTTGTGCGAATGTGTCCATGTGTTTGCTCTAAATACAATGTAAATTTTGTGTTTAAAGACATAATGTAAACTATATAAATTCTTATTTTCAGTCAGCATGAACTGATAAAAAGTTGAACAAATGCGAAATTTAAGTTAAATTTAATTGTACAATTTTCTAAAATATCAATGTATATTACACACAAAAAATATTTCCTCCAGAATACTGTCGTCCAAATTTAGGGGTGTACATTATACATAAACAAATAATTATTGTAGTTGCCATACCAATCTGGGGGGAAATTTTGTTTGTTTGTTTGTGTTACTGCATATCAACCTCGGTGGGTCATTTAATGCTGACAAAATTTTGAAATAAATTCATTCTTAATGGATACTCAATTTTTTTTAATAAACACATTTTTCTATTTAACCCATAGATATGACCCTAAAAGGTACTACCACTCCGGGTCACAGTGGACCAGGGAACAATGGTGATGAAGGGGTGCTCCACAATCCCCAGAACTGGAACCTCACCATCAGATAGAATTTAACGTCATTCCCAGGACATGAAGACCCTCAGCCACTGCCTTCTAACACATATATGATAAAAAGGGTTGGGACTTGCCATAAGGGCAATAGGGTTGGGACAATCATATAAGTGCTAGGGCTTGACATGACCAGCCGATTGATTGGAGGGGGCTTCTCTGACTGCCCTCTCGCCTAAGTAAAGGCCTAAGTGGAGTGCTGCATGTCATGGACTGCTCAGCTACCAGGATTCCGTCCTTAAGCATCATGGGTCGCCACCACAGCCAACAGGTGGCCCTATTGGGAAAGTCTTACCCTTTTGCAGAGGTGCAGTCAGTGTATTCTAAAACCCCAACTGACATTGGGGAGAATATTTATGGACTTTAGACTGGGATTAAAGTGTGGTATCTGTTCATCTCTCAGCCATGTTCTTTTGAAGTGTGCCTGGATTTTATGATACTTGTCATGTGGTTGAGGGCGATTTTTTGACTCTGTGCATGACCCCACCCCCAACTGATCTTGTGTTGTATACTATACTTGAAGGGAAGGACGTCCTACCGAGGAGCAATAATAATAAGCTAGTATTGCCTTCTTCAGGTATTTCTTGTCAGACTCGGGAACCTTCTTGTCGTAATCAGGGCACATTGGCCGAAATATTGTACAAATAACAATGAAGATGAGGACAATAGTCCGAATAATACAAATAATACTAATTATCAGGCCTCATTGCAAAAATTCAGAGAAACTAGTATTGCAAATTCATCAAAACTGTATAGCGAGTTCAATCCTCACTTGATGCCCCATACTTGCAACCTCCTACCCATGGCGAATAGGCTGGGTAAATACCTACTATACCTTAGGAGATGTAGTTAAATAGCTAATATATTACAAATAAACAAGATAAAGTTCAGTAATTGATTAAAAAAATTAAAAAAAGAAAAGTGCAAAAATAAATAAATAAAAATAATAAATTCTTACCAGCAGTGGCTAAAACTATTCCAACAAATAAACCAATTTCTGTGTCATTTAAGTTCAGTAAGTTGAAATTTGATGTTAATTCGAACATGGAATTTACAAAATCAATCTGAAAAATAAAATTAAAAAGATTAAAAAAAAAAAAAAAAAAAAAAATTATTCAATAGTTCAAATACTATTACCACTGTCCCATAATAGTTGTTAAATTTATTAGTGCATGAAATTTATATGCAATTGTAACAACTATTATGGGATAGAGATAGTATTTCATTATTTGATAAAATGGCATGTGTCTATGTATGGATTTGAGAAAGTTTATTATCTATATATCAAAGAATGTAAGAATATAATCAACAGTGACCCCCCCCAAAAAAAAACTGATACTATATACTAAATATCGT
Source organism: Doryteuthis pealeii (assembly GCA_023376005.1). Classification (NCBI taxonomy): domain Eukaryota; kingdom Metazoa; phylum Mollusca; class Cephalopoda; order Myopsida; family Loliginidae; genus Doryteuthis; species Doryteuthis pealeii. The sequence goes on along the minus strand of CM042141.1, from coordinate 8,037,403 downwards.
CAATAAATGTGACATAAGAATTTCACAAAAATGAAATTCTATCAACACCACCAGAATTGTCCAATAAAAAGTTTTGTTGAAAAGATGTCATATACACTAATAGTTATCTATTAAGAGTTATCTACCTTGACACAAATGATTTTATTTGAATATATGGAAATGTTAGTTTTTTTTTTTTTTTTTTTTACCGTGGTCGTCCAATGTGTGTGTGCATAAGAGACACTTATATAAAACTTATTTAAAAATCATGCTGAAAGCATCAGTTCTCTCCGATAATTGAAGTTAAGTAGTAATGAGCTTGCTCAGCACTTAGATGGGTGACCACTTAGTAAGCTATGAAGAGATTCAAAAGTGCTTCATCCAATCCAATAGAATAAGTGTGCTGAATGGTTTCAATTTCTTTGTTTAATGGCATATCAATCTTTGTGGTTTATTTAATGCCCAAGCCACCCTTTTAGAAGAACTTTAGTGGTAATATTTAAAACATAACTCAGAGAATGAGGGGGGGGGGTCATACCTTTCCCAAGGGTATTAGTCCGAAAGTGAACATAATAGCGTGACTGGAGTTTGTACTCGCACACTATGATGTCACAGTCCAGCACCTTGCCTACTATGTCATGAGGACCCCCACATGTTGAATGCCAAAGGGGACTATTTTGAAAAAAATAATGTATCATTGATAGTTCATTTCTGTCTAGGTTGACGCTATGTCAATCTTGATACTTTTTCAACATAACTCATATTTTGAAATATTTCATTTTTTTTTTTTTTTTGCAGTGGAGTGTTTATTGTAGGTATCAACTATCAACACACACACACAGACAAAAAACAAACCCTGCTATAAACCCTCCCAAACAAATAAAACTCACACCATAAATAAACTAACAACTACACCCTATAATTCCCCTGAGGACTACCAATGACATGGTTAAAAGCACTTGGGTAAAAAATATGGGATAACTTTTCTACCATCTGACCCCCAGATATACAAAAAACAAGAAAACTTGAACATGTACACTTAAGGATCAAGAAGTATTCTGTAGTCTTTAACAAAACTTGCCAAAATACTATATATATATATATATAGGCGAGTAAAAATTATCTTTATTTTTGTTACATATATTTATATCTTGGTTTTTGATGATTGCATAGGCGAGAAACTGAGAGTTACCAAGTGCCACTGACAGTGCCTACAATATGCAAACTTTGATCTGGATTTGCTCTATCACTGATATTGAGAACTCTTTATTTATAAATACAGTAACCATAATATATATATATATATATATATATTTCGGAAACATTTTTTCACGCTCAGAGTGGCATGGAATAAACTGCCTGCATCTGTTGTAGGCTGCCAAAACACTGCATCTTTCAAAACCTCCATGCTTCCTGTAATTCGACAAAACTATACCTGATACTCCCTCTCCACACAGATGCACATATACATGTATATTATTACTGTACACTATTCATGTTCCTGACATTAGCACATAATTCTATGTACTATACATGAGACTTTGATTAGTTGTGGTGCACCTGAGCACTAGATGCAATATATTTTATTATTATTATTATTACACACACACACACACACACACACACACACACACACACACACACATAAAGGTGTTTCTAAACATTTTTTATTGCTAACACGTCAATCATATTAGAAAGCTTATAATACATGCAATCAAAAGGTTGAAAAAGTAATTAAAGAAAAAAAATACTACTTACATGATAAACAGCAATCATTTCATTTTTAACTATTGTGCTACCATCCTCAAATGTAAGACAGTTTTCCTGAGGGCTGAATGTACGTGCTTGCCTTGAAAGCCACATTTCAAAGAAGCCAGATTTGATCAATATGAGTTGATCATCTTGAGAAAGGTCAAGAAAACCTTTAGGGAAGAAATAAACAAATATAAAAATAAGAGACATGAAAACAAAACATGATAAAATTACATGATTAAATTGATCATCAGTAAAATAATATGTGAGGGGGAGAAGGGGAGAGAGAGAAAGAGGGGTGAGAAGGAGGTGTGAGAGAAAGGGGGTGAGGGGGAGAAGGAGGTGTGAAAGAAAGGAGGTGAGAGAGAAAGGGGGTGAGGGGGGAGAAGGAGGTGTGAAAGAAAGGAGGTGAGAGAGAAAGGGGGGGGTGAGAGAGAGAAAGAAGAGAGAGAGAGAGAGAGAGAGAGAGAGAGAGAGAGAGAGAAGAGAGAGAGAGAGAGAGAGAGAGAGAGAGAGAGAGAGAGAGAGAGAGAGAGCATGAAGAAAGACTGATTCTCTAATAATAAATAAATTATACTAATTATACAAATAGTTATGTAAACTTAATTCTTTTTATCTTGACAAACTATTGTTTTTAAAGCTTTTATTTTAAACAATTAGGTGAAAATACATGAGAACTTATATTTGCATTCATTTATGCCAAGACTATTACATATACTAGCAAATATATGCACCCTCCGGGTGCAAGTATTTAAGTTTTAATATAATAAAATATCATGTTAAATTAGAAAGGCTAATGAAACTGAATAAGAATTCAGATAAAAATATTTGGAACAGATGGGGTATAATCGGAAAATAGAACAACTTTGAAACTAACTCTTCCATCATTTTCCATTCCTCCCATCTTTCAGTGGTAAATTTTCCTAATTTAACTATTTAGTTAAAATAGGAAGTAAAGAATAATATTACAGTTATTTCTTCTTGTTAATGGATTTCTTTTAAGATTTATCCCCGAGATATTTGCTCATATTCAATAAGATAAAACCAAACAATTAGAAATCAATAATACTAAGCCTATATTTATTAAAATCAAATTTTTAAGATCAATATGCAAATTAGCCTTCCCATTCACACTGTGAACCGCTATTTTGTTGTATATATAAATACAATTGCATGTTATTAGTATGTAGATATGGTGAACAGTCTTAATGATGTAATACAATTTTACTAATAATTGAGGTTTAAATAAAAAAAAAAATCATGGAGAGTGTGATGTAAATAGCTAAAGGGAATTGTGACTTGAGTAGTGATATAGTTTCGGTTACATGCAGACAAACCCACAATCTCCATTATAATAAGATATATATATATATATATATATATATATATATATATATATATATAAAAAGACCTAATGTAAGTCAGATAGCACCCACTTAGGTTTCATCTAAAGGATCTTCAGGATAATACTATCAATATTATCATGAACATCCTCGGTAGGTATTGTCTGACTCAAATTAGATTTTCAATATTTTGCTCTACTTAGTGTATTGAGCACTTTTCATATATTAGCTTAGTTGACTCTTTCAGTTGCTTTTTCTTCTTCCCTGTCATTTTAGTGCACTTTAATTTTTTTCAAACCAAACGAATGATTCATCTTTTTATATTTTGTATTTTTTCTCCGGATACCTATTTGTAAAATTTCTTTATTCGTGAATTGATATTAAAAAAAAAAAAAAAGAAATTAATTTTTATCTTCTTCCTTATTGAATAGAGAGCTAACTTCAAAATAGTTGACCAAGACACATCAAATGAGTGACTTACCTGGAACCCGTTTTGCAAACTCAACAATACTTTGAATTGATGGAGTGATAAGACTGGCTAAGTTTTCCCACATCATCAACCGATGGGTCTTCACCTCTTCCTCAGTTAGCTGGAGTGATGTGGATATGGAAACAGAGTCTAACTGTAGACAATAATATATAACATCACATTAGTTGATATACTAAAAATTCACTCAGCAAGGACAAAATAGTAGAGACAAACCTTTTTAGCAAAAACAACAGAAAACAAATATTGTCATCTAACACATTCAATGACAATGATATTTTTTATGTTTTATTTTATCTAATAAGTATTGAAAACACAATAGGTGTCATAGTCTTATTTATACAATATTTATACAAATTGCTATATTTATATTTTAGACCATGCCAATGTTCCATAAATTGGATGAAACTTCTTAGAGATAGTAAATATTCATACCAATCTTAAAACATTATTTTTGAAAAAAAATAAAAAAAATAAAATAAAAGTATATATATATATATATAAATAAATAGATTTTTGGTACAGGAGAACTTATATAACTCTAAAAGTGGAGGAATCATATGTATTTGGGAGGTAATATTTTATTATGGAATAAAATATAAAATAAAGGGGGATACGAAGGCCCTTTTGACCGGTACTTTTCAAGTATATACACCGGCGACGAATAAAAGTCAGATTGTATAAGAAATTCATAATAAAATATTACCTCCCTAAATACATATGATTCCTCCACTTTTAGTGTATATATATATATATATATATATATATATATATATATATATGAATTTACAGGTTTTTTATTTATATAGTTCAGAAGCAGAAGAATGGAAGTCTGTAGTAGATTATGAACTACTACTTTTACAAAATTCTAATGTTTCTATCACCATTCAATAACATTGACAAGTATATATTTACTTTGGACATGAAGAGTTGTTTCCCTTGAAAACATTTATAGAAAACCATAGATATTTAATTAAAAAACAAAAACAAAACAAAAAACTTTTGTTTGATACAACTACCAACTTAATAATTATAATAAAAATAATATTACGGAGTGGGGGGGGGGTTCAAAAAGTTTTGCAATATTTTGTTAATGTGAGGCACAATTCAGTAACTCCAGATGCTTTTCCTGAGGTTATGAAGGTGAAGAACCACACTGGACTGAGGTGCCGAGCTTGTCTGATATTCCTGTGTGCTACTTGTCAGATATACTTTTATGGCTTGGAGCATGACCTCTTGACCTCACCTGATTGGTGAGGTTCTTGCAACCCAAGCAAAATTTCTTGAACTATCAGGTTACTGTACTGTGATCCACTGTGCTTTCATCTTTTGCACAATAAATGTTTTTGGCAGCTTCCATGGTGCTTCATGGCCCAGTTCAAATTTGTGAGGAATAATTTCCCAAATTTGACTATGTTGCACGTTCACATCTTTCAAAGCACACACACAGAGTGAAGCAATGCACAACGTGTCAGTACTCCAATTACCATGGCACTACCAACTGCAGTGAGTGCCTTCCACTCTATTAACTACTTTGGCCATGTGATATATTTACCTCGCATCACATGTATGTGGGTATGAAACAAGGTCTTTTAATGTGGGACTACCCATAAGCTGAAGCTCATGGGATGGCAGGTGCAAAAAATGTGTTGAGCCTGTCAGCATTCCCTCTCAAGGGGGGACGCCTCAAGCACTGGGCAATAAACCCAGAATTGCCCCTTTAAATCAAGGGGGCTGGTGTTGCCTGGGGGGGGGATAGCCCCCTTGGAAGATGCAGTTAATTAATAACAAAGGTCTAGTGGCCGAAGCCACCTGACCCTGCCTCGAAGGCCTGGTTATTAGTGCATTTGGCCATAATATATGCGCCACAAACTAGCACATACCAAAGTATTGCAAAACTTTTGATTCACCCTAATAATAATAATAATAATAATGATAAATTATAAACATATAATTTCACAACTTTTCTCACTAAATGTGGCTTAGAAAAAAAAAAAAAAGAAAAGAAAAAAGATAAATAAATAAAATAAATAAATAAAAAACACTAATTAGAAATTTCCAGTAATATCCCAATTAAGCTGGAGATTACCTGGCTGCCATCAAATAAAAATGTTTAATCAATTACTTTATTACAGGTGAGTTGATGTTATCCACCATAAACATTTAAGCAATTTAAGTATCATTAGACAATTACCATAGATTGTGAGGGATGATGTGATATAATATATTTACTTACCAATGAAACAGATTTCCGCTGTTGCATTTTCAGTTTGTCTTCAGTCAGGGCACAATTGGCCAAATGAGCTTGAGAGACATTCAGAATAGTATCATAAATTTCCAACTGTTTACTTTCAATTGAAGTCTGATCCTGGCTTGAGTCAGCCACTCCAATGCGTTGGTCATCTAAACTTTTGCTACGTTTAGGTACCCTACCATATCTTACAGCTACAAAGATAAACAAAGAATAAACATATATATATATATATACATACATATGATAATTGGATAAATTGATTTTTACATGTACTAGCATAAGTATTCAAGTTTTAATGTAATAAAATATATCAAATTAGAAAGACTGACAAAAATAAATAAGAACACATAAAAAGATTACACTCATTTTAATCATATTTTAAGAGGTTTCTATATAAAATCGTTCATAGGATTGATTTTAATACGCTGGAAAATAAAAGAATAATATTAGAGATCAATAACACCAAGTAATTATTTATTTAAACAGTTTTGTTAAAACCAGTATGAAAATTAACCACACCATATATTATGTAAACCTTTATTTCTTAGCGATATATTAGACACATTGTGGGATTTTAATTTTAAACAAATTAATAACACAAGTTGTTTTGAGGCAGAAATCCAACTCAGATTTTCATAGAGACATTGTTAATAAAATAAGATTTATTCTATGTATTCATGTTTTTGACTATAAATCAAAATACTCATTGATAAACTTATACAATTCCTCAGAGTATTGTGACATAAGCAGTAACATAGTTTTGGTTACAGACAGACAGACACCAAATCTCCATTATATATAGAAGATATAATTGTATATACTTGAGTAATGAATAACCCCTAATTTTAGTCACAAAAAGGTGTTTTTATCATACATTGCATGTAATAAAAAACCCCTAACTTTTGCATTATTAAGATTTTTCAGACTGTTGTCCTCATCTTTATTGCTATATACCCAATGTTTTGGCTGATGTGCTCTCCTGCTTTCTTAAGGTTGTTGTATACTCTCTTTCCTTACTTTCTTACTTCTAGCGTCTCTTCTAGCGTCTTGGGGACTTCGTGTCTGGTCTTCCATTGGGGATTTCTCTTTATTCAGAAGCCCTGTGTCATTGGTAGTTTTTAGATAATAACACAAGACTTCAATTTACTTAGATCATATTTTATTTCAAAATCCCCATCAGACTACCTGCGCAGATTGAGTCGGAGCGTGCATAACATGACTTACCACGATCGTGGTCTTGGCCGATCTGACTAAAAATCTATTTCTAATCTAAACCGGAAGAGGGTCTTCTCCACCGATTCTCACGGTATCCACCGGAAGGAGGATCAGGACAGGTCAAGCCTTGTCACTCATCCTTCAAGGCCACCGGCTGCAACAGCCATTTTGATTTCTACACTACTGTACATAAATATTAGGAATCTAATAATTATGTAACACAGGTGTTTCTTGTCATAATCAGTAGCTTTCACAGAACTTCAAACTGCACCCTTTATTTAATCCATTTGGGTAGATAGTTTCATTCCATTAACCATGACTGGGTACATTTGTTAAGCTATGTTATTTTTGCCCGTGGTCAGTATTGAAAGTGCAACCTACAGATGATTGTCATATAGAATTGTATTAACTCAACCTTTATATCCGTTGCGCTATATGTCCAACTAGCTGAAATATTGTGTATATAACAATAAAGATAAGGACAACAGTTCAAAAAACCTTAATAATACAAATTATCAAGCCCCACCTAAGTCATTCATTACATGAGTATATGAGGTAATTTAAAAAAAGAAAAAAGAAAAAGAAATTTGTATTAAATGAAACATGAAAATCCCAACCAGTGAAACTTGAAACAAAGTCCAGTTAACTGGTATTGATTATTTTTTTCTTTGGCCATAATTATATGAATAAAATTTTCGGGGGGGGGGGGGGGCTTAATAATCTAACACAAGAGGTTTGGTTTGTTTTGTTTTACGGCATATCAACCTCAGTGGGTCATTTAATGCTGATAAAGTTTTGAAATAAATCAATTCTTAATGGATAATACAATTTTTTAATAAATACATTTTTCTATTTAACCCATAGATGGGACCCTAACAGGTACTACCACTCTGGGTCAGAGTGGACCAGGGAGCAATGGCGATGAATGGAGTGCTCCACATTCCCCAAACCTCCAAAACTGGAACCTCACCATCAGATAGAGTTTAACGTCATTCCCAGGACATGTAGACCCGCAGCCACCGCCTTCTAGCACCCATATGATAAAAAGGGGTTGGGGCTTGCCATAAGGGCAATAGGGTTAACACAAGAGGGAACTTCACTGTAGAGCAGAGATTGGCAAGCTAGTCTTACAGACTTTTAGGTTTGGTTTCTTATGGTTATGGCAATAGTCTACCAGCTCACCTGTGTGGTTTTGAATCAAACCAGTAATTAATGTTGGGGGCACCTCCTGTTGTGCAATGATTAGCAAGCTGGGCATGCAGACTATTGTTGGTGAGTTTGATTCTCACTGGATGCCTCCATACATCTAGCTTTGTGCTAAATTAAGCTAAGCTTAGTAAATGGTTACTTAGAACATATCATAATTTACTACTACAACTAATAATATTTATATACAAGGTGTGTCAAAAAAGTATTGAGATTTTTTGTACTTTTTGACACACCTTGTATTCTGAAAAAATTAACGTTCCATTTATTCTTCATTTCTATCTTGGTAAATACAGCTTCACATCTTGATACTTTTATGACACACTTTGTATATATTTTTTCACTCTATGCAAATTTTTCACACTAGTTTTAAAAGGTGGTTTTTCACTGAAGATTGAGTGACAGTAAATCTCCTCAGGTCTCCAGAACTCTCCTTAGTATTCTAGCTGATTTTAACAGTCCTGTGGTCTGGATGGTCTTGATTCTTCCTATGATCTCCAATTCACTCAGTCTCCTATCATCATTATTATTGCCAAGATTAAGGAATGTATCATATTGTTGTGTTGTTACATAGTTCGTAGGAATTATGTATGAAGTGTAGTTAGAATTTTGAATTGAAGTTCATTGAAAATTCAAATAATGAGGGTAAATGGAAAGTTACCATCAGCCGTTAGAGTTATTGACGGCAGTTAACCTTTACTTGACCCCCCTCCCCGACTTCCACCAAGGAAAGGCGTGTGAAAAGAAATTAAGTTAGTTAAGCAGATCTCGGCAGTTAGAAGGAGCAGATGCAGGGGTACCTCACTCCAAGATGCCGACTTCTCACCGCATGGTTAGAAACCCTTTTGGGCTGTGGGTTCTTAATAAAGTCTATAAAAAAAACAACAACAAAGTCTCGCTTGCTTAATTATTCAACAAGGAATTAGCACAGACTGCCCAGATCAAAAGAAGAAAGATAAATCCGCCCAGAAAATATAGCGGTCAATGAAGTAGGAACAAGCAGAAAAATAAGAGCTCATCTCTTCTCCTCTTTCATCTCTCCCATTATATACCCGATACTTAAGTGGTATATAACAGTGTAACTGTAGCTAAAGTTGATATTTTTGGTCACCTAAGAAGGTATGAACTTATAATTTCTGTTTTAAGCACGTGGTGTAATGGTTAAAGTCATGGGAAATGGACTCATCACCCCGAGTTCAAATCATGGACATGATAATTGCATTTAACTTAGTGCTAATACACTTGGGAAAGGTATGAATCCTACTCTCCCTCCAGCTATGGATAAATAGTAGGGAAGACTGGGCTCTTTAACCTTGGTTAGGCAACCGGTCTAGGAGAAGTAAAACTCTGAATTCAAACCTGTTGAACTTCGCTTAAAAAATTGAGCTTGTGTCACATCCTGCCTGTGCAGAGGGGTTGGTAAATATATATAATTTCTGTTTTACAAGAGTAGCAAGCCAATTGTAACACAATGATAGTACACATATTGTATCATAATGAAACTTCATCTACCTAAAGGAGATATTTAACCAGTGATTTTTTTCTTCCTTCACCATTTCAAGCTAACTGTAAATACATTTCAATAGTTTCTTAGAAACGAATTATACTGGATAGGTTACAAGGTAGGAGTTAGGCAGCTTTAGTTGTTTCCCCAGATCATAAATAAAAATCCTACAATCTATTAAGAAATTCTAGTTGGGACCCATAAATTTTCCCGGGGACTCATTCAAAGCAAATGTGTGTTCCAGGAGGCACTAAATCAAAAAGCTATCAGCATCACTGGTATTTCCATCTAGCTAGGAAAATATCACAGAAATATCAATCTTTAAAAAATCTTAAAAAAGTAACTACCAAAGTAAACATACTTGATAAAAAGAGTATAATTGGCTTAATATTTCCACCTTTATTTCCATTATTTTCAGAACATATTCTCTCAGGTATGAATTTACAAGTACACATGCACTGAAGTATGATTATGCCTGTTTGAATTTTCTTCAATACCTATTTTTAAAATAATTAAATTTTTAAAAATCCATTCAAGATTTTCTTGGTTTTCCTAACACTGATTTTTATCTAAAAAAAAAAAAAAAAAAAAAAAAAAAAAAAAAAAATTTTCATTAGTTATAACACAATTGTAATGATAAAGTACATCATTGAATATGAAGGTCTGTATGAAGTTTCAAGAGGGAGAACTCTGTAAGAGAATAAGGTACTATAAGACATAAAAACTTTTTTTTTTTTTTCCCCCTAGATAAAAGAAAGAAAGAAAATTGTGGTGCATTTTCTTCTTCTTTCTAGTTAAATCGAGTAAAAAACTAGAGAAAAATTAATTTAGATTTCAAATTACAGTGTTGAAGAAATCTCAAAAGTCCATGTTCCCTGATTGATTTTAATGGCATGTCAACCCATCTATGATTATTTTATGCCTAGAAGTTAGGGAATAGCATTCATATTTACATTTTTGCGTAATTGTTTTTTTTTAAAAGGTCTTTTTTTTTTGGCACACAGTTCCATCAAATACAAATGATTTTTAAACAGATCTATTTGATTCATAGATGTACTATCAGGTTCTATCACTCAGGGTCAGAGTTAACCTGGGAGTAATAGCAAATACACTTTTAGAAATGCTTAAGTTTCTATGCTTATTTCTATATTTGATTCTGTACTGAAACATTCATTCAGAAAATATAGTAAGAATAATATTTCCTTTTAATGAAGAACATTTAGAACTTAATTTCATTATACTGATTCAAATCAATTTTTAATTCAAAATAACTCATTATACAGTGTGCCCATAAATAACTGACCATGTGCCAGACTAAGCTATGTAAATACAGTATCACCCATAAATAAGTACACCCCTAACAAATCTTTAATAAAAAAAAAAAATTACTTTCTTTTAAACCAAAGACACCAGGATCTTATCATTTTGAGTGGAACATTATACAATCAAAACATATTTAATAGCAAACTCTACAGCACTGAAATTCTGTAAACAAAAATAAGAATATGTAAGGAGTAAGTAAAGTCGTTGGGGTGGCTAACGTCAGTATCAGCCAGGCAGCGAGGGAGTCTATCCCCTTTTCACTAGCACCAGACCAAGAATTATTTTAGCATCTGTGGTGGAGTGCTACACCTACCATCAACTCCTTACTTTATCGCACAGATTTCTGTGCTACTCATACACTGAGTTGGCGAGGGCCGGGATCAAACCTGGAACCTTCAGGTTCCTAGTCGAACGCTCTACCAACTGAGCTCAACCGGCCCTTCTTATATATATTTAAGCAATTTTATTTTTGCTTACAAGTGTCACAATTATATTTTTGGTTAGTTTCAATGCTGCAGAGTTTGGTAATAAATAATACCTAATAATATCTGTTTTGATTTTATAATGCACCACTAGAAATAATAAAATCAGTTTATCCTGGTTTATAAAAATTGTTAGGGACGTATTTATTTATAGGCATTACTGTATTACATAAATAAAATTCTTTTTGTGCGGAATAGAAGTTAATACCACTCACTTATAGCAGGTTAAATTGATATTAATTGTAGGACAGAGATGCTAATAGACGCACAAAAATCTAAAAGGACGCAGTAAAATCGTATCCATCCGTCCCAGTGTTTTTTTCTCTTCTTCACCATTTCAAACTAACTGTAAATATATTTCAATAGTTTCTAAGAAATGAATTACACAGGATAGGTTACAAAGTAGGAGTTAGGCGGCTTTAATTGTTTCCCTAGATCATAAATAAAAACCCTACAATTTATTAAGGGACCCATAAATTTTCCTGGGGAGTCATTCAAAGCAAATATGTGTATCCCAGGAGGCACTAAATGAAAAAGCTATCAGCATCAGTAGAATATATGATTTTGGGTTACTGTATACACAATATTATATGTTATAAAAGAATTCATTGTAACAGATTTTGAAGCATTGGAAACAATTGAATACTTACAATCTCTGGACATTCCCACAGCCAAACATTTTTTAAAACGACAATATTGACATCTATTTCGGTTTAATCGAATAACCATACATTTCCCATCACGTAGGCATCTGTATTCAATTTGTTTTTGGATGCTGCGTCGGAAAAAGCCCTGGTAGAAAAGAGAAAACATTTATAAGCATCAAATGTTGCAACTTAGATCTTTAATAAAAACATTTAAATCAGACCAAACAAAAGTTTATTAGTATTATTTGGATTATTCGGACTATTATCCTAATCTTTATTGTTATCTGTACAACATTTCGGCTGATGTGCCCTTCGGCCTTCTTCAGGTATTTCTTGTCGAACATGGGAGCCTTCTTGAACTTGGGAACCTCCTTTTTGAACTCAGGAACCTTCTTGTCATAATTGGGAGCCATCATGGAACTTTGAACCCAACCCTTTATTCAATCCACGGGGGTATCCTGTTCTCATTCCACTAACCATAGCTGAGGACAATAGTCTGAATAATTCAAATAATACTAATTATCAAGCCTCATCTAAAAAATTCAGAGAAAAAGTTTATTATATCCATACATTGATTTTTAAAAGTTTGTGCTATAAACTTTACAAGTCTAGGCATCTTGTTGGGTAACGGTTAGCAAGCTACTCTCACAGATTTATTAGTAGTGAGTTTGATCCTCACTAGGTGCCCTATAAATGTGTCCTTGTACCAAATCTAAATAATGCTTATTTTAATTTTCTTTTTTTTGATAAGTCTTGAAAGTAAATTTGGCAGAGTGGCTTAATGTCGATATTAGCCAGGTAGCAAGGGAGTTTATTCCCTTTTCACCAGTGCTAGACCAGAGAGATTTTTTGCATCTGAGGTGGAGCGCCACACCTACAATCAGTTCCCCACTTTATTGCACAGATCCGAGCTGTGCTACTCATGCGCTGAGTTTGCAAAGGCAGGTATTGAAAATGCCCCCCTTCCCCCAATACTTATGGTTAATTCATGCTTAAAGTAATGGTTCCTGCCCAATCCCTGAAGTTAATTGTGTGACCACTTGGTAACAGCAGGAACTGTAAGCCAGATTAAACAATGTATACACAAGATCATATGTTATAATAAAATAATTCATTGTAAAAGGTATTTGACATTAGTATAATTCTCTCTCTCTCTCTCATATTTTTGTTAACTTGAGTTTTATTGTCTTTCCTTGCTGAGTATTTAGTGTTAGGTTATCTAAGGATGCCCTAATGCGTTATAAGGATTTGTTGGTATTGTGCATTTTATTTGTTAGGGACATGTGTATCCTACATACACAAGATTATATGTTATAATAAGAGAATTCATTGTAACAGGTATTTGACATTTGTATAATTCCCTCTCTATCTCTCTCACACACACACACACAGATTTTTGAAATTGTCCTTTTCTTTTCTGCCTTAACTTGAAAGATTTGTTATATATTAAGCAAAGTTAAGTAAATAACAATTTTCCTTTATCTATTCTCCTCTACCGCATTTAAAATATTTTCATTTTCCTTAAATTTCTAAGGTTTTACTATTTTATCATATTTACTATTCACTCATTTAAAGGCCAACTTGCAAATCGGTTGGAAAATTAAAACATATTACAGGGTGACCCAGAAAAAACAGAACCCAAATTATTTATTTATTTTCCCATTAAACTATCCCTAAACCCAAAACCCCCCTAGTTAAAATTAACAGTTTTATTACAAAATTTGTGGGTTCTGTTTTTCCTGGGTCAATGTAATTTTCCAACCGATTTACAAGTTTCGCCCATTAAGCTTGATGTTAAGTCACATTCTTTTTATAGAATTTATTTCCAAAAAAGTAAATACTTCAGGCCCAGACCGGGGGTCCAGTTGCCTCAGCCCTGGACCAGTAAAATAATTAATGGTGTACATCCTAGGGGGCTATCCCTCCAGGCAATACATGCCTCCTTGATTTAAAGGGACAGGGCTGAGTTTATTGGCCAGTGTCTGAGTCGACCCCTTGAGGAGGAATGCCGACAGGATCAACGCATTTTTTGCACCTACCATTCTGAGTCTCGGCTCACGGGTGGGCCCACATTAAAAATACCTTGTGTCACACCTGCATACGTGGGATACGAGGTAAATATCTACTTTATAATTAGCCGTTAATAATTATCTCCCTTGAGAAATTATAATGATACAAATGCTGAGCTCACATTATTAAGTTTAGATTGGAAATTGCTTTTTAATGCTATAGTTCTAATATAAATCTCTATGTGATGTGATGTTTCTGCAGTAACATGCAAGCACACAACAATTGGATCATTATAGATTTTAAGTTTTTCTTTCTTTTCACTTTCTTTTCTTTTGTGTATGATGAGCATTACTAAGTAGATATGGAAAAATGAAGTTGATGACATTTCATCAAAAGGAAAATATGTCTTTTGGGTCCATTGCTTTGATTTTATTCTATTTCAAAAACACTGAATGAAATTGTTAAATGCCTGATGGGAAATGTTCAATGATAATATTATAAACTCTGATCAAAAGACCAAATCAACATTGATTTATCATTATTTCACTATAGATACTTAGATACACACAATGTAATTTTAATGCAAAGTGAGAACAGTAATGAGAGAGAGAGAGAGAGATAAAGAGAAAGAAAGAGAGAGAGAGAGAGAGAGGTGGGGGGATTAAGACAGAGTTAAAAGAAAAAGTAAGAACAATGGGTTGAGAGAGAGAGAGAGAGAGAGAGAGAGAGAGAGAATATATTTTAGGAGCGTAAAACTCAATAAGACACTTGTGTAACAGTAACAATAGATAGATAGAAAGAGGAGGGAGTTAAGACAGAAAAGAAAAAGAATACTTGAGAGAGAGAGAGAGAGAGAGAGAGAGAGAGAGAGAGAGAGAGAGAGAGAGGTTAAGACAGAAAAGAAAAAGACGGCTTTAAAAAATGTGTGCGAGAGAGAGAATTATACTTTAGGAGTGTAAAACTCAATAAGACACTTGTTTAAAAAAATAATTATATATATATATATATATATGCTACTATACTACATATTTCACCTGGTCTTAAAATCCATTGTTAAAACCTTTAAGAGTGCACTCCTAAAATAAATTTAAAGGACCTTAGAATGTTATATAAAAAAAAAAGAAGAAGAATAGCCTAAAATGCTGTTCACAGTTGAAGGAAGCTTCAGATTTGTGTTGAGAAATCAATAAATCTTGTTCAGTTTTTGATTTAAAACAATCATTAAATGCTAATGCTTTGCTACACGACACAGGAACCAATTAAGTTGCAGCTTTTGTGCTTGGAAGCACTTTTCCTTTATTATTATTATTATTATTATTTTTTTCCTTTTAGAGATTTTTAAAACTGACATAAAGAAAACAAAAGGAAATGCTCATTTTAAGTGTTCTGGCCTTGTACAATTTGTACAATATGCAGAGTAATTTTAAACAAATCATTTTACAAAGTGGCGATTTTCTTTCTTTTTCAAATACAGCATCATTAAAAATTTTTTTTTTTTTTTTTTTTTTTTTTTGGTTAAAGATTGTATTTTTATATTTGTTCTTTATGATGTTTTGATCAATCAATCTCTAATCATCTTCAGGTGACATGGTGTGGAATTACAAGTTTCTTTTTTTTCTCAACATTATTACATGTGGTAAAATTAGAAAGATTTTAAAAAAAAATTTATTTAAAGTATCTGATAATGATGTCTGCATTAAAAAGAAAAGATAAAGAAAAAAGGGAAAAAAGAAAGAGGAAAGAAAGAGAAAGGAGAAAGAAAGAAGGAGAAAGAAAGAAAGAGAAAGGAGAAAGAAAGAAGGAGAAAGAAAGAAAGAGAAAGGAGAAAGAAAGAAGGAGAAAGAAAGAAAGAGAAAGGAGAAAGATAGAAAGAAAGAAAGATGACCTTCCAAATTCCTTCTTTGAAAAATCAATCTAAATTCTTCATTATTAAAGAACTAGTTTTCTTTATTCAGGATTTTATTTGTTTCATTAATCCAGAACTTTTCGATGGAACAATTCATTGTTAAAGATTAAAAAAACAAAAACAAAACAAAACTTTATGATATCAAATTTTAAGTGCATAGAAACTAGTGATTAGTTGGTTGAAATAAGACACTAGTTTAACAGTAATGAGAGGGGGGAGGAGAGAGTTAAACCTGTACAACACACACACATATATATATATATATATATTTCATTTGAAAATTTGTTGACATTTCCTAAACCAACAATCAGAATTCACCACAAAGGCCACCTTTGGCAGTCATTAAATTCAATGTCAGATCATATCCCAAGTTATATCATAATTTATCATCATCATGTTGCGCTTGTAGCACGGATATCCATGACAATCTCTCGCCAACCTTCCCTATCATTCATTGCACCCGGAAGGTCCCCTGCGGAGCAAATGGCATCCTCGCATAGCTGGTCAATGTAGGCCCTTGCCGGGCACCCCACACCTGCATGTCCATGTGTTGGCTTCCACAGGAGAACCTCGCTTATGAGCTCGTCCCTGTTTCTCCAGCAGTGTCTAAGCCTTGTCCATCTCACTCGGATAGTTTGTGAGATGGGAGGCAAGTGACTGTACAGCTGCCTCTTCGTGGGGTGCTGCTTCCACGACTTGTTCAAGACTGCACGCAGCATTCTTGTGCATCTTCCATCTAGCTTATTCTCAAGACACTTCATTAGGGTCCAAGTAGTGCAGCCATATAGCAGCACTGATACAACCGCAGCCTGGAAGAACTGTCGCTTGAGCTTGTCAGGGAGATCGGACCTCCATATGACTGACAATAATTAATCAGAATTAATTGCGTGGTGTATTGGGAAATGGATACAGCGAGATGATTTCAAATCCTGGAACAGGCTGTTTGCATTTCACATATCACTAATAACCTTGGGAAAGGTATGAATCCAACTATTCTGCCTCTAGCTATGGATAAATAGTAGGGCAGACCGGGCTCTTTAACCTTGGTCAGACAACCAGTCTAAGAGAAGGAAAAGTGCACTCAAACCTGTTAAACTCTGCATAAGAAATTGACCTTGTCACATCCTACTCGTATGGAGGGGTTGGTAAATATGTATATCATAATTAATTGCAAATGAATAAATAGATGTTGCTCACTAGCGACAGCAAAACTAGTTCTTACTGGAAACTCTCAAATTGATAGAACAAATGAATGCAGCTCATCTGAACAGTCTGTCATAAAAGAAGTAATAGAAGCAGACAAGTAGGCTATATTACAATGATAAAAAAAAATGGCTGAGGTGATGAGAAGTAATTTTCTCTCACAATGTAATTGGATCTGCAACTTATACAAAGTAGACAAGGTGAGAGTAACCTGGCCAGATATGAGGACACTATTCCATCCTAGGGTAAATCTGGCTTTTGTATAGGTGCAATAAAGCATTTGGGTGTTAGAATACTTTTTGGAGTGATGAAATTGCTCTACCAATTTTGTTGCACCCTTTACAATTGATGTAATAAAGGTATCCCACTATTATCATTAAACACAAGGTTTGCATGTCTCAGCCACCAAAGATTTGATGACAGACCTCTATTCAAACCCTGGAGAACTATGTTTGATTTGCTGCCATTTTGAATAGCCTCAAAAGAAATATTTTTGCAAAATTTGAATAATTTTTGCTATAAACCAATTCCAAACAATGCAGAATTTACATATATGAAAAGAAAAAAAAATAGTGGGTGGGGGAAATAAGTTTTTTTTTCTAAACAAAAAAACAAAACAAAAAAAAAAAAAAATTCCCCTTATTGAATGAGCCTTGTATTATTAGATCCAATTCTGATGAGTAAATGCAATAATGTTAATTTAAGAATGATTGTTGAAGCAAACAATTGATTATTCTGGATACCTCAATTAGTCAAATAATTATGACAATTAGGTACTAATAAAATGGTTCTATAAAAATTGGAATTTAAAAATAACAAATAATTAGGTGATAAATGGAAAAAAATTAATTTAAAAGTTTCTGCTATACTGGAAGAAAAAAAATTCAATAATATTCTTGATACAACGTAGAAGTGGATATGAGTGGAGAGAAGTTTAAAAGTGTCTGGACAAATGTGATGCACAAAGAGGGAGCAGGAAGTCCATCAAACCTCCAATGAAAAGATTCAGTAAAGCTTGAGAGATGGTAATGATGAACTGACAAGTTATCATTGATGAGGTAGCTTGTTCTCTGCAAATTATTCATGGTTCTGCCTATCAAATCATCCATGATGAGCTCGACTTCCATAAAATAAGAATATGGACAATTTTTTAATCTCCCTTATTGGTCGAATACCCTACTCTCACTATAGAGCAGGGTTTCTCAAAGTGGTCTATATAAACTCCCTGGGGTCTATACAACAACTCAGGGCATCTGTAAGTATAATAATCTACACACAATTATATGGTTTCAAGTAACTATTCCTATTTCATAATAATAATTTGTTTGCAGTTATATAGCTTCAAGTACTTCTATTAATACTAATAATTCATATACAATTATATGGTTTCAAGTAACTATTCCTATTTCATAATAATAATTCATATACAATTATATGGTTTCAAGTAATTATTCCAATTTAATAATCATTTGTTTGCATTTGTATGGTTTGAAGTATTTTTATCAAATACAAATAATTTGCACACAGTTATAAGATTTCAAATATTCCTATCTAATACTAATAATTTGCACGCAATTATATGGCTTCATGTACATAATCAGTTGCAAACAATTAGAGCTCTAAGTAACTATTCTTAGTACAAATAATTGGCACACAGTTATATAGTTTCAAGTATTCCTATATAATACTAATAATTCTCAAACAGATTTATATGACTCATAAATGGGATTCTAACAGGTAATTCCACTCCAGGACAGAGTGGGCCTGGGAGTAATGATGACAAACTGATAACTTCATGCTTCCTGGAGTTGCAGAATTGGAATCTCAACATGGGATGCAGTTTAGTGTCATATCCAGGACCCCTTCCCTTTTCCCAGGGAAGATGATTTACCCCTCTGCATAGGATGCAGTTGGTATATTCTAAGCCTGGAAGTGAAAAATAATATATTTGATATTCAGTTCAGCATGACCACTTCATGTTTGTTTTCTGTAATATGAGAAAAGCTAAGTGAGCAGAGAGGAAAGCTTTTTCTAAAATAAATGTAAAACTAATTTTGGTTGCAATGTTATTTTTATATTATTTTCTATGATACAGAAAAGACTAAGAATATAATCATAAATATTAAAGTAAAAAAAAAAAAGTAAAGAAAAACTTTACTTAATTTGATAGAAACTTTAAAATGACAAGTTCATATAATTATTAATATGATTTATAATCATAACTGAATTATAAAATAATGTAACAACAATACAGTTACTCAAATGGAGAACAGTGCAATCTTTTAAACTGAAAAATCAATAAGTATGTTGTGTATGTGTGTGTGTGTGTGCAGAGAGTATTTAAATACATTTGATTATAAAATGCACACAAAATAAAAGCCAAAATAGTCTCTGTGAGTGAGAGAGAGAGAGAGAGAGAGGAAAAGAAAAAGAATAGTATTTTTATTCAATTGATAATCGATTTTACTCAGTGAGGTTTTAATTCATGGTAATATTGAAGAAAATAAGCAAACACTATAGAGATTTCATACACAGATTAAACTTTAAAAGTTTAAACACGCACACACAGATTATATATATATATATATATATATATATATATATATACATATATATATATACATACACATACATACACACACACACGCGCACATATATACATGCACACACAGTATGCATTTAAATAAGTACACTCTAAACATCTTTTTATGAAAAGTTATTTCTCTCCTAAACAAAACATACTAGAATTTTAGTATTACTTGTGAAACATTTTACAGTCAAAATAAATATTATTGGATATTACTTGTTATCAAACTCTGTAAACAAGAATACGAATATACAGTAATCTGAAAATATGTACACTCTTAAAGATATCTTTGCAATTTTATTTTTGGTTACAGAGTTGTTAAAACTTTATTTTTAGTCAAAGTTTTAATGCTGTAGAATTTGGTAATAAATAATGTCTAATAATATCTGGTCTACCAATATAATGTTCCATTAGAATTAATAAAATCCTTGTATCTTTGGTTTAGAAGAATATTAACTTTTTATATTAAATTGTTAGGGTATACTTATTATGGACAGCACTACATTTGTGCACACACACACACACACATACAGTGTTGTCCATGAATAAGCACACCCTTACATTACACACATACAGTGTTGTTCATGAATAAGCACACCCTCTCATATTATATATCTCTAATGTCTTCTGTCTGAGGATTGTGTTTTTTCTTTGTCACTTTCAGAAGACTATTAGCAACGGAACCAGATAAAAAAAGGATGAGAGTATAATTCTCTTAGTTTATATATATAATTTCATATAAAGGAAAAAATGTAACAACCAATCATTTGGCTATTAGTTTTTTCCTTTATATGAAATTGTAAATTTTGCTCTGTATTAAATGATACAATTGTCATGCATTAAGCTCTCTTGAGGACTTGAAAAAATCTTCGTGTATGTGTGTGTGTGTATATATATATATATATATATATATATATATATAAATAGATAGATAGATAGATAAAGTTAAACCTAATGAGTCAGATATACCTACTAATAGTTTCACTTAGTAGCTCATGAGGGCAAGAAGTTTGGTAGTATATTTTTACTAAACTATTTGCCAGGGTTTTTTTCTTACCACATGGGTTTACCTATACGATTAGTATATTATATATATATATATATATATATATATAGATAGATAGATAGATAGATATGCATTTGTAATTGTATGGAAGATAAAGAAGTTCCTAAATAGAAACATTCCCACCACCACTGTATCTGGTTTATTGGAGGATATATAATGACCAGTTTTTCATTTTGTTACTGAATTGTTTTTGGAAGAGTTAAAGAAACCTGAGAAATCATGTACCAAATATGCTGAATTGAGTTATCAATATATTCAATACCACATACGTTTCATACATTTACGTTATTCTTTTATCATTTGGGCCAAAAACTTTTCAGCACTCCTTTATAAATCAAGGCTTTTAACTATTTGAGATTTGATTGTTAAAATAATGTATTTAAATGATAATAAAATGGTAGCATCAAGGAGCCAATTGAACTAAAGCCTACATAGATGATTTGTTCAATTCCATGTGAAATAGATGGAAAAGCCACAAGAGAAATAACAAAGTAAGAATTTTAGCACTGAGTTATAATTAAGTTTTTTTCTTTCTTATTCCATTTAAAGTTTAATCTTTTGTATTTCAATTCTGGATCTATTATTCCATTAGATCCAAGAAGTCAGATTGGAGGCAACACCTTTCTTCACGGATTACATTATAAAAAGGAAAATCAAATAACATTAGAGATAAATTTTATTTCCTCTTTTGTAGCAATGCAACAAAATGGCTACATTTAATTGAAGAACATTTCTGTAATTTAGAAAGTAATGAAATTAGATGGAATTTTTAGTGAAGATTGTGTTTTGATGATAAACTGAATTGAGAAATACAGAAACAACTTGATAAATTCAAATTTTTTTCCTTTCTTCTTTTTTGGTTAAAAAAAAAAGAAAGAAAAAATTTCATAAAAGAAAATATTTCAATATCACAAAACAACTTCACTATATAAGAATTTTATATATATGCATATAAAATTATATATTTTTTTACTTCTAGATAATCTTTTATCACAAATAATTTGAATCGTCATATTTCTTTAGGATTTTGTTTTGGTCCTAATTATACAGAAACTTGCTGTATTTTTCTCCGTAATAATGCTCGATTCATATTATCTAGAATTTTCAGTAAATGACATTTGGTGCAACTGATAGATTTGCTTTGGTTTGGTTTGTTTTATGGCATATCAACCTCAGTAGGTCATTTAATGCCGATAAAGTTTTGAAATAAATCAATTCTTAATGGATAATACAATCTTTTTATAAATACATTTTTCTATTTAACCCATAGATGGGAACCTAACAGGCATTACCACTCCAGGTCAGAGTGGACCAGAGGGCAATGGTGATGAAGGGGTGCTCCATATTCCCCAAACCTGGAACCTCACCATCATAGCAACTAATAGAAGGGTTTGAGTTAATACAGTTGTAAGTGACAATCATCTGGAAGTTGCAGGTTCAATCCTGACTACACATAAAAATAACATAGAATACTTAACATGCTAGGGTGTTATACAACTGATTTTTAAATAATGCCAGGTCAGACGAAGGGTTTTTAAATTTTAGCCAATAGGAAGGAAAACAAGTAATAAAACATAACTAAAGACCATACAAATATGTTTGGTTTGGTTTGTTTTGTTTTACGGCATATCAACCTCAGTGGGTCATTTAATGCCGATAAAGTTTTGAAATAAATCAATTCTTAATTGATAATACAATTTTTTTATAAATACATTTTTCTATTTAACCTATAGATGGGACCCTGACAGGTACTACCACTCTGGGTCAGAGTGGACCAGGGAGCAATGGTGATGAAGGGGTGCTCCACATTCCCCAAACCTCCAAAACTGGAACCTCACCATCAGATAGAGTTTAACGTCATTCCCAGGACATGTGGACCTGCAGCCACCGCCTTCTAGCACCCATATGATAAAAAGGGGTTGGGGCTTGCCATAAGGGCAATAGGGTTGGGAAAATCATATAGGTGCTAGGGCTTGACGTGACCAGCCGATTGATTGGAGGGGGCCTCTCCGACCGCCCGTTTATACAAATATGTATCCAGTTCTTGTATATGTAGACATTAACATGCAACCTACTATTTACTCATAACAGGTGGAGTGGATAGAGAAAAAAAGATGGATTCATGCCTTTCCCAAGGGCATCAGTGAAATGCAAATAGCCTTGTCCAGGATTTGAACTCCACTTGTTATATATGAGAATTTGGAACCTGCCAATTTCTTTTTCTTAAAAAGATAAAATAAAAATAAGTAGGAAATATAATGTATCTTCTACTGGAAATTTTTTTTTATAAATCTTTGAGAAACCAAAATTAGAGAACATTATAATATGTGCATGTGTGTTAGTCTGCTAATATCTAAGTATCTATATATCTATCTTAGCCTGTCCAATCAGAAAAATTTTAATCTGGCTATTCTGATATCTAAAAAAAGGATTATTTTGGCAACTACTGCCCTGGAACATAATGGACATTGTTATCTGTTCGATTCCATGGAGTGTACGAGATTCCAACATCAATTCCCCAAAAGACATTGTTGTTGATCTATATTATAATGAATGTTAGCCAGACACATGGAAAATTCAAAGGAATATATGAATAATTGTACAAATAAAATCTTGTTGGCCTTCTTGCATCTTTTGTTGGGCTTTTGAATTTCTTACTGATTCTTCTGTATAAACAGTTTTGATGTCATTCATGTTTTCTCACTGGATTTCTTCTGTGCTGCTCTCTCCATTTTAGCAAATGAAAAGTTAAATAGCCAAATTATCATTTTTGATGGTAGAAAATACAATTGCCCTTGACCACCACCACCAGAGACCCCACCCCTACAAAATCATGACATTAGAACAGCAGATTTTGTTATTTTCAATTGCTTAAATAATTCATTATGACTCTTACTGCTGTAATGTTTCTATTCAATAATTGACTTTTTGCCTCTTTCAACATTACAGGATTATTTGGAACTTACCATTCTGAATGTAATATTGTGTAAAAATAAGTTAAATAGCCAAATTGTTATTTTTTTCTTTTCTTTTTGCAATGATGGCATGTGTTATATCATTCCATAAAGTGAATACTTATATTGGAATTTAAACTACATAACTTTCCAAGATAAATCCTTGTTTATTTCTATTTAAACATTTGGTGACTTAAAGGAAAACACTTTATACCTGACAAAAATAAAGAAATATAACCTTATTGTAATCTTGTAGTTATAGTAAAACAAAATGATTTAAAATGGAAAAAAACTAAACAAGAAAACAAAAAAACAAACTATTATTTAATTCTATTTCTTTCCATATTTTTCTCCTCTCTCCCTCCTACCACACCTCCTCTTTCCCTGTAATTTTAAAGTTCTTCCAAATGTAGCATGTTCTCCAAACTTGTTACATTTTAATAAAAATGTTTATTTTCTTCTAAACCAAAGATACCAGGATTTTTATTTCTATTGGAACATTATATAATTAAAATGGATTATACTAGGTATCATTTATTACGAAACTCTGCAACACTGGAACTTTCTAACCAAATATAAAATTACATAAATATATATAAGAAAAGTACTTATTTTTTAAGTAAAACATTCATATTTTTGGTTATAGAGTTTCAGTTCTGTAAGGTTTAGTTGTTTAATCAACCTTTAATTTAAATACCAAAGCCAAACTTATAGAAGAACAGTAGTGGTACTATCTAACTCACAGCTGGGGAGATGAGGGGGTTTCATACCTTTTCCAAGAGTATTAGCCTGAAAGTAAATATAATAGTGCAACTGGAGTTTGAGCTAAACGTGATGTTACAGTCCAGCACGTTACCCAATACCCTAGAGTTTATCAATGAATGGTATTTAAGAATAATAAACAAAAATAACAAAATATAACCTTATCATATTCCTGTAGTTATAGCAAAAAAAAAAAAAAAAAAAAAAAAAAAAATTTTTTTTAGTATTATTTGGATTATTCGTACTATTGTCCTCATTTTCATTGTTATCTGTACAATGTTTCAGCCGATGTGCCCTCCAGCCTTCTTCAGGTATTTCTTGTCGGACTCGGGAACTTTCTCAGACTTGGGAACCTTCTTATCGTAATTGGGAGCAATCATGGAACTTTAACCCCTAAACAGTCCATGGGGGTATCCTGTTCTCATTTCGCTAACCATAGCAGGGGTACAGGTGTTAAGCTGTGTTGTTTATTATTCTATGTTATGGTTGCCCCTGACCAGGATTGAACCTGCAGTCTAGAGATAACTGTCACTTAGAACTGTCTTAACCTAACTCCTTTGCCCACTAGGCTATGTGTCCAATTGAAAAAAAAAATTTGTAAAAAAGTAATGACTTAATTCTTCTATTTAAATCTTCTGTCTCCCCTTCTTGCACTTTCTCTTTCCCTGGCATTATTCTATAAACCTGTCATTACTATGCAACATATAGCATTGCCCATAAATAAGTACACACTAACAAATTTATCTTAAATAAAAAGTCAGTTCTCTTCTAAATTAAAGATACCAGGATTTTATTATTTCTAACAGAATATTATATAACCAAAATGGATATTATTAGTTATTATTTATTACCAAACTTGGCAGCATTGAAACTATAACCAAAAATAAAATTTTGTATGAATAATATATAGGAGTGTTCTTATTTTTGGAATACTTTTGAAATAGATCTATTTGACCCATAGATGAGACCCTACTACTCTGGGTTGTAATGGCAACAAAGAGGTACTCCTCACTCCCCGGAGTTCCAGAACTGGATCCTCACCATCAGATGCAGTTTAGTGTCATACATAGGACACCTCTTTTTGGTGAGGTCTTACCCTCATCTGCAGGAGATATAATCAGTGTATAAGCTCTGCGGACAGGACAGATATAATATTTGGGTAATTGTTTCTTGTTATCAATTAAGTAACTACTATCCAATGAATACTTTTTTCTGGCTTCACTTAAGAGAGTGAAAGATATACAAATTCAGGTTTTACAGTTTTTTAAAAAAAATCATCTAAATATTGAAAATTAGCTAAAATGAAGCATTGTGCAAAATGAAAACCAAAATAAAATATATTCATGCTTTTATACAAATCAACCCCAAAATGGTTGTATAGTAACCATATGAATGCAAACCATGATTTTTAATTTGTTAAAAACTTATAAACACGTTTTGAGGTGTAGTGCAGTGGCAGACTACAAGGCTTGAAGCTACAACAATTGGTAAAGACCATTTCCATGAAACACAGCAAAGAAAAGGAAGAGTCTAACTATTGACTCATACAGAATTAAAAAAAAATATATCCCAATCAGTACTCAGTTTTGCACTTTAACATCCTGTTGAGAATTTTCTAAATCCACAGCCCCATTCCTATAAGGATTTATCAATAAATGGCTAAAAATGGCCTTTTCATTTAAAATCACCTTAAATCAATGACTTCTAAATATGTTTAATATTACATTTAAACAAAGGCTATCATTTGGGGTAGATTAAAAATGAATTTGACTTCCGGACGGTCGGAATGAGGTGGTATAGAATGTTAAGAGTTAAAAAAAATCTGTTATATAAATGGACATATATACAAATATTTTGAGATGAAGGCCATTTTAATTTCCATTTCAATGAACAGATTTGATTAATATATTTTCATGAGAACCTACACATCTTGGATAGATTTATTAATGTTATTTCAAATGAAAATTATAAGTTATAACTAAATGAGTGTGAATTGGACTAAAATGAAAAAAATCTGACTCTACTTATACATATGTGACTGGATTTGAAGGGGGAGGGGTGCTTGTGGAGCAATGGTTATCATTGTAGGAAATGGACATGGTGATCCGAGTTCAAATCCGGGACGTGGCTGTTTGCATTTCACATAATATTAATACCCTTGGGAAAAATAAGAATCCAACTATTCTCCCTCTGGCTATGGGTAAATAGTAGGTCAGTGGGTTCTTTAACTTTGGTATAGTAACCAGTTGAGAAGGAAAACTCTGAATTTAAACCTGTTAAACTGCTTAAAAATCAACTTTGTGCCACATCCTGCTCATGTGGAGGGGTTGGTAAATATATAATTGATAGGAATACCTGATGCCACATAGCTAAATTATTTATATTAACAATACTTACTTGAAGATATAATTGTTTACTAAGGATTATTATTAGTTAAATATAAATATATATTAACTATACTAGCAAATATATGCACCCTCCTGGTGCAAGTATTTAAGTTTTAATGTAATAAGATATTATATTAAATTAGAAAAGCTAATAAAACTAAATAAGAATGTAGATAAAAAGATTTCAAACAGACTGGGGTATAATAAAAAAAATAGAACAACTGAACATTCCATCTTTCATTGCTAAATTTTCCCAATTTAAATATTTAGTTAAAATAGGAAGTAAAGAATAAAATTAGTTATTTCTTCTTGTTAATGAATTTTTAAAAGATATATCCAAGATTTTTTTTATTAATATTCATTAAGATAAAACCAAAAAATTAGAAATCAATAATATTAAGCACATATTATTAAAATCAAATTTTTAATATCAATATGCAAATTAACCTTCCTGTTCACACTGTAAACCGTTATTTTGTTGTATATATAAATACAATTGCATGTTATATGTATTATGTAGATATGGTCAACAGTATTAATAATGTAAAACAATTTTATTAATTGAGGTTTGAATTAAAATAAATAACAAAGAGATTATGACTTGAGTAGTAATATAGTTTCGGGTAATGGCAAGAAAAACACACAATCTTCATTATTAAATATATATCAAATGTAAATACATTTATAACCAGATGTTACAGCTGAATTAGAATAAAATTCTTAAAGAGGAAATGCATATATTCAATTGACAGATTGATATTGTCTTAGATGGCATTGAAATATGGACTACATTCCAGAAAATATTAGCAATATTTGAAAGATTGATAACTGATAATTTGGAGCTATCATTAATATGTTTTATTGTCAAAGAATAATAATAATTGCCACAGAGCATCATGGGAAACATTTGGAAATGATCATTTCTTTAATGAGCATTTTAAAAAATAATTAATTTTATGACAATGATGAAAAAAGAAATGAAAGACAGGAATGGTTTTAATTAGATGAATCTGACAGTTTTTAAAGAGAATAGAAATTAGAATTGAGAAAGAGAAATAATAGTTCTAAAATAAATATATAAATAAAAATAGAAAATTATTAAGAAGGGGACTATATTCATGATTTAAAAATAATGTTATAAAAAAAATGATAAATAAAAAAAAACAAGTCAAGCTCATTAGGCCACTAAGTCAACATGAGGGTTGAGTAGAGAAGACTCATTAACCATAGCAGACAATTATCTGCCCTTGAAAAATAATCTGTTATGCAAAGAAGACAACTGAGACATTGTGTATTATCTCTACTTCTGACTCCCCTCCCCCACCCACATCATATTATACAACCAGTTTTAGCGCTTGGGGGATTTGAAATGTGTAATAATTAATTCAGATGGATAGCTTTTTTTCCTCTCTCTTTTTTCTTGGCTATAATTCAAAATAAGAAGATTTAAAATTGTTCAATATTAATTCTTAACTTCCTGTAAAGAATTTCTAAAATAAGGATTTTGAGGATAAAGACAAAAATAGGTGATGTGTTTAAAATGATATATAAAACCATTATTATTATTAGTTTTTCACACCAGTGTTAGCTGATGGACTTTCACTGGATTTTGAGTGACAACAAGTCTCCACAGGTCTGCAGGACTCTAAGTATTCCAGCTGATTTCAACAATGCTGTTGTCTGGATGGTCTCAGTTCTTCCTCTGATTTCCAGTTCCTCTAGACTTTTTATTACTACTACTACTACTACTACTACTACTACAACTCCAACACATGGACATACTAGTGTTGGCTGGCCAGCTAAGACTTACATTTATCAGCTCTGTGAGAACATTAGATGATGTCTAGAGGACCTGCCAAGAGTGATGACTAATAGGGATTGATGGCGAGAGAGAGTCAAGAGAATCTGTGCAATCAGTATGACAACATGATGATGATGATGATTACTTTAATGTGAATTTTTTGAGGTGTACTTAGTGTAATGGTTATCATTGTAGAAAATGGAATCAGTGACCAGAGTTTAATTCCTGGATGAGACTGTTGAGGTTTCACTTTGCGTTTGCCCTTGGGAAAGGCACAAATCCATCTTTTCTCTATCCCAAACTATGAGTAAATAGTAGGGCAGACTGGGTTCTCTAGCTTTGGTTAAGCAACTGATCAAGGAGAAGGAAAATTGAATTCAAACCAGTAGTACTCAGTCTAAAAATCGACCATGTGTCACATCCTGCATGCGGGGGGAGCTTTCCTTCTTCTAGATTGGTTGCAATAATAATGTTAAAGACCTATTTACCCATAGCTGGTGGGAAAATATTTGGATGCATACATTTCCAAAGGTTATTAATACTATGTAAAATGCAACCAGCCTTGTCCAGGATTTGAACTCATGTTGAGGTATATGAGAGTGGGCTGAAAAGTTCATATAATGTCCTATCTACTGTTAATGACTTTTTGTCCAATGGGATCCAAGCACTGCAACACCAATGGAAGAAGTGTGTGGACTATGCTGAAAAATAAACTTCATTTGGTCACATTTCACGATAGTATTTTGATCAGCCAATGAACTTTTCAGCCGAGCCTCCAGATAATTTTGGAAGTTAATTTTATCAAGTATTGTATTTGAGGGAAAAAATGTTTCTGCTTAATTGAACTGTTTTCCAGCGTGTGGCAAACAAACAAGCAAGATTTATATAACGGGTAGTTTAACAATATTAGTTTTTATATATTTCTTTAGAAAATCCAATGAGGACATTTCATGTTCTTGCTTATCTTGGAAATGTCAGAAACATTGCATTATAAGTAGTGTTTCTTTTTCCAAACTGGTGTGTGAGAGTGTGTGAGAGAGAGAGAGAGAGAGTAGGAGAGAGAGAGAGAGAAAAGGAGAGTGAGAAGAGAGAGAGAAAGAGAGAGTAGGAGAGGAGAGAGAGAGAAAGAGAGAGTAGGAGAGAGAGAGAAAGAGAGAGAGTAGGAGAGAGAGAGAAGAGAGAGTAGAGGAGAGAGAAAGAGAGATAGATAGAGATAGAAGATAGATAGATAGATAGATAGAGAGATAGATAGAGTAGAGATAGATAGAGTAGGAGATAGATAGAGTAGAGTAGAGATAGAGTAGGAGATAGATAGAGGAGATAGATAGATAGATAGATTGAGAGTAAGTGTGTGTAGGTGCATTGATGAATATTAAGCTATAAAGTTTCATTTACAAGTAAAGATTATCTAGAAACAGAGTGAAGAAACACTTGTATATAATCCCCAAGAGACTGTAAATAGATAAGTTAGGCTTGCAAATATGTTCTTGTATTTTCATTATAAGGATACAAAAAATGCTTATGATATAAAAAAATGTGAGCAATTTTAACAAATTTCCACAAATATTATAGAATATCAAAAAATACCATTTTATAAATCAAATAATAAAACACACACACACAAATCTGATTGAACACGGAATAAGAAGAAGAAAAAAAAGAAAAAAAAAAGCATTTTTAACAAATTTACATAAATAGGAGAGAATATTAAAAATACCATTTTATAAATTAAAAAACAAAACGTGTGTGTGTGTGTATATATATATATATATATATATATATATATATATATATAAAGCTTAAAATCAACCATTTTGTGGTTATATATATATATATATATATATATATATATAAAGCTTAAAATCAACCATTTGTGGTTATATATATATATATATATATATATATATATATATATATATATATATATATATATATAATATAACCACAAAATGACCGATTTTAAGCTTTTTATTTACCAATAATATTGAACATCAAGCTCTCATTTGGACCTGAACAACTAACATTCGGCTGTTGGAAGAAAGGCCCAACTTAGAATCATCTTAATATCAACTGACTTGGTAACCCATATATATATATATATATGTATGTATGTATGTGTGTGTGTGTGTGTGTGTGTGTGTACGCGCACGGTTTGTTTTGTTTCTAATTCATAAAATGTTATTATTTGTGTGCATATATATATATATATATACATATACATGTGTGTGTGTGTGTGTGTGTGTGTGTGTGTGTGTGTGTGGAAACAATACAAACAAAAAAATGTTTTCAAAATAAATCAACTTTTATTTTTAACGTCATGTCAACCCATCTTAGGTTATTTTATGCCTAGAGTTTAGGGAATAACATACATTGTACGTCTATATTTATACTTCTGTGTATACAATTCTAGCTAAAGTCAATCTAAATATTGTCACAACATTTGTGATCTAGTACTTTTGCCCATCATCAAGATCAGGAGGGGGTGGGTGAGTATCTTGTGGTGTAGTGGCTAACATGCTGGACTGCTACATAGTAGTAAGTGAGTTCGAACTCCAGTCGTGCTATTAAATTCACTTTTGGATAAATACCCTTGGGAATGGTCTGAACCCCCCCTTCCCAGATATCGGTTAAATAGTACCACTACTGTTCTTCTACAAGGGTGGCTTTGGCATTAAATAACCCATGAAATTTAATATGCATTAAATAAACAATCCAAAGCAAACCAAAATCAGGGAAAAACTAGTTATTTGTAGTTGGGGGGGATGGGGAGGGTTCAAACCTTTCCCAAGGGTATTAGTTCAAAAGTGAATGTAATAGTGTGACTGGAGTTTGAACTTGTTTATTACGATGTTGCAGTCCAGCATGTTAGCCACAATGCTACGAAGACTCTCCCTTTGCAAAATTAGTTTTTTTACAAGTGCACTGGTACTTCAGCTATCAAGGTTTTTGAATTATATAGCCTATTTGAAGCAATTATTTTATTATAAATTATTTTAATTTTCTTTTACTGTACAAGCCAGGAACGAATTAATTGAAATTATATTAATTTAAATGGGAAAATTTGTTTCGATTTCGATCAATTTGGACTAATAGCCCCCCCCCCCACTAATTGGTTGGTTTTATGGCATGTTAACCGGTGTTGGTTTATTTAATACTGCTGGGAGTCTCCTTTTTTTAAAGCAATTATATAGTTTCAAGTAACGAATGATAATATTAACGACATATCTTCATGTAACTATTCTTAAAATAATAATTTATACACAATTATATGGTTTCAAGTAACTATTCTGATTTAAATATAAAAATAATCATTTGTTTCAACAGTTATATGGTTTCAAGTATTCCTATCTAATACAAATAGTTTTCAAACATAACCATTTGATTCATAGATGGAAGCCTAACTAATACTATCATTTCACAGTGGACCTGGAAGTAAATGCAATGAAGGGGTAATTATACACTTCCCAGAACTGAAACCTCACCACTGGATACATTTTAGTGTCATATTCAGAATACCATTTTTTTTCTTTTTTTTTTTTTTTTTAAGGAGGAGACTATGTCTTATTGCATTGCAGGTAATAAGTAAATAAAGTCGTCAGGGTAGCCTAAAGTTAGTATCAGCCAGACAGTGAGAGAGTCTATCCCCTTTTCACTAGCGCTAGACCAAGGAGATTGTTTTTGCATCTTAGGTGGAGTGCCAAACCTATCATCAGCTCTTTACTTTACCACAAAAATCCCTGTGCTACTCATACGCTGAGTTGGTGAGTGCCGGTATTGAACCAGGAACCTTGTGGTTCCTAGTTGGATACTTACTGACTGAACTAAACCGGCCCTTCAACGTTTTGCTGACAGGGTTTCAACACTTAATGGTGTAAGTCAAGATCATGCTGTATTTTTCAATGATTATGTTATGAAATTATTTAATTTCTAAATCATTGTTATATATTTATGTATGTAAGTATTTATTCACTTTTTTACATAACAAATGGTTAGGCATAGTGTGGGCATGTCAGCAAGAATATTTACCATAAGACATGACACGAGAGTCATTCAATGTTCTATTGCAGCATTCAAAAAGCACAAGACGTGCTTATAGCAAGGAGAACTTTTTTCCCCCTCTTTATTCACAAAGCAGAATGAGAATATTTCTTGCTGAATTGAGATTCCTAGACTCAATCCTCTCCCTTTTCCTCTACCCACTCTCCCTGCCCTGAATGTATTTAAAATACAGGAATCAGAAAATGAAAATACAAAATCTTATAATTTACTGTCTATCTATCTATCTGTCAGTGTAGCTAAGGATTGTTAGAGTCATGACTGAAAAAGTTTTAAAATTATATCGGAGATCCAGAGTGTCTCTCACCCTCTATGCCTCACTATCTACCTCGCTTGAAAAGGGTGATCATTGAAAATAGAATGGCCTTGATTAGAAATTAGTTTAAACTTGGTGAATTTTGATATTTTTCTCTGGTGTTACAATACACATTCATGGAGGTGACATACAAAGAATATATCTAGTCATCATTTTTTGTTCCCCACCCCCCTCTTTTTTTTAAGGAGTTGATATGCCACAAAAGAAGTAATAGAAAATGAATTAGTAATGTAGCTATACCCATTTGTTAAATGAGGATTATTCTTTTAGTATTCAAGTGTTTTGATCTGATCTTTGTGTAGCTGACCACTTGAGAAGGTAGCAGTAAGGAAAGACAAAACTTTATAGTAACAATAATTATAGGATAAAATACAAATAAGTATATATATTCTTGACCTCCCACCAGGCCGGATTTAAATCTTTTTAACATGGGGAGCCACACACACAAACAAATGTTCATCCCAAAAATGCATTATATATATATATATATATATATTTAATCACCAATACATTTATATATAAATAAATAAATAAATTATAAAATTCCACTTTATAATAAATAACTAATAATATATATATATATATATATATATATATATATATATATATATATATATATATTATACACACACACACAACATATACACACACAAAAGACTATCACAACAGAATTGACAAAGAAAGATGAAATAGAAATATTCTATATGGCTGTATTTATAACATATTGAGAACTAAGTTTTACTTGTCATTTATTATCATTATATATATATATATATATATATATATAATATATATATTATGTGTGTGTGTGTGTGTGTGTGGTTTTCCTTTTGCTGTCAACCTATGTTTACCACACTTTTATCACTCTCCCACTTTGTTCCTGACTGAAACAAATTAAATATTTCAAGTAATAGAGAAAGAGAGTTTGGGGATTTAAACATCAAATTCTGCATTTTTCTTAACAATCTGTTTTCAATCATATATAAAAAAAAGTCTCCTTTCGAAGGTTCTGGCACTCAATTTCTATGATGTACGTTTGTAAGGAAAAAGGGATTGTAAAAGCTAACAAATTACTAAGAAAATAGTGTTATTATATCTGTAACATTTTCTGTAATGAGAGAGAGGGTGGGGGAGGAGGTTTAATTAAAATCAACTTTAATTTAGCCAGGATCAAAATGTAATTCAATCATTTTGTAGGTCATATAATTTACCCAAAACATTGCATACAGAATTCATAGTAAATTCTTTTCATATAATCAATTATAAAATAATGCTACAAAAGGGTCAAATTTATTTACAATCTTATGGAAATATGAAACATGGGTTATATATTTTTTTGGTTTTTTCTGTTATAAAGAACGTACTGAAATATAAACATTTAGGCTAATCTTAATCAATAATGAATATATATATATATATATATATATATATATATATATATATATATTATATACACACACACACACACACGCAGTGTGTGGGGGGATGGGGGAAGGGGCGAAGACTTCTCTGACCAACCAAGAAATGAAGACGCTTTATTCATCTATTTTTTTGAATTTTAAAATTTTCAGGAAATGCTTAAAAAAATCTTTAGTGCATTGAACTTCTGGATCAATAAGTGAAATAACATGTATTTTAACATTTTTTTTTATGTTACCCCCTTCTTGGTTTGGTCTAGAACTTTTCAGCATTTTCTTGTAATAATAAGTACAGCAATAAGTCCATAACTTACACACACACACTTTTTTTTGGGGGTACAGAATTTTATTAATGCTTTTAAAAGACCTCGTAAAAGATTCATTGTATGAAAAAAAAAAAAAATACAATGAATCTTTTACCAGGTCTTTTTAAAGCATATATATATATATATATATATATATATATAAACCTTAAGCAATATATATAAACCTTAAGCAGAATGTTTTTATTAGTTCTTTCCATTAAAAATGCTAGGGTTAGGAAAGCAATCAACTGAGCTTTAATTTTTTTGTTTACATAATTTATAATCTAAATATCTAAATCTGCAGAATAAATTTCTCCCCCAAAGAATTTTTTACATTTTTTCTCCCCACCCCTCTTCTTTTCCAACCCCACAGAACAGTGTTTTTTGAATGTTGTTTTTCTTTCTTTTTGAGAAAATATTTAATCTTTTGCTTGCAGGCAACATGCCATCAGAGGGTTTGCCAAATAAATCAATTAGAAACATTGTTTAAATACTCTTTTTTCTTCTTTTTCTTTTGGACAGAAACAATCTCAGATGAGAGAACAGTATCAATGTTGATTAAAAAGTTTTATGTTTATATAGCAGAAACTCAATAATTGTTTACCCTTTCAAAACTAAATTAACTAGTTTCCCCAGTTTGTTTTGTAATTTTATACACAAGAAAATGTCAGTCAGTATGTTGACTTCAAAACAATGTTAGATATGTAAAATTGTTATAAAAAAAAAAGAAAAAAAAAAAAAGTAACATTCTACAGAATGGACAGTGCCCTGTAAGTATGTCTTAGAATACAATGACTACATTAACTGCAGAGTACTAAGACTCACCCCCCAGGGTGTCCAGGGTTTGACACTAAATTGTATCTGATGATGAGGTTCTAGTTCTGGAGATCTGCAGAGTGTGGAGTACCCCTTCATTGTCATTACTACAAAGTTCACTCTGATCTAGAATATCTGTTCTTGTTAAGATTCCATCTATGTGTCAAATAAAACTGTTTAAAAAATATTCGCATTTGATAACATTGTGTCCCAAAAAAAAAAAAAAAAAAAAAAACTCTTGAGAAATAACTACACAAAAAAATGTAAACATAACTTTACATTGAATGCAATTCTCTAACCTATAGGCATAAAATAAGACAAGGCGGGTTGATATGCCATCAAAATCAATCAACAGAATGGACAACAAAGTCTTAAATTTGCTATGTATATCATCAATAAGGATAAAAAATATCCCATTAAAGAGTGTCCTGGGTATGACATTAAACAGCGTCTAATGGTGATGTTATAATTTGGAACTTAGGGGATTGTGGAGTACCCCCTCATTGCAATTGCTCCCAGGGTCCACCCTAACCTGAAGTGGTAGTACTTGTTATTAAAAAATGAGTTTACAAAAAGTGTGTTTAAAAAATTGAGTTTGAAAAAAATTGAATACCCAACAAAAAGGAATATGTCTTTGGCATAAAATAGCCTAACAAGAGTTGGCATGCTGTAAAATCCAACCAACCAACCATTCTAGTTAAATAAAACCTGGCAATTGCTGATATATATATCTATATGTTTTCCTTTCTCTCTATAGCTCAGTGGCTGGGGGAATACTTTTTTTTCTCATTATCCGAATGACTATATTCAGGGATGCCATTATCTAAATTTGGAAAGCATTTTAACCTGGGGACACAAGAAAATAACGTTTGTTCTTTTTATTTAATGAAATTGAAGGTGACAGAATTGTAAAGAGCGATTCTAATCGGGGTAATTTACCACTTATATTCTCTAACCATTTCTCTGGCTAATCTAATTATTCTATTTTACTTCATATCTAAAAAAGATAGTGGTTTCTGAAGTCGGTGATAAAAGTATGGAATTTAATTTGAAAAGATAATAGATGAACGAATAGTTTTAAATATCTCTTCAAAATCAAAATTGGTTAGAATTGATAATTAGAACTTTTGCAAATAGTTAAATAATGAGATCAAAAAGTATTCAAGATTTTAAATAAGTTCAGCAATATTTATGACAAAGAATCTTTCAGTAACATCTTTCATTATTAGGATTTTACCTTTTCATTCCACGAAAGAAAAATATCCATTCGGTACTCTTGAGGAAATTTCCACACTTCCTATTTACACCTTCAGTATCTAAATGCAATGCTGACACAGAGCATGCTCCCCACATTGAATCTATGACCCTACTCAACTGCAGGTCATGATAGTAGAGTGAGGTTCTCCAAGTGACCCAGCAGGCTTGAGACTCCCATGGATGGGAGGGGGATTTAACACTGCCACTGTCTATTGGACTAACAAACATACAAGGGAGGGCTGAAAAGTTTATATGATGACATCATGTCTGCTCAATGAAATCCAAGCACTGCAACACTGATGGAAGAAGTGTGGGGATTGTAAGGAGGATGATGTTAAAAAATAAACATCATTTGGTCACATTCAATGAGAGTATCTTGATCAGCCTATGAACTTTTCAGCCAACCCTCATACATTGAATCTCTAATGATTCACATATTTTTCTATATATGAAATTCTTTTCCAAACTTGGTGTAGGAGGTTGCAGATAGCCAACTAAACCAATTATGATAATCTCTAGAATGTTTAGTACTGGGAATCTTAAGGTTCCTGGATTGATACTGGCCCTTGCCAACTCAGCGTACAAGTAGCACAGGGATCTGTGTGGTAAAGTGAGGAGCTGATGGTAGGTGTGGCACCCCACCTCAGATGCTAAAACAATTTCCTTGGTCTAGCACCAGTGAAAAGGGGATAGACTCACTCGGTGTCTGGCTGATACCGACTTTAGGCCAACCCAACGACTTTATAGATGACCGGTTGCTCTTTATTGCTTGTTGTTTGTGTTCATTACATCTAGATATCTTTCTTTTCACAGTTTCGTCTATGTAGGATTTATATATGCATTTAAGTTTGTTAATTCTAATCTGACTGCTGGGCAAATAGAAAGTAAAGAGTCAGGTGTGACTTGAGTGAAAAGACAAGTACAAATCCAAAATATTCAAGACTTTTGAGGACCATAACTAATCATCACTAAAATGAAGATTTTACAGAATTGGCAACCAATTGTCTTTCTTTTATTTCAAATTCCTGATAAACAATTTTATCATTATAAAGAACAATTATAACACAAGTGACGTCCTCCTGTGGAAGCCGGCACACGGGCACGCCAGTGTGGGGCCGACCAGCAAAGACGTACATTGACCAGGTCTGTGCGGATACAGGATGTTGCATAGAGGACCTCTGGAAAATGATGAGTGATAGGGATGGATGGAGAGAGAGATTGTCATGGATATCTGTGCTAACAGTGCGACATGATGATGATGATGATGATGATGATGATAACACACATAGACTCACTCTCAAATTCTTTAATTTCATTTATGTTGGAAGAATCCAATGGTTTAAATAAGTTTTTTTCTTTTTTTTTCTATAGAATTATAGTACAGGTATGAGCACTATGTGGCCCTTCATGGCTTAATTTCATGATTATACCAACATAATAACATTTTATTAAAAATGTGTTTCATTACAAAAGGATGCTGTGCACTGTCCTGAACATAACCTTGAAAACAGCTGTATGGCCACCTGCCTCCTATTACACAAACCATCCAGGTGAGATGAACAAGACATGCTGGACATTGTTGGAGAAACAAGTGATGTTCTCTTGTGGACACCTACACATGGACACACCAGTGTGAGCCAACCAACAAAAACCTACAGCAATCAGCTCTGCATGGATTCTGAATACCGTACAGAAGACCTACCAAGAGTGATGATTGATAGGGACAGCAAGTAAGATTTATGTGAATCTGTGCTAACAGCACAACATGATGATGATGATAACTAACACTTTCTCTTAATGGAAATTTGGTGAAACTGGGAGATTCCTTGGATTATCAACCAATGAAAATTACTTTAAATTTTAAAATATTTCATTTTTTGTTTCCACTAACTATAGACAACTTATTGCAACAATTCTGAAAAGACACTAACTGTATTCACATGTACACACACTAAGCACTAACAGGTGGGACTTAAGGCAGATTATCATATTCATTCAAAATGTACACATAGAATGCGGTAATTACAAAAAAAATAAAAATAAATAAATAAATAAAATAAAATAAAAACAATAAACCTAGCTCATAGTTTAGAAAAAAAAGAAAAAAAGAAAAAGAAAAAAAAGAAAAACAACTTTTTTAAATTGAGAAAATTCCAAGATAAGTGGACAAATGAGCTGGAATTTAAACTGATTGTTACAAATTATTATTAGTTACTTTAAATATATAATTGCTCACAAAAAGAGCCTGACTTCAACAAAGGTTGGTACGACAAAAACCAACCAATCAACTAACCAATATATCTATTTCTGAAAACAAATCAAATTTTTGAAAAACTATAAAAAAAAAATTATGAAATATCACTAGTGATCAAAATTCAGTTATTTTCTAGTTTATGTCTAATAATTTTTGGTTATTATTTATAATATTAAACAGTTTTTGAATGCAATAGAAGAAACCAAAGAATTAACACCAGAACATTTAGTTTTTAAGTGTTTTATGGAATAACAAGATTGTTTTATTTGATTTCCTTTATAATATATGATTTTTGGGGCGGGACAGAATTCTCTTAACTGCTATAACTGTACTCTTAACATAGCCTCAAAACTTGTTTACATTTTACCTGTAATGAGCTACAAATTTATAGATTTAGTCATAAAACTTCCATGCTGTTCATAAAAGAGTAAACTACTATTATTGGGGGGAAAATAGCCGGAAACTCTTGCAGGGGGAGGGAACTTTCATGGAAAATCTATTTCTAGAAATTGAGGATTTTTCTTGAAATGTTAAAATAATTTCTAAATTTGCTAGGTTAAAAAAAAGTAAAAAAGGGAATTAAATCCATGTTTGTTATTGTTTGACCAAGAGGAAATTAACCAAAAGTTTGAATCTGATAAAAGCTGACAGGTTGGCTCTTGACAAAAAAAAAAAAAAAAAATCTTTACACTGGTCGCGTTTGTTGATTGAAACAGAATTTAATGATGCAAATAAATTCTACAGCATGCTCAAAAGTAGATGGACAGATTTAGATCCGTTGTGAACAAGGTAAATCCAGAATGTAATTTCTCATGTTAAAACTACTTTGTTAAATGTGCAAGAGGTATTCTTCTTCTTCAATGGTAAATAGAAAATCATTTCTCTTAAAAAAAAAATTTAAAAAATTTGTTTTATAAATTATGTTTATTTTATGCTTTCATGAATCTCAAATTCAAGTGAGTTGTGGAAGAAGAAAAAAATAAAATCAATGTATGAAAGCCATTAAAAGAAAGTCAGTAAAAAGACAAAAGCATGAATATATATATATATATATATATATATATATATATATATATATATATATATTTGGTGTGTGTGAATTTTTAAAAAATCACTCTTTAAACAAGGCTTTAGGCTCCCACTTTACAATTAAGAAAAATCAGAAGAAAAAAAGAAAAGAAAAAAAAAAGAAAAGAAAGAATAGAGATGTGACATGATGAGATTAAATTCATCAAGCTTGAAATAAATTCTGAGTCAATCAGATAATCAAAATTGACAACTGATTTGGATTTATTACAAGATGGGTGGGTGGGGGTGGGGGACCCAACACATCCTCATTACTGGATCTTACAAATTTCACAGATCTGCAATTCTCCAAATTGCTGCAATGAAATTTATAGTCTACTAGAAGACAGTTAAAACTGATATCCTCTTGTCATTTAGTCATGTTATAGGATTCGAGTGATTAAAGAAAGATCTAAATTTGTATGTTGATCATAATATAATTTACTTTCCGATGTCTTTGCTTTCTTATTTTTCATTATGTCCTTATTACAACATTAAGAACCTAGTTTCTCACATTATTCAATATAATTTATCATTAATCAAGGTGTGATTTAAATTTGAAAAATGACACTCCTTTAACCTGGAAAGCCTGTGCAGAAACTGCTACAAAGCCATTTTGAACTCATATTGTAAGTGAGTGGTTGCTAGGTGTGAATAAATGAGTTATTAAAAACTCTTAATTTCAATTTTTTAAAAAAAGAAAAGAAAAAAAAAGGCCAGCAACTGTAAGAATGCCGAGTTGACAAAGTTCAAAATCTCAGCCTGTATTAGCCTACGGGTAATAAGATATGCTTTATCTCACAGCTTGGACTGAAAATTGTCCTGGGTATAACACTGCAGAGGTGGAGTCAGTGTATCTATAACACCAGCTGACAGGATGGAAAGAAGTACAAGTTAAAAAATGATTGCAATGGAACATTGAAAATATAGTTATGATTGTAATCAAACATTTACAATTAAATCAAATTTTGGCATTAAATAACCTATAAGGAGTTGATATGCTATTAAACAAATAAACTAAACCAAATCAAACTGAAAACAGCAATTAAGTAAAAGTTGCTGAAATCACCAGACTCCATTGGCCATCTAAGCACTCTTGGAGGCTGGTTGAGTCATCCTACCCACGCAAGGTGGAAATTGGGGTTTGGTGTTCTGTGAACTTCAATTAAAAAAAGAAAAAAAAAAAAAAAAAAAAAAAAAAGCTGTGTTTTTTTCTGTTTTTTTGTAGCTGAGGACACAAGCGAGACAAATTATAGCATGGACAGAGAGTGGACCCCCATCCAAAAAAAAAAAAAACAACATAAAGAAGAGCTGGTTCCTACTAGAACAAAGAATCTACCCAGTTATGAATTTCCACATATTTCAATGATCTCAGAAAATGAATGGAGGGAAGAAAACAACATAAGGTCCTACATTTGAGATGGGTTGCATTTTTGTGTTTTCCCCTCAGCTATCAGATGATATCACTATCACTAACACACACACACACATTTTTTTAATAGATCACTATTTAGGACTGGGCCTATTCTAGTAGTGACCACCCCAAGCAGAGTTTAACAGGTTTGAATTCAGAGTTTTCCTTCTCCTAGACTAGTTGCCTAACCAAGGTTAAAGAGCCTAGTCTGCCCTACTATTTACCCATAGCTGGAGAGAGAATAGTTGGATTCATACCTTTCCCAAAGGTATTAGTGCTATGTAAACTGTAGCTTTCGTCCAGGATTTGAACTTTGGTCGACGAGTCCATTTCCTATGATTCTTACCATTACACCACGCACATCCAACTATAGCAGCCATTGGTGATGATGCTGCAATTCTGAATATTGTTAAATAGGCAAGTTTTATTTTATTTTATTTATTTATTATCATCATATTTTTTATTTGTTTATCTTTTTTTTAATTATTATTTGATAATTTATTTATTACCACTATACCCCCCCCGCCCTCCATCCCCAAACACCTGCATGTGCAAACCAGATGCTTGGTAATTGTCACTGGAATTTGAATGAGTAAGAAGTTTCTTAGAATCTTGAGCATCTATTATTGCAGGCAGCAGCACTATTATGCTCAGAACCAGGAATGGAGGACATTTTCATGTTTAAAGGCCGTATTGAAATTTATTATCTACTAATCAGGCAGTACTCAATAATTTTATAATAAAATGTAAAGTTTGAACTTTTAATACATAACTTAGACCAAATGTTATTTATATATATATATATATATATATATATATATATATATACTACTTAAAAGAAATTAAAAACTTAACTAACCTTTTAATTACTTTTTCTTTTCTTTTTTAAGAAACTATTTGGATATCAAATTCTAAAGTGGAGGTGGAAAATTGTAATTAATCTTTTCACAAGGTCATGGAAAACTTCATTTAATGGTTTAGAACAACAGGGCTTTTCAAAAGTGGTCCATATAGATCTCTGGAGGGGTGAATAAAATATTGGTATGGTAAATAAAAGGGGGTAAATTTATTAGTTTGCATTTATAAATCCCTTTATAACAGGGGAACAAAAAATGACGGATCGTGTAGGCTAGTTGCCAGATATTGAAAATTGTAGCAGAATATCCCAAGCTTGATCCAACTGTTGAGCCCATTTTACTAGATTTTCCAAGTTTCTATATGGTGGAATCTGGCCATATGCATTATTTACTAAGTAAATAGAGAAGCACTTTGAACATAGAACACAGTGATTTGTCGCCCAAACTCACAAACCTGCAACCTAATATTAAAAATCTCCCCATTGCCTACCAAAACCCATTCTTGCCATTAAAAACTATTCAAGAATTAAAGATTCATAATATACTAATTCTTATCTCGTGTAAATTGTATTAAACACCGATAAATTAGTTGTTTCGTAATTTAATATTTAATTAATTTATTTGGAGGTGAATAGAAATTAAACAAAAACTGCTGGATTACATAGACTAGTTGCCAGATATAGAAAATTGTACCAAAATCTCTCAAGCTTTGTGCAACTGTTGAGCCCATCTTTCTAGCTTTTTATATATATATATATATATATATATATATATTATAATATATATATATATATGTGTGTGTGTAATCTGGGTTTAGCCATGTACATTATTTAATAAGCAAACCAAGAAGCATTTTGGGACCATAAGACCTTTAGGCACCTGTTTTTGATTTTGATTCAGAAGGACATGTTTTTCATTTACACCATCAATATCCGATTTTTTAACAGACGATTTTTAGAATTTAAAAAAAATCATAAAACTAACCCCTAACCCTTAACAAACAACCAGATATTGACGGCGTAAATGAAAAACATGTCCTTCTGAATCGAGATCAAAAAGGGGTACCTAAAGGTCATATGGTTCGCATTTTGAACATAGAACATGGTGATTTGTGGCTCAAACTTAAAAACTTTCAACTTAATATTTGTGATCTCCTCAGTGGTCACCAAAGTATTGGCATTTATAATATACTGATTTTTTCTTACGCAAATTGTATTAAACAATGTTAAATTAGTTATGTTTTGTAATCTAATATTCAATTAATTGAATTGAATGAAAATTAAATTTTGTTACAAGGGAAGCATCAAGTAAAATGTTTTAGAAGCCCTAGTTTAGTTGCCGGCTTCATGTACCCAATCCGTGGTCGGAATAGTCTTTATCCTTTCTCAAATCTCATCTCTTGATACAATTCCGTAAATGAGTACAATTCTAGCCTCCATGTTCCAATGCTTCTGGAATTTTGAAGGAAGATCCTGGTATTTTCCTTCTTTTTTTTCTTTGGTGTTTTCTTTATTGTTGTTGTTGTTGTAGTAGTAGTAGTAGTAGTAGTAGAATAAGTCATCATCGTCCTCCTTCATCATTACAATTAAATTAGTTATTTCAAACAGCTTTCAAGTAAGTTCAATATTAGAATGCAACTCACTATTCTCCAAATTCAAAATTAGATTTATATATGCAACACTTTTTTTCTTTTCTTTTGGAGATCTGCCAAAAATCATGATTTCTAATATTTGAAAAAGAGAGAGAGGAGGTGGGCGGGGGAATTCAACAGTATCTTATTTATGGTTGGTTATCAACTATTTGCTGACAGTCACTT
Organism: Doryteuthis pealeii; assembly: GCA_023376005.1. Classification (NCBI taxonomy): domain Eukaryota; kingdom Metazoa; phylum Mollusca; class Cephalopoda; order Myopsida; family Loliginidae; genus Doryteuthis; species Doryteuthis pealeii. The sequence continues at coordinate 7,992,961 of CM042141.1, read as the reverse complement.
TATAAGAGTGAGTAGCTTGGCTTATATTTTTTGGTTAAAATGAAGAAGTTACATGGGATTTATAGATCATATCACAGCAAGGAGGTAAAAATTAAATCAATATATAAGATGAAATCAGATTTCTTAAAAAGAATGGAAAGAAATTATTGGAAAAGAAAGTTACTATTTAACAAGCTTTGAGAGAGAGAGAGAGAGAGAGAGAGAGAGAGAAGAGAAGAAGAAAAGAAAAAAAAGAGCTATAAAATTCTGGTTTTATTATTGTTCAGTGTTCATACATACAATATTGCCTATAAATAAGCAGACCCCTGACAATAACTTAAATAAAAATTCAATTTTCTTCAAAACCAAAAATACCAGGATTTTATCATTTCTAGTAGAATATTATACAATCAAAACGGACATTATTAGGTATTATCAAACTTTATAGTATTATAACTTTGTAATGAAAAAGAAAATTGCATATATATATATATATATATATATATATATATATATATATATATATATATGTGTGTGTGTGTGTGTGTGTGTGCCTACACACACACACACTACCAGCCTCCTGTCTGAAGACCTTTTTTTTTTTTTTTATCTACACATGAAACTTTTATTTACAGAGCAGCAAAGGATAGTGATGTAGCTTATATTAGTTTTTATACTGCTCTGCTTACCAGCATATGAGAACTATTTTATCATTCAATCGACATTTTTATTCAGATGTTCGTCTTTCAAGCATCATTTTTTTTTCATTTTGTTGTTTCTACATATATTTATAAGGGCTACACTTATTTTTGGACAACTACCAAGGGCATTAATATTACAGGCCTGGAAATCATGCATATCCAAACTCTGACTGGAGATGGACATATAGTGACCTAAATTACTACAAAAGTTAAAACATTTTTTCATCAGTGAATCGTTAGTGATATGCAATAATTAGCTAATTACTAACTATACTTATTACTCAGAATTGGTTATTTCTTATTGATCAAAAGCAAAAAAAAATCTACATGTAAATAAAATAAAGAAGATTGCTTCTTTGTTTATCTTTAATTGTACATGGGCTTCACTAACTGACTGATTTGTTTAAACAATGAAACAATACTTTAGTTAACATCTATTAATAATGGAGATTCGCTTCCGGTTTTTGTCTGTAACAAAAACTACGTCACTGCTTACGTCACATTACCCAAAATCATCATAACCTAGAATAAAATTTATTCTACGATTTTTGGTATGTTCAAATTTTGAGTGTATTTATTCAATAAATACACTCAAAATTTGAACATGCAACATTAGACAGTACTCATTGTTTTTTTAAAACAAGTTTTAATAAATACATAACTGGTATTATATATCTATATATAGTTTGTTTTATTTTAATACATATTTAAAGTTTACATTTCAAATTGTTTTATTTTTTTAATCCTTTAATGAATTTAATAATTTTACTTACTTAGGGTACAAACTTGCTGACATTGAATTTTTTACTCCCACCTCTCAGGCAATATGTTTCAAAAATCTATTTTTACATCGTCCTGGGGGCGTTTTTTATTTTGTACTAGTATATATAATAAAACTTTTAATTTTGTCTTTTATATGTATTAAACCTTTTGTGATAGATTTTTAAGCTTCAGTTAAATATTAACTCAATTAATTTTGTAAAAAATTACACATTAGAAAAAGAATGAAATTTAATTAAAATCTGTGTCATTATCAAGAACAAAGATTAGAGAAAAATATAAGATTAACTTTGTTAATGTAAACATTGTTTTTTTTTCAATAAACATAACATGGCATTCAATGAAATACAAAAGGAAATAAGTAATATACTTATTTCTATAATAAACTTAAACAATCCAACTTAAGTCCAAAATGGAAAATTATACTTCCTACTTTGAATAAAAAATTTAATAATTCAATTAAAAAAAATTAAGTACACCAATCAGAGATTGTATCTGTGATTTCTAGGATATGAATGGTTTTGACTACTACATATTCATGATTAGAGTGTTTCAATGCCGTAGAGCTTGGTAATAAATAGTACCAAATAATATCATCATATAATGTTCCACTGAAAATAAAAAATACTGGTATGGAGTTTTTAAAATTTAAAGCTTAAAAAAAATTTGTTAGAGGTGTACTTATTTATGGGTGATAGGCTGTAGACTAAAGAGGATCCAATTATAAATGAGTTATTTACAACTGGCTGTCTGTTTATGTAAAGATGATATCATGGGTGGGATTTAATAAATGGATATATCAATCTTTCATTCACTCAAATAGTTACACATGTAGTATAAAAATAGTAGGGTAGACTGGGTTCTTTAGCCTTGGTATGCAAGCAGTCTAAGAGAAGAAAAACTCTGAATTCAAACCAGCTGTACTCCACTTAAAGACTGACCATCCTGCTCATATCAGAAGAGTTGATTAAATATGTACACCTGTAGTAACACAGCAAATACTAGCAGTAGGAAGTAGTGGAAAGAAAAAAAAACAAAACAAAACAATCCAAGCTATGTTTTAGCATTAACTGCTTTTTAACTAGAGATATATAATTTCAGGTTTTTTTTTAATATCCACTGACTTTACCAATACTTCAGCAATTCCTTATTTAGCTTTAGTGCAATTTTCTACACTAAGTAAATATGTTGAATAGTCTCTTATTACTTTCTTATATTGTCTTCTGTCTTTTAACTTTCTCTTTTCTGTTGGGCTGTGTTGTCAGTTTCTCTTTCATCAGGTTGTATCAAGCATCGTCTTTCTCCGCTTCCATCTTTGTTAGTTCTTATCAAATCAGGAACACAGAGACATATTATTTTGGTGTACACTGTTATTTTACCAGAACCCATTTTAACATGCATGCACGGAAAGAAGAAGCAGAGACAAAAATATGTGTCTAGTCACAAGAGCACTCTGGTGATTCTCTAAGATTCTAACTACTTTTCCATTGATTGGCCAGGTGACATGTGATCAACCAATGAGAATACTGTCCAAGGTCAACCTGTGGTGAAGTTCGGTCATACTGGATGATTTTCCAGCAACCACTAAATTTAAATCCTACACTTCATTACAAAAATGATAGGCTATGCCTATTCCATATGTAACAAATATTTTTGTCAGTAGGAAGAGAAAAAATATAATAACTTAAATACTGAATTTTTTAATTAAAAAAAAAAAATAAAAAAAATAAAAGAAGAAAGAAGAAAAAAATACCAAAGATTTGTTTTAGCATTCAAAACCAGGAAATGGGGATTTTTGATGACCAGGAGTTATTGCCCATCCAGAATATGTTGAACACAATCAGGTGTAAGTAAGAGTAAGTCATGATTACCTTGCAACCCTCACAGGAGGTAACTCCATAATGATATCCTGAAGCTCTATCTCCGCAAACTTTACAGGGGACAAATGCTTGCTTGGGGCTGTTGGAATCAGCTGCCTGCACACTGCTCTCTTCTGCAAAAGATCAAATAAAAGAGGAGATCAATAAAAAATTAGGAGAAAAGATCAAGAAAATAGGATCAATAACATGAAAGATCAATAATAAATTTCTAAGATCAGAGGCTCATTAATTAATTATAAATGAAAACTGTGGAATAAAAAAATCAATTAGAAATCAATTCAAAATCCATTATTTTTTTTTTTACGATCTTATTACTATTTGGGGATTTGATTAGTGTTAAAACCTTTTAGTAACCAAGAAAGAAAAAAAGAAAAAGGATCTTTAGTTACCAACCAATTAATTTTTATAAGTCTTACAATATTTTAGGTGTGTGCAAAAGTTTCCAGCAAAAAAAAAAAACAAAAACAAAACAATTAAATGTATTCAGTCTTTTTTGAGTGGGTGAGTGAAATTCTCAGAAACATTCAGACACTCAACAGTTAACAAATAAAGCTAATCCAACTTCTTTAGATCCTGCAGATTCCGAGTCTCACAAAATTTATCAACTTTAAATTCACCTTTCACACATTTGTAAAATTTATATATAAAATATTTTAGTACTTGGAAAATAACATAACCAACAACATAAAGGATTGGATGCTCGCATGAGGCTAACACATGATGGCATAATTTCAACTGCTAAATGCAGTGATCTCTGAATACAGTTCTGTCGTTTGACTAATATTGTAGTATAATAAAAAACAACAAGTGTGTTCAGTCTCTAAACCCCTCCCCCAATAATGCTGGGAACTTTTGAACATGCCTAATTATTAAGTTACACAATTACAAAATCCATTAATTCTCTTTCAGATCAGAATGGGTTTCAAAACGGATGCAACTTTCTTTTTAACAACTCTTATTAAACTATTTTAACTTCTATTTAAAACATTAGTTATAGACAGCCAATCGTGGAGATTGTTTTCTAACAGATTTTCTGATGAACAAGTGAAACAGTTGGTCACATTGAAAACCCTATCAGTTTAAAAAATGGCCAACCTGAGGTTTCTATACACCCACAGTCTCATGAAATTCCCCAGTCAAATGCAATATTACTGAGTGGGAAAATTTCACATCAAATTTGACTCTTACATGTTTGTAAGAATTGTACATAATAAGGAATGATGCGCAAATGAGTCTAGCGCTATATACGGTTATCTCTGAATGCACTGTCTAATATTCATATTAAATTTATATACATAATTCCTTCACTTCTTATATTTAGGGTTGCATCTTTTATGAAACTTGAAAAGATTGGGGGCAATTGATTATGAGTTGAGGAAGTAACCTGTATTAAAGATCTGTTATACCATAGGATGAATGAATTGTATTGAATTTTAAATGTTCATCTCATGACATTAGTTACTAGAAAGAGCATTATAAGATTTATGAGAGGAGGCTCTAGGTAATCCCTCCTTGGTTTGGCCAAGAACTTTTCAGACATTTCTTGTATTAAGCCTGAAAGTAGTTATTTACAAAGTTTGACACTAGGCTAAATATATCTTAGCTCCATTGGTATTCCCCATCTAGGAGTGCCTTAGATATCAGGCAATGAATGTGACTCTTTTTAGATAAGTTAGACAATAATAGAACCAACTGTTTCAGATTTTTCTTTCTCCAAGACTGGCTGCCTTACCAAGGCTAGAGAATCCAGTCTGCTCTACTATTTACCCATAGATTGGGAGAGGGGCAGAGAGAAGAGATTGATTTATGCCTATCCCAAGTATATTAGCATAAAGTGAAACGCAAACAGCCTCATCCAGGATTTTAACTGGTGTTATTGATTCCATTTTCTATGGTGATAATCACTACACTAAGCATGCCTCATATATATATATATATATATATATATATATATATATTATATACACACACACAAAGAGAGCTCACAATCATTGATAGAGCATATATATCTAAGAATAACATAGGCATAGTCAACAGCAATTGGTGACTGTTAGTTTCTTGCCTATAGTGTCTTCAGACAAAGACCCTGATCTATCTCTATGCTATATATATATACATTTATTTCATTTTTCTATTAAGTTATAGTTAGTTGTCAAAAATACCTTGACAAAGGGTGAAGCTCACCCAAAATATTGGTAAAATAAAATGAACCAGGGACAAAACAACGGTTAAATATTGAAACTGTTTTTTTGTTCACTTATACATTTCCTGATATCACAGAAAACGTTCACAAGAACAAAATTGATACACAAATTCATATATATATATATATATATATATATATATATACACACACACTAGTATTATTAACATGCTATGATTTAAAGTCTGTGTTCTATCATGAACTAATGAGGCCATCAGGAAAAAATAGAATTCATTTGAAATTAACAAAATCAATGAAAACTAAAATCAATTATGAATTAAAACTATGATGAGTTAAAATAACATTAATTAAAAATCCTGAGAAAAATATAATTAGAGAAAATGTTTAAAATATCAATAAAAATATAATTAATGAGATTTTGAATAAAATTAAGAAAAAGGTCAGTTACTAATTATCATTATATCAGGGAAAAGAGGATCAATTTTTCTTTCTTTCTTCTTTTAAAATTAATTAGTTATTAAAAAATATTGTTCATCTTATTCACTGATTTTGAAATCAAATTTTGCAGTGTTCATTAAGTAAATGAGTGAAGTACAAATGGTGAAACAAAAGTTTTCCACTTTGAAACATTCATCAAAATGTGATGGCATTGGTGGAGAAGAAATTCAAGGTACATTTCCAAGAATCCGATTTTTAAAAATTAAATGCAAAGATATTCGCAGAGTTAAAACAGGAATTGTGCATTGATAAGAAAAAAAGAAAAAAAAAGAAAAAAGTAAATTACCAATTATGTTTTTGCTTTCAACCCTAAGTGGCTATTTCTATAATTTCTGAGGCTTTCACAATATTAAATAACTTTAATGCTGAAGATAAAATATATTAATGAAAAATAATAGAGAAATATAATCAGTTCTGATCCACTGACAGCTTTTAGAATTGTTAGTTATAACAATTTTTTTTTTTTTTAACTTGGATGATATCAAATTTAGTTTAGTCAGTTTTCTTTTATGTTGAAAGCTTAAATAATAAGAGTTTTATCCAAATCAAAAAAGGGGGAAGTCCCCATGGCATATTGATTTAAGTGTTGGATTGTGACATCATAGTACATGAGTTCAAAATTCAGTTATGCTATTACATTCACTTTCAGACTAATACCTTGGGAAAGGTATAAACTTTCTCATTCCTTCATTTATGGGTTAAATAACACCACTACTTTTCTCCTATAAGGATGACTTTGGCAAAATAACCCATGAAGGTTGATATGCCATTAAACAAAAAGAAACCCAAATCAATATCAGAAAAAACTGAAACATATTTTTTAAAATATTTCTCTGGATTTTTGAGATGAGGCTTGATAATTAGTATTATTTGGACTATTGTCCTCATCTTTACTGTTATCTGAAGGAGGCCGGAGGATAAATTGTCCTAAACGTTGTACAGATAACAATAAAGATGAGGACAATAGTCCGAATAATCTAAATAATAATAATTTTTTAACTTAATTTTGTACTTGGTCATTTACAAAGAGGTGCTGAAAATTTTCAGCTCAACTAAGAGAGGAATGTCTTTTTCTTTTTCTTTGAAGAGTTAAAAAAAATTTGAGAAATGATGTGTCAATTGTGTTGAATAGCACATACATTTCAGAATTCTAGATCATTCTCTTGTTGGTAAGGTCAAGAACTCTTTAGTAGCCCTTATACATCCTGGCATCCCATCATGCTGTAATGGTTAGCAAGTTAGTCTTGCAGATCCATTACTACTGAATAGTGAGGACAATCCTCACTAAATGCAACCTTGTATCACATCCTACCTGTGTTGAACAGGTTGGGTAAAATACATACCCTTATACATCCCCATTAAAATAAGAAAGGCTAATAAAATTCTCTCCATCTTCCCATTCAGAATTGAGTAAACTGTAAAATATTAAATTTACATTCCATGATACTAGAAAGTTATCTTTAATTTTGGTCGTTTTCACATTTGTCTTAAGATATCCAGAAGCCAAATAGATTTTAATGCAATAAATAAATAAATAAATAAATAAAAATAGCAAAGAGTTTGAGTACAAGGAACAAAAAACAATCTAATAAAAATTCTGAAGTAATTTAATTAAGTCGAGAATTGGATAGGTTTCCTTTGCTCACCTACAATTTATTGTCATTCATGTTATGGTTAATATCAATGAAAGATTAAGAATTTGACATTCTTAAAGAACTTCTCAAGAGCCCTATTTAAACTATTCAGAAATATCTAAAAAAATATTGGAAAAATGGATGAACATTTGTAGTTGGGTCTGTTTGTCTAAAGCTGGACTTGCTAATCATAAGAGGTTTCATAACAGCAAACAATTGCAGACTCATTGTCTTTCCACAACAATTTATAGGTAAATCAAGTAGGAAGCGCGTGGTGTAATGGTTAAAGTCATGGGAAATGGACTCGTTGCCCGAGTTCAAATCCTGGACGTGGTAATTGCATTTCACTTAGCGCTAATATCATTGGGAAAGGTATGAATCCTACTCTCCCTCCAGCTATGGGTAAATAGTAGGGCAGACTGGGCTCTTTAACCTTTAGGCAACCGGTCTAGGAGAAGGAAAACTCTGAATTCAAACCTGCTGAACTCCGCTTAGAAATTGACCTTGTGTCGCATCCTGCTCGTGCGGAGGGTTGGTAAATATATATATAGGTAAATCAAGTCTTTTATGTGACAAAGTATGTGGGTCTACAGTAAGTTTGAGAGGCCATATAAGAGTGCATGGGGGGGGGGAGAGGCAATGACAACAACAAAGCCAGTTATCCTGTTTGTCACATATGCAACTGGGCTTGCAAGGGAGAACTTGGTGAGTTACATAAGTACTTTTAGAAGAATTGAGGTGATGAGCGTCTTCTGTAAAATGCCAGTTTATATATATATATATATATATATATAAATAAATACACACACACACACACAATAATGGATAGATATTAAAATTGCAATCCCTTGAAGGATGATACTAGTTTTAATCTACATCTGTGTACTGTTGATTCATGCCTTATTTTGGAATCTGTGCACATGTTCATTTACTGTAATCTAGCTATATTACCTGTATGCTCATACATCTGGACCACAAACACATTACCCCTAAAGATAGCACTTCGAAGTGCCGAAAGTACCTAGGACAAAAACTTTGGTGGACTAATCCACAGATTTTATCCAAATATAAAAAAAAGTTGGCCAGAAAGCCTGAAAATAAATTTGTTAAACAGGAGACATCTGTTTTGTTTAATTCTCTCTCTCTCTTATATATATATATATATACATATATACACACACACACACACTCAAAATCTTTCTAAAAACAATTTCTTCTGACAATTACCTAAGGTTGAAACTAGTTGAGAACAATTAAAAAGTAAATAACATAAAAAATATTTCTGTTATCACTTTATATATTATATATATATATATATATAATATATATAATATATAATTAATAAATCATACAGCAGCTACTGTAATAACAAACATCAGTAGTCCTCAAACAAAGCCTCATCAGATGATCAGACTGGAGTGACCAGAATTACCTCATAATATATTAATCAATAGATTCTCATCTATCTTATGTAAAAAGAAACTTTTAAATGACTTAAAAGAAAAGGAAAAAAATTGTTAAGTAGCCTGATAGGTATCTTCTCATTAAAAATCTTTTAAATATATACAAACAAGTAATATAAGTGTTTGTAATTTAATATACCGTTAAGAAATTGGTCACATTTCCTAAAAGGCAAGAGAAGAATAATTAAAGTGCAGATATTTTACATTGGCAAAATTAAGGATTATAAGTGTTTGCTATTTAGAAAAGAAAGAAAGGAGGGCGGGGAGGGATTGTTCTAACAAACTAGTCAAACTAGAATTGAAGTGTAGTTAGAAACATGAGAAGAACTTCTAATTGTGGCTCTGATCTAAAGCAGAAGAATACTCAAAATAAGAGTATATTACCATACATCTACTCTGAACTGGTCATCAAGGTCAGAGGTTACACACACACACACACAGCGCTACTTATAAAGAATTTTAGGAGCTGCTCTTAGCATAAGAGTTGTTGTAGGAAATTGAATTGGCAACCCAAGTTCAAAACTTAAACAAGACTGTTGTCATTCACTTTGTGCTAATGCCTATTTGATAAATAAATAAATAGTAGGGCAGACTGGTTCTTTACCCTTAGTAAGCAACCAGTCTAGGAGATGGAAAACTATGAATTTAAACCAGCTGGCTCTGCTTAAAAATTGACCTTGTGTTGTATCCTGCTCGTTGCAGATAAATACATATGCAGAGATGCTGATAAGTAGGTGTCCTGTGTCCCTGACGTAAACAATTTAAAGGACACAGTATCCATGAGTCCCAGTGTTTTTCTTTTTTCCTCCCTCACTATTTCAAGCTAACTGTAAATACATTCAATAGTTTCTTAGAAATGAATTACACAGGATAAGTTAGATAACCCAACAAAAGTTGACATGCCATAAAACTAAAACACCTAACCAACCAAACAAAAGATCCAATTAATATAATCTTTGCATACAAATGAACTTTATATTTTGTGGATGAATTGTTGTTTACTATTGGCTTTCATAATCAAAAACAAGGATGTCAGGTTTCTAAGTTACACGTGCAGCTGTTTTATTGGCACTTCTTAGCACATTTAATCCATTAAGAGAGAGAGAGAGATATATACATATTGATGAATTCACGTTTGTCATGATATTGTTACATTCCTTCAAATAGAACCATATCCTGTTGAGAACAGTGGTTCCTATTGGTTCTGCTTTGTTAAGTGATGCAACTGGAACGCTAACAAATTCTATTTAATATATACATCATCATCATGTTGCACTATTAGCACGGATATACATGACAATCTCTCTCTAACTGTTCCTATCACTCATTGTTCTCAGGAGGTTTTCTGTGCAGCTTCTAGTATCCGCACAGAGCTGGTCAATGTATGTGTTTGTTGAACGGCCCAGGTGCTGGCTTCCACAGAGGACGTCACTTATGAGTTCACCCATGCTTTTCCAGCAGTATCCAGCATGTCTAGTTCGTCTATATATATATATATATATATATATATATATATATATATATATATATATATATAATATACACACATACACACCACACACAAACTTTCAAAGAAAGAAAAACTTAAACTGTCATTTGGCTATTATAAATTTATTTTGACCAGAACTCAATATGAGCCTAGTCTCATCAGATAGCTTACTACATAAAGACTGAGAAAAACTAGAATAGAGAAAATATTTCTTTCTTTTCTTTCTCCTTTTTAAGACCAGTGAAAAATCTTCTCTTTGAACACACCCACATAAAAACCTTGCATTGACCTCTCTTAGGGATTTGTAAAAATCTTTATATAAATCTATAAGTTTGCATCAACATGAGCATGGATTGTGAATGTACAGGAGATATTGCGGATCCCAAATAGAATTATCCCTTACATACCAGTCAGTTGGATACTTTTACTATATATATATATATATTTAGAAAATATGTCACATTTCAAATGTCCTCACTTGTACCAATCAAATCCCCTTTTTTTTTCAAAAATGAATGGTGCTAAAGGATAACATTTTTCTCTTTATACTCTCTCACGTCCTTTTTTTTTAAAAAATAAAAGATTTTCATCACTGTTTAGACAACACCTTTTCCATCCTAACGTCCTGATGAAGTTTGATAAAAACTGAAATTTTAACGTGGACTTCACCATCAATAAATACATTTTTCTTTTTGGGAATATTTTTTCTCTCTTTCTATTTTCTACATACTGCTGGATTTATTTCCATAGTTTCCTCTCATATATATATATATATATATTATATATATATATATATGGTACTTTTCTTATAGAAGTATCAGTTAAAAAAAAGAAAACAGAGTTGTACAATTTTTATAAAGGATAAAACATTCTATTATTCATTGATATATTCAGACTTGTTGTTATAGTTAAAACTTTTCAGCATGCCCCGACCCCAACTTTTTCCCCCCATATTGCCTGCAGAATCAATAACATCATCATCATCATTATTAGAAGGGACTTTCTTCATAATAAAAAGCAAATAAAAGAAAAAATACAAAACAAGAAGAAGAATAAATAAAATTTAGAAATAAGAATATATAAAGAATAAAAGATGATAAACAATATATAATATAAAAGAATTTTTATCAATCTATATGTAAAATATAGATAAGAGATTTATTTTTAATTCTTTTAAATTCTGGGCACCGTCAGGTAGCTTTGCTAATACATTACAATATTCAAAGATTTCATTGGATGTTAACCCTAATAATATTAGATCTTATTTTATTTATTGATTACTTTGACTAGTGTCTTCATCTTGTTATTATAGTCACAATGGTTCAGTCGTTATACTCTCTGGCTTTCTTCAACTAAGATGAGAACTAGAGTCTGAGTACATCAGTGATAATCTTTTTTTAAATTTTTATTAAAGGATAAGAACTCCCCCTCCAGTTTTGGTTCACTAAGAATTCTTAAAGGCCACCTTTGTCAGCCATTAAGCTTGATGCTGAGTCACATTCTATTTACAGAATTTATATAACAACTGTAAATAAAATAAGGCAAAGTAATCTATAATTATCATTAATAGTTATTTACTGAGCGTTGCTTTGTTTAGGCTGCTTACAGTACCTGATATTCCCAAGTGGTTACCCCATCTTAGAAGTGAGCAGGTTCATCACTGCTTAACTTGTGAACTGGTGTTTTCAGCATGACTTAACTCTATAACATTTAATAGTTTTCTCTTGAAAAATTATAATGACTAGAGTGAGTGTGAATGCAGATACCTCATTATTAAGTTGCAAATTGGATTGGAAATTGCTTTATTCTCTAAGAGAATTTAAACATTATTCTACTAACAAAAATCTAAGTATAATATGTGGTTTTTGCTGTGTTACATTAGCATACTTTAAAAGATGTGATAATTATAATAATCACAAAATGCTTTAATTGAAATTTAAAATATAGTTATTTTATTTTAGAATGCAACTTTACTGAAATTCAAATTCCATTCTAAACTGTTAAAACTAGTTTAAAACTAATAACATGAACAACACTGATTGACTGGTGCATTTTAGAGTTTAAATTTAAAAAATATATAAATTGTAATTCTAATTGTTTTTAAGCAAAATACTTAATATAAGCGGATTGTTTAGAATAAAACTAAGTTATTATGAAAATTGATGAATTTTTACATATAAGATCTTGGTTTAATTTGTTTAATACTTAAGTCATGAGACAAATTAAAATTCCCTTTTCTTTGGGTCTGATCAAAACTTAAACAAAAAAATATACATTAGCATTAAAATAGATGCTGTGGTGTTTTAATTTTCCTCCACCATAAAGCAATTTAGATATTTTTACAGCATTTAATACCCACATAATATATAATATATATATATATATATATATAAATAAAAAGATAGGGAGGTTGGAGTAAATTTGGTATATCATGATCATTATTTTTGTTCACTTTTCCTTTTAACCTTATATAAAATACATACATATTATGTAGGTATATTAGGAAAAATGAAAAAACACAGTTTAAATGGTTAAGTGGCGAGTTTATTGGCCGACGCTCTACAGTGTTTCGATCTATTAATAGATCATCTTCAGGGCATTTGTTGGTATATGGAAGGTGATAAGAAATTATTTATCACAGAATAACGAGAAAAGCACTAGTTATTAGTTATTCAGTTTAAAAAAATTTTGAGGTGAAAGAAGAACGGTTTGAAATATGACGTCAAATATTCTATTTTTACGGCGTTGGATATTGCATTGTGCATTTTAGGTAGTGGTTGTGTGCTGTGTTGTATGAATTTTTTTTGCGCAAGGACGACAGCAGAAATAACCTTAAGTTGTGTGTGTGTGTGGGTGTGTTGTGTATTGTAAACGTAGGAAAAAAGATGCCATGGCGTCAGAGAGAATATATATATATATATATAATATATATATATAATAATATATATGAGAAGTAACAGATTGTAAAATCCAACAAAATATGGTAAAATTGAAATAAAAATGGATAAAGCACAAAAACATCATTAATGATGTTCGTTTGGTATGTCAGTTCTGACTAAGCTTTGTTAACATTACCGAGGTGAAATATCAATTCAATGAAGTTGTTTGTGCTTTATCATTTTTCCTCAATTTTAATCACCACACACACACACACACATACATATATATATGTATAAATAAAATATTTTTATTCCTGTGTATCCTTCTCTGGTAACTTCATGTTTTTTCTCTTTCCTTCCCTTGAGTTATTTGGAAAGATTTCAAATTATGCTGGCAACTATGTTCAATTTAATATTTCCTGTTAGATATTTGCATTTTAGTTCATTTTATCCATTCCCAAAATGATATTCCCCTGATTTCTTTTCATGAAGCCATAATGCAGGGTGGCGGGTAACTTAACATTTATTGGTTAGATAAGTACTACAGAAATGTAATAGATATTTTAAAAAAATCATATCCATTAAAAACAATTGGTTATAAAATGATTGCTTTCATTTAACACATTTTATTTTACATGCTAACATAAAACATACACTAAAAAAAAAAAAGAAAAGAAAAGGAAAAAAGTATTTTCATGATATACCAAAATTGTAAACAAAACACCTCTTCAGGGAGATACAGTCCAACATTTATGCTGGCAAATATGTTCATTTTTAAATATTTTAAATATAAACCCCACTAACAGGATTAACCTAACTTTTTGAAAAAAATTATAACTGATACATGTTTTGTTTAAAATGTTTTCAAAGAGCTAAAGAAAAAAAACAAAAAACAAAAACAAAAAAAACAACCTTAAAAATGTAATTTTAACTGAACGAGTACATAACCAACTTATTTTTCTATATTTTATAGTTCCTTTTAATTTCATCCTTAAAAAAAAGGGGGGTATTCAATCATATATTCTTAAATTCATTTACTATGTAATAGAGTTTTTTTTTATATATACATGGTGGCTTAATATTTACTAAGCTTAGTTTATTGCAGCTACTTATCTAAATGACATATTTATACAAAGTTGATAATTTACAATAGTTACAAAACATTTAATGATAAAATTTCCATAACAATTATGCGCAGATTATTTTCTAATGCTTCTTTAATACAACAGCAAGTTATAAACAATAAAAAAAAAGTAATTTTTAATCGGCTTCTGTAAAAATAGTTATCATTTTAAACACATTCCAATGTTTTAATGAGCTATTTGTATATTCAGAAATTTATCTGTCTCTCTCTTGGTCGAAATGTGTATTATAATATTACCACACACACACAGCGTGGTTGAAAAATCTTGCGGCACGTCCAAAGAACAACAAGAAGCATGAAACATACATGCTATTCCACATATTAATCCCATAGTTGAACACACTTGGCACATTGCTTCTCTAGTTTCTTTAATCACTTTTTAAAAAAAATCACTAAAAATTTTAAAAAAAAAAAGAAGTAATTCTTATCTTAGTTAGCAGAGAACTATATATCTCCCATATATATATTAATACTTAATGCTAAAAGCATTTTTATTCAGCAAAATATGATTTATGACAAAAATGCATCACAATATTTTAACTATAAAATAGAATAAAAACAGGGGAAAAAATAAAAATAAAATTTAAAAATAAATTTAAAAAAAAACAACCCATGACTGAGTTTCTATTGCTGATCCTTAGGAGCAGTATCAACATTTCATACATTATTATATATATATATATATATATATATATATACTATATAAACATACATACATACATACATACATACAACCGCACGCCTCACTCTAAGACACATCTCAACGCCATAAGTTATTGTTATTTTACATATACGTTTAGATAAGCTCTGTGCGTGTGTGTGCATATTACACATATACAAGTAAATGGAATGTGTATTTAATATATTATTACTAGTCATCATCAAAACCTTCACAATAATAGACAATGAAGGCGGGGGTGTTGTAGTAATACAATGGGAATTAATATGTAGCAAGGCTACTATTAGAATATTATTTCAAAAGATAATAATAGCAGCAGATAAAATTTTACATGAACAGATGCAATGTTGAACAAAAAAGTCTCATAGTGTTGATTGAATCTATACTAAGCAAAAACCACAATGGAATATGATGTCTCTATAAACCATGAAACTTGTGTAAATTCAGATTTTAAATTATCACAGTCAGCAGAAGTCCTTATTTGAGGGAGACATGCTTATGGAATATGCAAATAGAACACAATGAATGCGGATCAATTTCATGTGGCAATTTGTTACAAATGCACAAGTAAGGGTTTCATTGAAGAAAAAATAACGGAGCTTCTGAAATCAATACTCATGAATGAATGTGTGTGTTCATTAAGTAAAAGAGGGACAACTGTGGATCCTGATACAGCAGTTGTGAATGAGTGCCTTTCATGAGAAGAAACTAGGGAAGCAGTTGCAGGTTACTACTCTTGACAGCTTTCCATTGAAAAAAAAAGATAGGGAGCCTACAACCACAATTATAGCCAGTTAATCGTTTTAATTTTTTATTTATGCCGGAGGGAATGGTGATTTTTAGGAGTACTTTATGATGGATTATATGAGTGAATTTATATGACTGTTTTTTCCTTTGAGAGGAGCAATTAGAAAATCCTAATGTTATAAAAGATTGTTTCTAATTGCTTTTCATAGAGATAACAAGTTTTGTGATCAGATAACAGTAGCCAATAATGTAAATGGCTTCTTTCCATTGAGAAAAAATGCTATTGGCATTTTGTATTCGTGACAATGAAGCATCACATAATATAATGCATATATTTGCAATGAAAAAAAAAAAAAGAGCAATAGTGAATCCAAGTATAGCTGTGTATGCAGAAATGTTATTTGACATTAAAAAAAAGAGAAAGAGCTCTATAGTCAGTGTTTACCATGAAGCTTACAGCTCTCCAGGCCAAAAATGTAGTTAATTTTTTACCTGGCTTCATATTCTATATATGTCAAAATATTTTTAAAATATAATGTTCTTTTTTAGTTTGGAAAATTATTGAAAAAATAAGTTAAATTTTATTTAATTGATTACTAAAAGGTAATTTATGAGGAAGTGCGTCCCGGCTCCCGCCTCAAAAACGCACCCGGTGACTATCAAAATAACAACCCAGCCCTCGTTAATTCTTGTTTATTTATCGTAATTTTCGAATCTGTTTAGATATGAAGACTGGTATAAGTTTGAAATAGACTACATAAGAAAACAAAACAAAATAATATAATAGAATAACAAATGAGCATAAATAGATATTTTGACAATAAAGTATTTAGGAGGGTGTCGCCTCTTTTTTTGTAATTTCTTGTTTATTGAAACTAAAAACAAGACATTAAAGACCAAAAAGATGAATAAAAAAAAAATCTTATATTTTAAAGTAATATAGATAAAGAGAACAAATTGAATAGAAGAACAGATGAATTAGTTTTATTGAACTGCGCGTCTTAATTTTAATAGTCACCGCGGCAGCAACTCTGGAGGCAGGAACCGGACGCACTTCCCAAAATTACCACTAAAATATTTTTAAAATAAGCTATTTAACAGAATAACAATGTTATCACATGCGTCTTAAACATTTTCCATGCCATAATAAGAGTACTATAATTACTAGGCATCCCATCATGCTGTCATGGTAGCAAGGCAAGGCTCACAGATCTGTAAAACTACTGAAAAATAGCAAGTTCAATTACACAGCGATGCACCTTGTTTCACATACAAGCCATAGTAACAGTTGGACGAAATACCTATTATTTTATATGATGAAGATAAACTTGAATAAAATTTCTGATTACGTGAGCTAGCCATAAGCAAACCATCATTAGTTCTAATTCTCACTGGTGCCCCATGGCCTAGTTGCTAAATTCACCAAGCTATTGACAACTAAGATTTTATTTAGTTTAGAGCACAAAATCTGAAAATATCGAAAAATAAATTGACCATAACTTTCAAAACTAAATATATTCTGCTAAATGCGTTAAACTTTTTTTTCTTTTTCTTTTTAAATTTCATATGGAGTGAAGAAAAATAAGATTTGTTATTGTAATCATTATAAGTTGCTTTAAAAAAAAATACCTTTTCTGAGTAGATATTCAAAAGTATATTACTGTTCTTATTGTAAACATCTTTCCAATATAGGTTTTCTGATATTTATGTTCCTATAACTCTTTCCCAAGCCCCTATTATATAATAATCCTATTTTTTCTCTGAAAAGCATTTTATAAAAATATAAGATAAAACAACAACCAATACAACATTATAAAGAAGCATTTCAATTGATTGAGAACAAAATGGAAATATTTCTTAGATTAAATAAAATTCAGGATTACACAGATCAGTCCTAGAAATAAATATCCACTCATCAGTCAATGTCTTTTTTTATTTGTTGGAATGTTATCTCTTGTTTTCAGCAGAACAGAAACTATTTGAAGTATTTAAAAAGGGATAATTGTGAACAGATGTAAATTTTACACAATTAAAAATATAAATATATGAATAGACCTGTTATGTGAATGTTATGATACCTAAACAAGAAATGTTCAAATAACTGCATTTATCTTTTATTAAAGCTAAGAAAATACTTGACAAGACAAACCAGACAGAGCTTATATAAATAATTTTTGAATGGTTAATGTAATATTAAATACTAATAATAACTAAGATAATTCTACATTAACTTTCAACCTTATCATTCTGATTATAATATAAGTAAAGAAATAACAAAAGACTTAGAGATTAGCATTATAGTCTATTTAGGAATTTAGACAAAAGACTATAATGCTAAATCTCAAGTCTTTTATTTCTACTTATATATTTGCTTTGTGACTAAAACATTAAGACCACACCATTCAGCTCTCAAAACTGCCAAAAAAAAAAAAAAAAAAAAAAGATCTGCCGACTTGTTTTTTTAAATAAAACTACTATGGTCTAAGGAAATTTCTTCTCTGACTTTTGGATTATATAATATATATACAATATATATACACACACACACACACACACACACCCACACACACACACACACCAAACACTATATATACAGAATGATTAAAAAATGCTTAACACCTCTTTATGAAAGTACCATATGAGTATAATTTACAATCAGTCTTCCACATGATATTCATACCTGTCAACATATTCTTGGAATCTCTAATATGTAATATTCTATGGGTTTTTTTTTAATGAGCAAAAGCAGAATAATATTATAGATACCACCTGAAAGGGAAAATTCCTATATTATATAAAGTAATTGTCGCGGATCCTAATGTCACTATCAGCCAATCAGCGAGAGTCTATCCCTTTCATTAGCGCCATAGACAAGAAATTGTTCATCTGAGGCAGCGCAACACCTACCAATCAGCTCCTTACTACCTGCACAATCACACTGTTCTAATATATATATATATTAATAGTAATATTGTATGCAATATATTAATGAAAATGACAAACAAATAATTTAACTATGTTTAAGCTTTATTCAGCTTTTTTATTGTAAATGAAGACACCCATCGTCTCATTGTCAACAGTTTAAAAAAACTGTAAAGTCATTAGTGTGTCCAAGTACAATTACTTTTGACCCCATCTTCACCATTGTTGAGATAAGGCCCTCCCTTTTGTGGAGGCTTGGACTGATTCTGTGGCTTCAAGTAATTTTTAAGTGTCATTTCATTAGTGCGTGTATTAAACACGTATTAACAATTGTATACCATTGTGATGCTGGAATACCAGCTAAGAATCACGTGACTATTTTGTTTGGGTAAGGGTGTCTATTCCTTTGATAGTATCACTTTCTATATTTGAAGTTCCCGCCATCACATCTATCTATATCCTATATAATCATACTCTAAATCGTTCAACTCATCACGCATATAAATTAATTGCAGTATAATATTGTTGTATCTCCACCAAGGAATTAAAATTTTTAAATTATTAATTTTGTTTTTTCCGTGTGTGTGTTGGTTGTATAATATTAATTTAGATATATAACTAATATAAAATTTTACTTTATTATATGGTTTAAGATAAATATGGGAAAAATACCCACAGAAGATCGTTTTTGTCAAATAAAAAGTTTTAGACTCTCTCC